>VXBT01008723.1:95315-107246 GCA_013400235.1 Oriolus oriolus
AAAAAAAAAAAAAAAAAAGAAAGAGAGATCAAATGATTTTAATCAAAGACTGTTTAATTTACCCTTGTCAGATGAATGAACTTCCACAGGTCATACACATAGGCCTGCTGCATTCACTGCGGTCTGAACTTACCTTTCTGATTTTTGTTGTGTTCTGTTAAAGGTGCTTGTGATTCAGACACATTAGTTAATGGGAGAGTGCAGTGGCTGTAGCCCAAATGTGCAGTGCTGTGTACAATGTCTCACTGAAAAGCAAGGGTGAGGCTTGCATTCACTAGAGCTGAAAAACAATTAGCTGTGACTGGGGACAATTTTCAGATGATTAAAACCCAAGCTCATACATTTTTATGACTATGCAATCTCATAATTTTCAGCTAAATTAAGACAGTGAGCAAGTCTAAACTGTACTTCCCTTGTATGCCAATAATAACAAATGACAGGCGTCTGCAGAGGATGAGTTTGATTATGTCTCCTTTAGCTTCTCTGTACATTTAAAATATACGACACCCTCTGCTCTCCTTGGTTTTATTTTTATCTGTAGTACCACTTAATGAGCTATTAGAAATTAGATTCCTAGATAGTCCTGCTGGCTGCTCTCCATTGCAGGATATTACTGCAAAACTGATTGCTGCTGTAATAGCTCCAACACACATTGTTGCTTTAAAAAGTAACATTAAAAATCAGCAACTTGGTTTTTTTTCTTCAAAAAATGTACATTCTAGTATCCCCTGTTTGTGTTGTATCACTGAATGGCAGTGATTTACTCTGTGGCTGTTTTCATTAGTGTCATCCTAAATGACTTCCTTTAGGATGAAACAGTGTAATGTTACATTTATCAAGTAGTCAGATATCTAATTAATCTGGTGATACTATCAAAAAATGAGGTGTAGACAGCAGCTTCAGCTGTTATTCGAAATTTACCCCAGTACTTAGCCCAACTATGTTTGCAACCAAAACCCACTGATGGACTCTGAATAATTTTGTTTAATCTTCAACATACTACAACCTGCAGGAATTTTAATTTAAAATGTAAATAGGATTACACAAAGACACAAATTTCTTTGAAAGAAGCAAGTAGTGTCTGATATTTGGGTCATTGTTTCAGTTCTTCATTGTAATAATAGGAACTTTTTTCTCATGCTGGACCTGAATTGTCTATCAAGAGGGTGTTCTTCAGTGTAGGATTATGCTCTGCTGTAAGAGGTGAGGGCATTGAGGTGACATTTCTAGATCTTTGGGAATGTGCAGCATAAAGTGGGTCTTTAAACTGTGGTCTTAAAGTGAGTAATTTGTAGCCATAGTACTTGTAAGCCTTATTTGGGGCAATTGATTTTCAAAAGTGGTAATGTATTTTGCCTATAGTGATATTAAGTCTCCTTGCCAAATACCTTTGATGGATTCTCGTTTTTGGTGGATGTTGCAAGTTGAATCTTTGAAGGAGAAACTACTGGATTTTCCTGTCAGGCCAGAGGAGGAGATGTTTTGGCTTCTGGTTTAGATTTCAGAATATGTTGATGTGAGCTGCACTTACATGTTGTGTCCTGTAGAACATCTGTTCAGGAGCATGACTGTGTAGGGGGAAGGCTGCTGGACATGAAGGAATCATAATACCACACTGATGTAGGAGTAGCTATGGACTGTTTAGGTTGGTGACTGTGATCAAGGGTCTGTTAATAAGCTAGTGAAAGTTAATTTTGTTCAGGAGTACAAAGTACAAAAGTACAAAGCTTGTTTTGAAAAGCGAGCAGGAACCAGAAGCAGCATGCATACTAAGTCTTTACCTGAAACTTGTAAAAATGTGTCCAGAAGTGCCTGTTGAATTGGTGCTGCTAATTATGGTTTGAAATCATTTGGAATTCAGTAAGTCTGGTTAAATTGTTGTAAGAAACTATTTTAGGAACAAGGCTGGAAAGCTGCTTTAAAGTGTAGCTTTATTAAATAGATAGTGCCATTCTAAAAATGAACATGAAAATTTATCTCCTGAGAATAGATAAAGATGGTCAGAAGCTGGGAAGATCTAAAATGTGTTTGGTGTGATCTGATTGCTTTTTTCTCTCTTTTGATAGTGATCACATGGAAAATATTTGTGGCTACTTAATGAAATACACCAATCTTGTCACTGGTTGGCAATATCGGTAAGTCTTTTATGGTGCTTTTTAGTAATGTTGGTCTCTGCAGCATCCAAATGAACATGTTTCAGATTTTGCTAATAATACTTAGATTTCTCTTTTTCTAGTAGGCAAACTTTATGCAAGAATCTTTTGCTTTTCTCAGTATAGATTAAGCTAATATGTAGATGAATAATATTTGTATTAAGGCCTGAATATAAAAAAGGCGTAGGCAATACAAAGTACTTAACCCATTTGGTGGCTTGTGTTTGTGTGTGTAAAAAGCATTAGGTTTTTTCTCCTTTTCCATTAAAAAATACTGTCTTTGTGTTTTCTGCAAGTCTTCACCTTTATGCCAAATAATGCTATCACTTAAAAAAATTAAGACTTCCTTACTGTAAATTCGAACTCAAGCAGGCTTTTCCCTTTAGTTCCCCAGGATGTCTGTCTCCCCTGGAATAACTTGATTTTCTGTGTCAAGTGAAATTCTCTTGTCAGGTTTCTTGTTTGATGCTGTTCCTAGAGCAGCACAGTGCAACCAAATTAATGCTGGAGAGACAAGTCCTTAGTGTACCACACTGTGCTGCCCCTGGCATGGAGTGACTCGTGTCAATATACTCATCATCAAACTCCAGTGAAAGTTGAAGCATAATGTCCACTTCCATTAAAAAAAAAATCTGGAATTGCTTCAGTTTAATAGTTTTGCATCTCAACTCTTTTGTATCTGGGGCTGTTTTAATGTACGCAGTTTAAGGATTTATTAAGCCTTAATGATTCAGGATATCATTTTTGATTCCCAAAATCTTGTGATAGTGTTATTCTGTGGGCATGTTGTTCTGTTGTGCAATCCCTGCTCTCTGAGAAAAAAATCGCCAAGAAATTAATTTTTGTGCCATCTCGTGTTTGGGGTTGTCCTCTGACACAAGTCTTTTAGTCCCAATCCCATCTGTGCCAGCTTGTAATGAAAGTATTGACTTCTCCCAGTAGCACCACCGGCACGAAAAATAAAAACCAAAAAAAAGGAAAAGGAGCTGGCTTTATTTAGTGTATTTGTTTTGTTATCCTTGCAGGTTTTTTGTGTTAAACAACGATGCTGGCCTGCTGGAGTACTTTGTGAATGAGCAGTCTAGACATCTGAAGCCCAGAGGAACCTTGCAGCTGGCTGGAGCTGTCATTTCACCCAGTGATGAAGACTCTCACACCTTCACAGTCAATGCTGCCAGCGGGGAGCAGTATAAACTAAGAGGTAGGGCTTGGGTTCCTGGCCAGGGGATCCTTCCACTAGAGGACAGTCCTGGCTCTCACCTGGGGCTGCTTGGCTGGGCTTGGCTGCTGGGCCAAAGTGAAAGAACCTGGTTGGCAAAGTGCTGCCATGAAAATTACGTGCAAAACTTCCATCTCACCATTCAGCTCGAAGCGGTCTGTACTTATGGATAGCTCCATAACGTCTGGGTTTGATGACCTTCAGAGGACTATGAATTTCATATGTGTAGAATGGGGTTTAATCTTCATGTATAGTGTCCTTAAATTATACTGATTCAAAGTTTTCTAAATCATTGTAGGTTGAAATACTGTAGTGATGCTCACAGAGAACTTAATTATTCCTAACATTCGGTTTGTTAGCCACCTTATGGTGGTTATAAAAGCCCATTCTCTGATTTTGTAGGCTGCAGAAATCTAGGCTAATAACTTTGAGTATCTCTTCCCTTGAAGACTTGCTGTAATTTTCTAATCTTACCTTACCCTTATTCCAGGAAAATGTTTCATGTTGTTAGATTACAATATTTGTGAGGGAAGTTGTGGTTTGTTGATGTTTTAAAATTAATTTTGTAACACAAGAAATAGTGTAAAGAAAGAAAAATGTATATAGTATTTATGTTGAACTTGGTTTAACGTTAGAGTTATTACAGGCAAACAAGTTTTAGATTAAAAATAAATTACTTTCCACTGTTGAAGTCCTGTGCTTTTTAAGAATTAAGCAGTCTTTTTTGCTCATACTTTGAAATGTCTTCATTAACAGAATCCTTTTGGTTTCCTTTTATTAGCTACTGATGCTAAAGAGCGGCAGCACTGGGTTAGCAGGCTACAGATATGCACACAGCATCACACAGAAGCTATTGGAAAGGTATGACTGATGCTCTCATGGGCAAAAATCATTTAGGCTGATGGTGGAAGTAGTTGCAAATACAACTTCAGTGTTATTGAAGCCCTTCCATTTTGGCAACTTTACTCTTTTTTTTCTTTTTTTGTCCCTTTTTTTTTAACACCTTACATTTTTTCTAAAAACCACTCAGCATCCCACAGATAAATTTAGGATGAATTCCCAAGTTTGAGAAGCAAGTCCTCAACACTGTATCTGAGTACTGTTGTTTCCATTTGCTAACCATGTGGTGGGTATACATATCATGTATTTTATAGAACCTCCTGGTTGCCATAACACCTGTTCTGATACCTGATTAAAATCTTGCTTTTAAGTTACAATCAACATCTTGTAGCTGGCTTTGTTGTAAGAGAGAAGTTGAATTAATAGCTCTTAATAAAATTCCATTCTCTTAAATGTCAGCTCTATCCTTGCAGGATCTGTTAGGAGTCAGTTTCCGGTACTGTTGCAAATCAAGGACTGATCTTCAAGTCAGAGAAGTGATACTTACTGATCAATCTAATTTCAAAGATTGTTCTTAATTAGACTATAAAACAGGGCAGGTAGAAGCAGACATTGCAAAATATTTAGCAGTTGCTACTAATGCATTATTAAGGCTTTGCCATCTTTCCTTGCTCTATAAAAAGTTAAAAATTAAACTATTCTGCTGTATCTTTCACATTAGAACGTTTGCTGGTTATTAGGATTAATTGTAAATGTTTCTCAATGTGCTTATTCATTCACTAGAACAACCCTCCTCTGAAATCTCGCAGCTTCTCTCTTGCATCCCAAGGAAGTGCCAACTCTCCTAGTGTGCAGCGAAGACCCAGTCAGAATGCAGTTTCCTTCTTCAATGTTGGACATCACAGATTGCCATCTGGAAAAAGAGTTCCCATTATGCAGCCAGATCACCTTGTAGATGTTAGAGAGGTTTGTATGCTTTAAATTACCTTACAGTTTTTTGAGAGAGCTGTGGTGTTACTTGTAAGGTTGTGGAGAAACCTGCTGTTCTTAGTTGGGTAAATTGTCAGTAGCATGTCCTTAGCTATTATTGCACAGCTGTGTGAGGATAAGTAACTTGCCCTGGCTAATTGTAGAAGTACATGTTGTATATTCTGTGATTTTTGCACTCTGTGGAAGTATCCTGATGCTGAAGGTAGCACCATGTTCTCATCCTTGCAAGTCGTAGCACTACAGGTGACAAGGGAATATCCTTAAGGGATATAACATCACATGCTATGCTACTGTTATACACTTTTCTTCCCATATCAGGCTGTAGAAGAACTGACTAAGCTGTGCTTGTATCCCTTACGACTGAGGAGAAGTTGGTCATGATTGATATTTCAGAATGCTGGTACCACTTTCTGGTATGCCGACTCATTTAAACAAATTGTCTAGGGATGGATGTGACTGAACGGAGAGCAATTCAGAAGCCCTTTTTTTTTCACTATGTGTTCAGATGTAGTGTATTTTGGGAGAAAAACCCAGAAGTAATTACCTTTCCATCTTGACTGACAGAACAGACTGACTACTGGTTGATTTTTAACTTGTGAATATTTCCAGGGTGGATCTTGCCTATCTAAAGATAATACGTTGCAAACCTATGTTACTTAGTGGTAGTATTGATGTTAACAAGTATTTTAATGTTAACTGTGGTTAGTGTGGTGTGATACATTTCTTGGCAAAAGTAAGTTCCTAATGGAGGGGTTTTTAATTAAGCAAATAAAGACGTAGGAAGTGCAGTGTTCTAATGAAGAATAGCTAGAAATTGAACTTGGACAAACTGGGATAGAAGAGTGCTGTGTATTGTGAGCTTCATTAACCTTAAAAAATGTGGCTGAGCACTGTGGTAAGTTCCCAGGTAAATGGGTGTTGCAGATACTTTCACTGGTATGGCATGCTGTCATTGTTCCTTGATTTATATCAGGTATTCAGGTGTAATTATTCAGTAGTTTACACAAGGTGACTGCCTCTTTAACCCTTAGAGTCTCTGAGTCTCTCTCCACAGCAGACTGTTCTTGCAGATGTCTTGCAGAAGGGTAATTGCTGCCATCCTGTTTTTATCCTCTTAGAGCAGTAAAGTCTCCTATAGTGCTAATGCAGAGACATGTGAAGTCCTGCCAGGTACTCAGGAAAATAAAAATGTTTCAGAAATGGCTTTTTCACTTTTTGAGATTTCAAACATCGTTATGGCATTCAGAATTTTAGGGAGGAAAGAGGAGTATGTGTGAGCTGGAGCACTGAAGCAGTGGCTTGCATCCTCTAATTGGGATAAAGTGGAATGACTTTTCTTGGCATTGCAAAGAGCTCAGGAAGCTATTCATGCTCTTTTGATTGCCACTGGGTTTGATGGCACAGCATGATTATTTATCAGCTTAAAAGCTTTTGACCTGCACAGATGAAGAATCCTCAGTAGTACTGGCTTTTCTGAATGTTAGTTTGCTTGCCTTTTTTAAGCTAAAATGCTTGTTGGATACGATACCTTCTTTTTTTTCAGATATCGTTAAAATACTGAAGAGCAGGTACATGCCTGTTACCCCTGAGCATCATACAGCTTGAATACTTAGAAATTCTTTTTGAAAAGCTGTGGCAAGAGCAACTTCTTTCAGAGGATCTGCTACATTGTGACCTTTTTTGATTTTTCCCATGGATTGCACTGTACCTGGGTCTTCTGTCAGTCCCTTTCCCTTTAACTTGCCCTTGTTCTTGGCTGGATATGTGTCAGGATGCTGACTTGGTTACCATGCAAAGCAGGAGGTTTAAGATGATCTTTTTTGCTAACTTGCACTATATGCAGATGTATGTGTGTGTTTGCAAAATGAGAACAATAGCCTGTGTATTCTTTCTAGATTTTGAATTTTTAGTCACTGTGCTTTTCTTCTCCTGGTGCTATTTTTGGTTTTTTTCCAAAGCTGAGTGTCTAAGTATGAAAAACCTTAGGGCTGTTGAAAATGTGTTCTTTGAAAGGGAAGATGTGCCTATTTG
The DNA here is from genome assembly GCA_013400235.1 of Oriolus oriolus. Lineage (NCBI taxonomy): Eukaryota > Metazoa > Chordata > Aves > Passeriformes > Corvidae > Oriolus > Oriolus oriolus. The sequence goes on from VXBT01008723.1 coordinate 102,549, forward strand.
AACTTCATAGCTGAGCACAGAATGGCTTGTCTTATTGTCTGGCCTGATCCTGGGATGAAGTGCTTGGGGCCTACCACATGGTAAATTACTAACAGTGAAGGTCACCAGAAGGATTGTGGTGATTTGTCAACTAACTGTGGGGTTTTTGTGTGGGTTTTTTAATAAGCAAACACACTTTTTCAAAGTTGGAAAAAACCTGCATGCTAAGGCTTTTATCGAATTTGTGACTGGAGAAAAATGAGACACATGTTGTGATAGCAGCTGGTGTGTTTGCATAGGCAAGGCTATATATAACTAAATGTTTTAGTAGCTTTCTGCCCTGTTGCTTTTGGGATATGCTAAGGCTGACTCTGCACAGTTAACACCACGTTTAAAGAGCCAATGCTCTGTAAATTCACACCTTCACATGACACGGAGCCAACCCCTTAAAAGTTCCAAAGATCACATACTATGAACTTGGATGAATATATGCTCCTTAAGTATTGCATAAAATCTTAAAAGCAGTTCCTGGAAGGGATTGCAGGTGGTAGTACTGACAAAAAGTCAGTCAGATACTGCTAGGATTGGGAATTAAATAATTGGAGTGAAAAAGCTATGTAATGCCATAGCAGTTAAATGCATGATTCTGTAAAGATTTTTTAAAAGAAATTCTGCTGCTGCTCTGCTAAATCAATGTCCTTACATTTACCTAACTGCCAGAGCCCATAATGATTGCAGAGGGAGTGAAAAAGTCTTGGTACTCACAGACAGTAGATCCTATTCTAGGCTGTGCAGAGCACAGAGTGTAATTACTTCTCACACAGAGTGCATGTGGGGTTTCCCTCCACCCTTACCCCTATCAACTAGACATGAAAGTGTTCGATATTTACTGCAAAAGTATCATGTTCAGATTCCTCTTTGTTTTTTTCTAAAGTTGCTTTGATATTCTTTTGCTTGTTAATAAAGTGCCGTGTATTTTTGTGGGCAAATTCATCGTGCATTTAATGACTCTGTAGCAGTAGTAGTTCTCATAGTCAAGAAAAAGAGTACAGCTAATTTTGCATATATCTGTGGCCTTGTATTTTTATTATTGTCCTAAAATAATCTGGGATCCTCTGTGTGCACAGCTGAACACAACACTTCTACCACCTGATCAGTGACTGTTTTGTTTGACAGATGATGTCTCAGGCTGAGGGCCAGCAGAGAGACTTGATCAGGAGCATAGAATGCCTCCCTGCCTCCGGTCACCTTACATCCTTGGATCAAGACCTATTGATGCTCAAAGCAACTTCCATGGCAACCATGAACTGCTTAAATGACTGTTTCCATATTCTCCAGTTACAACATGCTTCTCAACAAAAGGGATCCTTACCAGCAGGTGGGTATAGGTGCTCACAGAGAGCAGAACTGTGTAACAAATACAAATCCCTTCCTTCTTGCAAAAATGTTCGTTCCACTAAATCCAGTTTCACGTGGGCAAAGGAAACTGCTGACTGCCTGGTTTCTTGTGAATTTTTCCAGAGCCCAACTTGTTTGTGTTGGGTGGAACTCTCTTCATGTTGTATATATATTTTTTAAATCATGTATTCTATCAAGAAGTCTGTGTCAGCTGCTGCATAACATTTAATTGTTGTACATCTCACAACAGAACAAACTACATAAGGCACCCAAAGAAGAAGGCTGCCTTTGGGGTGTAACTGGCCGCTCAGGAACAGTAATAGTGGAGGAGGAATTATAGGGGATTGCAGATTCTAGGACATGTAGTGTCCACTACAACTCTGTCAAATGTAATGCTTTTTTGATCCTTTTTTTGCACACTAAATACCTATTCTAAGTATTTACATGTATGTAGCTTCCATTTCTAGTTAAGCATTAAAATACAAAGCTCTAAATTTGCACTGGTTGTTACCAATACTGTTTAAATATCAGCATTCTTGTTTTGATTTACTATCTTAGTCTAAACCATGGTCTAAAGACAAGTGTTGTTTTCTATTCTGAGGCCAGAATGGACTTGTAAGCCAATGAAAATTGGTTAAAGGTTGAGAAAAACAGAAAATCTCTTTTAATAAACAACTGACCACCCCAACAAACAAACAAAACCCCCCAACCCTAGTGCTTACAGGTGTGGAATCTGTGCATTCACAGGCAGCAGACAAGTATGTTGCCAAGTCTGTACAATTGATCACTCCTATTGAAGTAGGAGCTTAGCAGAATTGTTCCACCTGATTAATATGCAGTGTGTGGAGCTGAATGTGGTCGTGGTTGTTTGTAAATTCTTTGGCATCTTTTTGTGCCTTTTTTCATGTGTTTACTTTGTGGCTTTTTGTGAGCTTTATAGGATTTTCAAATGCTTCTCTTGCACAACTGATCGGTAGATATAGTAAGTAGGTAACAAAGTACACACCTAAGTTGTCTCTCCCCTTACCTGTCCCATATTCCTCTCATATTTGTGGTGCTTGCTTTGCCAGGGCATATTATTTCAGAGCTGTAATTAATTTAGCTTCAAAGATGAAAAAAAAGTTATATAAAAGTATTAAAACAATATAAAAAGTGTTTGTGATTCTGAAATCACCAGAGACGTTAAAAGAGAATATGTGAATAGATTGAATTAAATTTTTTCCTGTGTTTCAGTCCAAAATATCATTTTAAAAACAAAAAACTGGATGGTAACTCTGAAGTTGTGCTGAAAGATCTCTTCTTATTCTCTGTGAATTTTTTGACTGGTAATGCATAACTGGGGGGTGGGTGCACATCAGAAGTATTTTTGTTGTGGCATTTTCACATATGCACTACTAAGATGGCTTTTTGACTTGTGTCTGGGGACATAAGTAGGGTCCAATGAGCACCACTGTAATAACTTAAGAAGGTAGTTTTGATTTGGGGTCTTTTTGACAAGTGGTGTAGGTTTTAAATTTTTTAAACCATGCAGGGAAAAGCTTAATTCACTGACTACTATTCAGTCAGTATCTGCTTGTTAATGGCCAAATCTAAAAATACTGCTTGAACGTGTCCAAATCTTGAAGATTTCTGGTGATATCCTAGGGAGATGGATGGAGAAGAGAGGATCAGCAGATTGGATGGTGCATTACTGGGGCCAGAGTTAAAAAGAGACCATTAAAAGAATGCATGTGTCTTTCTGCAGCCTTCCATCTCCCCCCTGCTGTGGCCTGTCTAGAGACACTATGATACATTTGTTCCTTTCAACGATTGCCAAGAACTTTTTAAATTTTTTTTTTTAAATCCATTTAGCTTAGATTTCTCCTCTTGACTCAGGAGGGATCCTTCTGGTTCAACTGCTGGCGCCAGGTTTAAAACCCATGGATTAGAAATTATGTAAGAGTGCCAGTTTGCTATAGATTGTTAGATGACAAAACCTCAAACAAACAAACAAAAAAACAACAAGCAGAAGAACAAAAATACTGTCCCAGCACATCAAGGTGTAGTATAAATAACAAACTCAAAGGTGAACAGGAAAGTTCCACCCATTAACTTTTCCTAAATTCAAAGTTCTTGGCTCAGAACTTTGTCACTCAACTCAGGTTCAAACCACGACACAAGTCAAAAGTGATGTGCAACAACAATTTGCAACTCTTGAAGAAAAATGTAGGAAGTGAAAACTCAAGAGGTCTGCACTGTAGCAGAGGGGAAGTGCTGACAACTGCTTAAAAAGAACTTGGGTGAAGACTTTAGGGGAGGAAGAGGTCACAAGTAAAGAGAAGGGCTTGTGCCTATGCAAAATAGCTAAGAGCAGATTTGTATATGCTTTTCCAGTGGAAGAGAAGTATTAAGGTGGTATCTTGTCCATTCACAAAGAGTAAAACGCAGCTGGGAGCTCAAATCTTTCAAAAATACTCTCCTAACAGCAAAAATTAAACAAAGAATGTAATAAATAAAGTTATTTTAGATGTAGCTGATAGAAAATACAAAAGGGAGGCTGTTGGTTAAATTCAAGATAATACAGAGGCAAGTGAGTGGGGATTAAATGAAGCTTAGAACATGCAGTTAGAGATTAGTATGTTGAAAGTTACAGTTTAGAAAGCAGGTGTCATGAAGAGGTTTTAAAGACAAGTAAAGCCTTTTCAAAAAGGTGTGACAGTGATATTCTGAGCATCTTATTTTTTGATTTCTTTGAAACTTCTGTTTAAATAGCTTAAATTTAGTGTGGTCAGGAATTCTTGTTTCTTATGATGTAGTGGATTAATGAGTAATGGATAATGAAAATCAGCTACCTTGCTGTGGAAAAGTTGTCTTGTCTCAATAGTAACTTTTTTCCTGTCCCAGTGTTTTCTTGGTGGAAATGCTGCTGTTTATCTGAATTAAGCTTACTCTGCCTGTTGTGGTTGAGGATGTGACCTAGTTGCAGGTAACAGGGGTCTGGAAATAAAGGATTGTGTATCATATGGGAAGAGACAATAGACACCTTAGTATAGGTGTCTTAGTATAGCACAGGGAACTGCTGTCTGGTGGTAGAAATTCAGAATTTACTAATAATTTCTGTGTTTGCAACCCAGCCAAGATGGTTTGTCAGTTTGTGTATTCTCCAGTAAAAACTGATTGGAATCACTTGTACATTCATTACCCTTTGAAAAAGAATGGAACATTTGTATTATTAATGAGGAACCCGACCTGTTCTGATAAATTAACTGTGAGTAACTAGAGATGCTGGAATCATCAGGTGGGTAATAGCTTTCCAAACCCTGCAGCTTTTTTTTTTTTTTT
>VXBT01008723.1:107258-219846 GCA_013400235.1 Oriolus oriolus
TTTTTTTTTTTGACAGCTATTATTTATTCAGCAGTGTGTGCCTGCCTTCTCTGCAGCTGAGAAAAGACAAGCACCTTCTCCAGAGAACACACTGGCAACAAAACTTCTGCTTTAGGTCTTTTTAGTCTAGAATAGAGCTGAGTTTTAGAAGCTGATAAGTGGAAAGCTGCCTTTTTTGTATTTTGGTACCAGTTGAAGAAAAGTGTAAGGGCTGCTTAACATTCCCATGATGCTGGTTTTCTCCTGTAGTGTCTGATTACACCTTTCATGACACCAACTAGTTTCTCCAGTCCAAGTTGCATGTATTACAGCTCGCCAATCCCAGTGTTTGTGCTAATGATCACTGAAGGTGGTGTCTCATTGCACCACCTTTGTTTAGTGGCTGCTGGAGGCATTGGCTGCAGGAGGAATTGGCTGCTTTCAGCTTATTCCATTAAAAATAGCTCTTTTGTTGGAAACTGCTATTTACTGACCTTGCAGAGGATGAGCAAGTTTCAGCGCAAACTTTCCTTTGCTTCAGGAACGACAATCAGCTGGTTGGAGCCGAAGATCTCTCTGGCAAACCACTTCAAAAATGGAGCAGCTCAGAATTTCCCAGCAGAGATAAGCAAGCCAGCATCTGTGAGAGAAGAGCAGTCCACTGCAGAGCCCTGCCAGCTAACAAGGGTAAGGTAATGTGAACATCCCATTTCTGTGGGGAATTACTCGGAGGAATACCTGTAAATGTTTAAATTATATTATGTGAAAGTGATTTAATGACAGCTATTCTCATACTTTTGGTTAGCTGTGTAGGAGGAGGAGTGAGGACAGTTGCAGTAAATGAAACTCACTACCTTGTTTATTCAACAAATATTTGCTGCTTTATGTAACTTGCTGTCAAGTGGAGGGAGCCAGTTGGGGTGGTAATGCAAGCCATTGAAACAGGTTTTTTTGCACTTCATTATTTGCTTGTTTTAGATAAAATGCAAGGGAATGCTGCCTAACTGAAATTCATGACACTCTCAAAATAGGCCCAAGAAGAACTGCCTAAGCAGACAAAAGACAAAACTGCTGGTCTTCAGCTATTACATCTCCCTTTTTTTCTAGGTCTTATTGCATCTGTTTTTCTTAATCTGAGCAGCTCTCATAATTTGACTGCAGGATGGCTTAATGCATTTGAAATACAGTTACAGTCTGTATCATTATCAGCTACAGTCTGTATCATTATAACTGGCAAAATGGATTTGAACTGCAAAACACTGAAGTAAAAAAACAGCAGGGATTATGATGAAGAACATGTTTTCCTAACTAAGCTAGAAAATCATAATTACATCCTCTTTACACTAGTTGGTTTCAAACAGTTGTTTGGCTGAGACTGTGTCACTGTGAAAAGATAATGTGCTGTTTTATGTCTCTGCAATAGCATTGGGCTGTCTTAGAGCAAAATCGAAATGGAAATGATTTTTTTCAGTTGCTATAGTTAATAGTTTTTTTTTTAATGGGTCAGAGTAGTTTCTATTAACTTAAGAAAAGATGAAACAAAAGTAGGAGCTTTCAACTAAATCACTTGATTCCTTCCTTTCAGTAATTAAGCAAATCACAGTTTGAGTACTTAATGTATTTGAGGTATGACTGGCGTTATCACTCCCTGTAGGTATTTTCAACTCCCTTATTTCTGACAGCAGATCAGCATAGCGTCCTTGGAAAGGAGTCACCTCTGTGATACTGTACTTGTCATCAGGATTTGAGCTCTGTGTGAGGGCTTGGGCCCATTTTTTTGGTGGTTGAGTGTTCATAAATCTGCCTTGAGCCAGGGCAGCTGCTCTGGGACAAAGGGCTTTGCTTAGGCAGGGGCATATTGCTGCCTTCCCGTGGCATTCAGTGCCTCTCCCTTCTGCATCTGCCTCCTTCCAGCTGCTTGCCCCAGGAGGATGAAGCTCAGAGCCCTAGGAATGCCACCATCCCTTCTGCCTGAGGTGTTTGACTTTCTGCTTGTGGCATGGTGGTTGTCAAAACGGTGCTGGTATAATTTCTAATCTGTCTGCTTTAGTTACACAGACACCAGACACCGGCACCTGCAGTGTGTGTATGTGTGGGGTTTTGTTGTTTTATGAAACTACTCCAAGTTACTTTTTTTCTTTCACTGTTACATATTTGCGCTCACAGCAACATGATAATGCTTGTGAGGAGCAGCTTTTAGATACCAGGCACGATGGTAGCCACATAACTCAGAGCTACAGTCTGATACAGCCTTTGGAGTAGTGACAGCAACACTGGGAAGGCTGAAGTAGTGTGGAGTTGGAGGGGGTTACTGAGGTGGTTGGAATTGCTGCTAGCTTTTGCTTTGCTGTTTCTGTGTATGTGTTAGATGCTTGACATTCTGTGAACTCACAAAACTTACAGGAATTTCTTTTAAGCTTTTTTTCTTTTTTTCCATCACCCATGTGAGAAAGGGTGAGAAATCTGAGCCTGAATCCTCCAGATGGAATCTGCACTGAGTTATCTTCATATCCATTCAAATTCTTCAGCTGTTGTTTATCCTGGGAGCAGATTCCATTGTGTAGCTCTCTGCAGGGGTTTATTTAGCCTTTTTTCCTACATGGACAGTTAAATATAATATGAAGTCCTTTTTGAATAATGTCTGGCCAGTTACATCTTTGAGCTAAGTTTATGGCTCTTATTCCAGGAACCTGAAGAAATAAATCCAGATGAGGAGCTGGAGGATATCTGTGATGATAAAGAAGATGATCTAGGAGCAGTGGAAGAGCAGCGCAGTGTTATCTTGCATCTTTTGTCACAGCTGAAGCTTGGCATGGACTTAACAAGAGTAAGTAACTGAAGTGTGAAGGCTGGCTGTAATAAAAGTGAAGTATCATTTAAAACTCAGCTCCTGTATTTAACAGTATTGAGTTTAGTATGAAACTGTGGCCAGTAGCAACTTCAGGTCCCAAGATTTGATGTCCCAGATTGAGACAGGTTTAGGTGAAATGTGCTGACTCTATCTTTTCTATTACCTTCTCTTTCTGTTTCCTGCTGTGTTTTCGTTGCCTTTCCTGTAATGCCCTGTTTTCTTTCCAGTGTTTGAGCCATAGTCTTTTCATGCTGTTTTGTGCAGCCTTCTCATATTTTTCTTTCTGCTTTCCTTACGTGATCTTTTTTCTATCTTGATAGTACTTTTTCACACAACTTGTATAACCCTACGCCTCTGTCCATGCTGCTTCTGAGAAGAAGTTTTCTTCTGGTTCCCCCTTATCTATCTTTAGGTGCCTGTTTAAGCCTCTTTCCTATTCTCATTTCTGTGTTGGCTCACAAGCAGGCAAGAACGAAGTTACACTGGAGAGAACTGGATTTGACACTTGACTGCAGATCTCAAAAGCAAGCAGCTTGGAAAAATTAACGCTCAGGTGCTATTAGACAACTTGGGCAGCAAATCTGGGAAAATCAGGTTGCTACCAGCTTATGTTCAATTCACTCCTTAGAGACTTCTTGCCATAAGCACTAGGCACTTTGAAATCAGAAAATGGATTTTACAGTAGCATGGAATGAGGAAAACACTCTCTCTCAGAATCGTGGATTATTATTTTTTTAAACCTATGTTTTTTAAGTGCAAGCTACATAGCCCCTAGAAACACTTGTATTGTGCAGCTTATGTTTCACAGCTTGAGAAGGAAAATGAAAAGGTGATTTGAACAGGCACTGCTGTCTGTGGGTCAGACTTAAACCCCTGCTGCTTAACCAGGAGCTGATTAAGTCACTCTCACTCACGTTGAAGATTGGATTTAGGGTATCTTTTTCTCTTAGCTGGAACAAATGGTCAAGCCTGTTTTCCAGTTGTGACTTTTGGCTGTGTGGGGAGAATTGTCTTTATTTCAGAGCAGGCAAAGCACTGAAGTGGACAAACCTGACTTCAAAACAGGTAATGAAGTTGTTAGAATTGTGCGTAACTCAATATCAGGGTCCTGAAGTAAAAAGACACTTAATACTTAAGGTTGGTATTGCAACAACGTGGGCAAGTGTATTCAGTTTAACTTGAATGTCTTTTAAGTCTTATGTCTGTGCTTTTTCTCTTTGAATGCAGCTAATTTAAATGGATTGTCTTGATCGCATGGTTGAGACACCCTGTGTTGCTGTTTACAACATTTAGTTACGTGAGTTATGTGTGTTTAGTTAGTTATATGAGGCTAGTTCCCACTGCAGAGAAGGAAAACACTGATGTTATCCACAGCCTTTCACTCTAGGGGATTGCCCTTGGCTCAGGAAGGATGGGATTGTTGGTTTTTATAGTGTTGAATGTAACTGGGAGGGTGCACCTCTGCTCAGAGGCACAGGATCAACCCATACTATGCTGCTTCTCATGGGTGCTTGTCCTATCTGCTGTGTTGAGAAAGGTTCTCCAAGCTCTCCAGAGCTGGTATGGCTTCCCAGCTTTCCTCTCCATTAGACCATACCTTTCCCAACTTCAGCTCTGGACCTTCTGTGCTGTAGTTTGAGTTCCTTCATGGTTGTTTTCTCTTTCACAGGCATATGGGACACTATCTCTTTGCAGCTCTTTCATGTTTTTGGGGTTTTTTACCTGATGCTCAATCCCTTTCAATCTCTTTAGTCCTAACAGTACTTATTGGGCTTTTTCGCCTTGGAAATGGCTTTTCTGGAACTTCTGATCACTGTCTTTTGCTCACATCTTACAAGAGGGACAAGAAATTGCCCTCTGAAAGTGTGTTGTCCCAAACAGGACAGAATCCTCCTCCTCCCAAGGACTTCCCTTATAAAATGCCTGTCTCTGTTTTCCTTACTAGAGCCTCATGGCTTTTCTTTTATTTTCAGGTGGTTCTTCCCACCTTCATTCTAGAGAAGCGGTCGTTGCTGGAGATGTACGCGGACTTCATGTCCCACCCCGATCTCTTCGTCGCCATCACGAACGGCGGCACCGCCGAGGAGAGGATGATCCGCTTCGTGGAGTATTACCTCACCTCCTTCCACGAGGGCCGCAAGGGAGCCATTGCCAAGAAGCCCTACAACCCCATCATCGGGGAGACCTTCCACTGCTCCTGGAGGATGCCCAGGAGCGACGTGGCCACCGACGCTGCTACCAGCTCCTCTGCTCACTCCCCCTCGGAGCAAGTAACTCCGCCTAAAGATCTGGAAGGCCAAGCGGAGCCGGACTGTTACACAGTGAAATTTGTAGCTGAGCAAGTGTCCCACCATCCTCCTGTCTCGGGGTTTTATGCTGAGTGTGTAGAGAGGAAGATGTGTGTCAATGCCCACGTCTGGACAAAAAGTAAATTCCTGGGAATGTCAATAGGAGTGACAATGGTTGGCGAGGGTAAGTGTAAATTCTGTCCTGTGTTCATTTTAGAAATTTGTTAAAATGCTATTAATTTGATAGCAAATTTGATGTTATATTCAGAAGATACGAGCTGTCATTGTAAACATGTGTAAATTTTCCTATAGGAGAACAAAATAATTAGGTTTATGCTTTGCCAAAAATCAGAATTATATTTGGAAATAAAATTTTGGCTTTTAAACCTAAGGTCAATTTCTGCAATGTAAACTGATATTTATGAATTAATTTGCATCAGACATTTATTAAATAGAAGTGATGTTGCATTTCCCTGTATTGCACTTAATGTTCCTATGCATGTGTTGATTTTGTTTAACTGGAAAAATGGGATCCTTTAGGGACAGAGAAGGGTAACTGCCCTCAAACTGTAATTTCCCTTTAGTTATTACTATTTACTGCACAAGATGAGACTGTCTTGCCCACTCTGTGTCCCCTGTGTATATTGCCTGGTACCTGGGGATTCCAGGCGCTTGCATGTAAATTACACATTGAACACGGGAATGACCAAGGGAATGCCAGGGTATGTGAAAGGCACATCTGTGGCTGTACAGGTAATTTCTGAAGTTGAGATCTCTTGTATGACCTTCTCAAATCAGGTCATAACTTTTTTCAGAATTTCCCATGTTGTTTGTGCTGATGTCGGACACCAGGGGTACTGTGCTCCAGAGGGGTGGGCTGGGGCAGGCAGCAGTCAGATGTTGTGCTGTGTTCTTGTAAGGGCAAGAGAGAGATCTTGAGCTTTTGGTTTCTTTATAGGAATCAAACCCACTTATCTTAAAACCTGAAGAAAAATTCTAGTATTTTATGAGGTTCCTGACATTTATTGCAGAAACAGCTGTCACGAAAGAGTTGGGTTTATCTTGGCAGAGATGCAGTAAGGAGAGTTGTCTCCGCTGCCTGTCTTCAGATTGGGTAAGGTGTATTACAGAAAGGGAAAACAGGAGTATTAGCCTTCCTCAGGATCTGCAGTTCAGGGAATTAAAATTTATTATGTCCTTTTGTCAGCAAAAGTCTTGTCTTGCCGTGCTCCAGAGCTATCAGTAAGAGAGTGACCAGCCCTTATATGTACTACTGAAAAGTATGTGCATAGCACAGCATTGTACTTTATGGAACAATATTATTGGGATAAATGTCTTTTCCCAAAAGGAACTTAAATGCACATTATTCAAGTCAGGACTTCCAGGAGAATATTTATATCTAGAATCTAATAAATGCCAGTCTGGTGTGGTTTTTTTTTTAATTTCCTTTTTTTGTGTGTGAGGGGCTATGAAGAAAAGTAGCTAGATGTAGTATTGGCTATTTGTTTCAACAACTTGTTTGGCCTTTTCTGAAGTGGTGCCGATTTACAGATTCTTGTATTTCTTCACACAGGTGTCTTACATCTCTTGGAACACGGGGAAGAATACACGTTCTCTCTGCCCTGTGCATATGCTCGCTCAATTTTAACTGTTCCCTGGGTAGAGCTGGGAGGAAAAGTCAACATTAACTGTGCAAAAACTGGGTATTCTGCAAGTATTAACTTTCACACCAAGCCCTTCTACGGTGGCAAATTACATCGGTGAGAACATTTTGTTTGTTGGAAGTGAGATTGATCTCGCTGTCTTAAAGCGTTGCGCATTGTTTGGAATGTGCATTGTAAGTGCTCTGCTGGCATCATTGTCTCAGGATTTCTGTATAAGAAGTATAACACTATCAAGGTTAAGCAGCTTATAGAAAATATTTAGGTAAAAAGACCTTTTTGTAAAGACAAAAATGGTAATTCTTTTGGTGATAGTTCTTCGCCTGTATGCATCTTTAAAAACGAACAGGTAAAGAAGATCCGGGGAAAGATCTGGGGTTGATTCTAGCAGATTCTAGGAACTGTCTGCACAGTTGAAGCAAAAGAGGGTTTTTTTTTATTTTTAGACATTTTATAGTAAGACTGCTGTAGATTAGCCTCATGCTGATATAGTCAATTAATTGAGGAAGGAGAAAATTAAGTAGTAGTCTCACAAAGAATATGTTTGCAGAGCATTTTGCACTCAGCTATTTACTGAATAGAGTTTATTTAAATCTTTCTTAGATTAAATATTTTGCAGATCATAATGAAATATGTAACAGCCTAAAACATCAGAATTTCCTAGATGTGGGTTACTGTCACGAAAAATCAGCTGTCTTCTTTAAATCATTTTCCCTGAAGCAGTAGGGTTAGGCCGTATTTGTTGCTTAAAGAAAAGAAAAAACCTCACCTTGCTCCTTAAATTTCCATAAACACTCTGAATCTAAATTGCAAGCAAAGCTTCCGTGTCCCAGTGGCATCTGGAGAACTGAAGCTTGCATGTAGTTCTGTTTCACTTGGTGCAACTTGAAAGTGACACATCATTTGGGTTTTTTTTTCCCATGGCTCACGATGTATCTTCCACTTTGCAATAGCTCCTCTTCTGTCATAAAAGATAAGTTAGAGGATGCAGTTTTACTTCAGTGATTTCATTTTGGAAACTGTTTTGTTATTTGTCTCTCTGAAGTTAGTCACAGATGTAGAGGCTTTTTAAAGAGAGATCTGTTCAAGCTACTGTAACTATTGAAAATTTGACGTGGTGATGATTGGACATTGCCAAAAGAATCTCTTGATGGGAAGCAGCAGTGTTGTCATGGTTACCCAGAGCACACAGGAGTTGCTATGGCAATGGTATGGATTTTTTTGTAGAGTGACCCTTGTTGTTAGACCTCAGCAGGATGTTGGCTCCTTGGTCCTGTACCTCTTTAGCTGGATGAAATAGAGGATAATGATAACAAATAGCTAGACATGTATCAGTCATGCCAAGATTACAAGTAAGTGCCAGCAGGTTTTTATCACTAATAGTGGTTCAGGCAGATCCTGTGGTCTGCAGTGCTGGCAGTGGTTGTGTGTCAGAGCAATGCAACCTGGAGAACTACAGGTAATGAGAGTTTAATGGAGCAGTTCAATACTGCACCTCAGTAGTGAGTGATATAACTTTGTTTACTTTCAGCTGAGCAGAGGCAGTAATTTTGTGATTGGTATTAAAATACTGGATGTCAGTATTGTCTTGTTACCACACAATGCTTGGAAAAAAATCGAGCTGTTAAAGTTGTGGGGAAGTAACTGCAGTCTGACCAGGCTGATCTCTGGCATCCTGTGGATTCAGGCTGTTCAGAGATCTCTTGGGAGGAGGACAGGGACTCTCCCTGTGTAATAGCTTTGGTGAGGTGTGGAAGTCACAGGATGAGAAGCAGCACAAAATTAAGGCTGCTTGCTTGTCAGCTGCTGTTTTCAGTAATTGTTAATGCTTATTAACTTCCACCAAAAAAAAAATTGTAAATGTGCTTTTATTGCTCATGTTATTTTCAACAAATCTTAAATTTTTATAATGGAAAACTGTGTGAGCAGCACATACTTATCAGTCTGGGTTTTAAAAGATATTTCTCATGAGGTTAATTTAGGCTTGAGCTGCTGGATCATGATGTGACAGAAGTCCTGGCAGCTGCCTCCTGCTGTGAGCTGGCTGTGACCTTTCCCCCATTGTCCTGGAGATTCCCTGCAGCTCTGCTTTGGCTGGCATCTAGTTTCTCTGTGCTGGAAGGTCTGACCTGTGATACTCGTTTCATTGCTTGAGAGATAAATTTCTCTATTTCAGTGCCAGGATTGGAGAGGACAGGTAGGTGCAGGCACAGTGGGAGATGACCAGTGTGGGTGGAAGAAGGGAAGTGGCACTTGTGTCCTGTGCTTCCCTTTTCCTCGGAGTGTGGCACCATGCGAGGTGGGAGCACAGAAGTGCTGCTTTCCACTCTCCTGGATGCAGTTGTTCAAAGGACATCAGAGCAAGCCAGAGGTGTGCAAGTTAGCTGTTCTCAGCTGCTCACAATGGAAGTGTGGAAGGAGATGTAGCCTGTGCTTTGTGTGAAAGCTGGTGAAATGCAGGAAGGGGAGCTGGAAAGGGGCGTGTTTTAGGGAGGTTGTGTACAGGTAACTCTGCAGTTTAATTGGAGCTGAAGGTAGTATCATTTGTGAATCCTGCAGCACCTTACAAGTAAGAGTGTCTCAAGTCTGGTTTGCGTAGACACAGATGCTTTTGTTTCTTAGTTTCTAGGAGAAAACTTCTGTTTAAGACTTGCGATTTGCTTGCCAAGCAATGCTCAAAAACTGGGTCAGGATGAAGTGGGTGTCAGGAGGTCTTTGTACAGGTCTTGAAGTTGAGAAGAAAAATATGCATCAGTGTGTGTAATTATGGTGATACTTGAGCATTATGCAACACTTTGAATGAAATACTGCATGTTAGAAAGACATTTTCCATGTCTTGTTATTGGCAGAGGTTTCTGTGGAAGAGACAGGGAACAAAAGCAGTTCTCCTGATTCCTAGTTTCCCACCTTGCTTTCTGCCTTTGTGGGTCTGCTGCTTATGAGAGCAACATGAAAATGAGACCACCTACATAAGGAGAACGTTGAAATGTAAAGATGCGAGATGAAGTCCCAGCAGGTAGTGAGATATATTCTTGCTAGAAAGTTTAATTTTTATTTTTTAAGCCTGAGCTATGTATCCGATGTGATACTTCAAGTGGAAATGATCAACTGCTTGTTATATGTGAATCAGCCTGTGTTAGTTTCTTTTTCATTTTCAGTTTCCTTAAGAGGCTTGAAACAAGCTGAACCCAAAAATGGAGTTTCCTGGGTAACATGAAGAAAACTAGAACAGCAAGTGAAAGTCACTTTGCTCTTTGAGCTTCTCTGCACAAATGCAATTCAAATAACTAACATCTTTCATGGCAGTGTGACAAGTTTGCAAACTCATCCAGGACTGAGTGATTATGCAAGGAATAGTCCTCAGGTTTCTTCAGCCATGACTTTTTAAAAATAAATTTCTTTCCTAGAGTCACAGGTGAAGTGAAGCAGAACATGACGAACACGGTGGTGTGCAGAGTGCAGGGGGAGTGGAACAGTGTGCTTGAGTTCACCTACAGCAACGGAGAGACGAAATACGTGGACTTGACAAAGCTCTCTGTGACAAGAAAACGAGTCCGGCCCCTGGAGAAGCAAGGCCCCTTTGAATCTAGGTAGAGTGTGTGTTTGCTCTTGTCTGACCCTTTTTGTCCTAAGCAGTCTGGTGAGTGCCTTAGGAAAACCTGCAAACGTAGATAGTATTTGTGGATAACGCTTAGCAGCAGTGATCTTTATTTTTTATGTTTTTTAAAAATAAAAATCAAGGGCATAGTAAAAAGTGCAAAACCCAAGTGCAAGCCCATGGCTGTTTCTTTTGTCTCCTATTTATGAACAGAGGGTGGTTTTTTGAGTTCACAAAGTGCTTACCGGAACAGAAGCTCCCTATTAGTTTTGTTTTTACCCTTCAGCTACACAGCAGGGCAGCTCCTGACATCTTCACAAGAAGCTGCTAGTTGAATAACACTTCCATAGCAGTTTTAAATGGTTTGCAAACAGACATTAGATTGGCACTGCCAGAACCTCAGAGCCATTCCTACATGCTGCCAGTTGCTGATGTAGCTGTAAAACTCGGCCATGAGCCCTCACCTGCGCTGCAGTGCTCTGACCTGGGCTGGTTAGTCATGTGTAAATGGAGAGAATGCTCCTGTTCCACAAGAACTGCGTGCAATCATCCTGCAGTTCGAGGTGGCAGGCTGGGAAACCTTTGGGACAGTGAAGTTACCGGTTTATTTTGTAGGAGGCTGTGGCAGCATGTGACAGAGTCTCTGCGGGATGGAGACATCGATAAGGCTACAGAGCACAAGCGAGCCCTGGAGGAACGGCAGAGGAATGAAGAGAGACTTCGCGCTGAAACAGAAACACCTTGGTGTACTAAATACTTCCTTAAAGATGTGAGTTCCCAAGCAGTTAGCTGCTGTTAATGAAGGCAGAAGCAAAGCTGTTATGCAAGCAGGTGCATGTATAGGTCTGTGTCCTGTCAGAGTATTTGGCCTTAGATCTTATATTTTAGCTCAGTGGAATCCGTAGGAGTAAGATGACGTAAGAATTGCTAGGCATGTAAAGGTGTGACTTCATTCTCCACTTTCCAAATGCTTGGATTTTGTGATTCCCTTGCATCAAAATGTTTGCCAGTTTTCTGGTCCAGTTTCTTTTACCAAGCACTTTCTCAATGACACATGAAAAACAGCTTTGCATATACACATCTAAGCAGACTGTAACAGTAAATGCTCAAAGAAAATAATCAGTAGTACTGATTTTGCTCAGGTTATGTGTGTACATACCCAACATGTTATTGTTAGCAAGAAGGAATGTGAGTTCATTCTCAACTTTACCACTGTTTTTGTTCTTCTACATTACATTTTGGTTAGAGCTTATATGTTCAGTGTCTTAACCTGTACTTCAGTAATAGTAGTAGTAGTAATAATATAGTAAGACTTTTAACTAGGTGAACAGCAGCCTGCCCAGGAGGATTGGGGGATGCTGCTATGATAACTTTGAAATGGGCTTTTCTTGTGATCCATGTGGTGAGACCTTGCTTGTGTAGAGACCTTTGCTGAGCCCTTTGTAACAGGGGAGTTCTTGAGTAAAATTTGTGCTGTAGTAGTTTAGATTCTCCTTACAGTGAAAGCTTTATCTGTTACACTGCAATAATGTAATTCCGCCTCTTCTTCCCATATCTGTGATCTAGTAAGGGTTTAGAACATAGGCTAAAAAGTTACTTTTTCTTGGATATCTTCCACGTTTGTTTTGTGAAGTTCAGGACTATCTGTTAGCTCCCATGACAGTTTTTGTTCTCTAAAGCTGTGGTAGTATAATTAGCTCAAAGTTAGATAGTTGTATTGGTAGTATTGTTAGATTTACAAAAGATTAAATTTTGTTGCTGGTCCAAGATACAGATGTGCTCAGAAAACATTTAAACGTGATCCTGGGCACTTCATTTCTGGATAAGAAGTTAGGCTGTGTTAGAGCTGATAATCCTGGGTAGCTGCCTCTCTGCTGGCTGGTTATTTGGCTTCTTTGAGTAATTTGTGTCACACACCTGAGAAGAGTGGCTTTTTGACTGGGTTAATTACAAGTGCAGTCAGCTCCCAGAGAGTGCGGTGGCTCGGCAGGAGCCTGCGCGTGTTCTGAAGCAGTGTCAGCAGCCTGCAGTGCTGATCTCTGCGCCTTAATCTGTGGAGTTAAAGGCACCAGCTCTGTCCCTCTGCTGTTCACAGCCATCAGTCTAATAGCTTTGTGAAGGCAGTTCTCCCAGGGCAGTGTCTTTATTATAACCATACTTTCTCTTTACATTGCAGGGAGATGGCTGGGTTTATCATAAACCCCTCTGGAAAACAGTCTCTGCCGCACAAACTCAGCAAACGGACAGTAACTAGAAAAAAGCTGCTTTAAGATGAGTTTTCTGATTTTCCTCTCCTTTTCCTCTGTCTCTCAGAACACAGTAATCATACTGAGTGTCCCCTTTTTATGTAATTGTGCAAGTTTAAATGAGCATTGAGAAATAACTGTACTAGGGCACTTTAAAGCTATTTTAAAAAAAAGGTAAAAATCCAAGTTGTAGAGACAAACCTGCCAGGTGCATTCAACCAACTTGTTTTTTTGTATGATCCAAGAGATTTTATCTGCATTGTGTAAAATTCTTCTAAGTAGATCAGATTACAAAAGCTGCCTGAGAGAAGAAGGAACCTGTTGGATTTCGGAGTGACATAGGAACTCTTTTGGAATCTGTGTCAAGCTCTTTAATCACTGAAATCTCCTCAGTACACATGTAGACAACAGCAACAAAAAATTGCTGCTTTTTTGCCCAGTAATTAACCTTCTTGGTGAAAACTGGAAGGATGTTTGGAAGATGTGCCTGAAATCAGTATTAAGAAACAACTGGATCATGACGACTTTTTCTTCGGAGAGGAACGCGTGCATGCATTGGAGGAATATGGGATGTACGTAGACGCTACTTTTCTTTTTTATGGATTTATAAAAGCAATTAGAAGTGTAACCATGGAGAAGTTTTTCCTCTGAAACGTTTTAATATACTTGAAATAATTGACTTGAATTGGAAGTAATTTGAACACTTTTCAGCTCTAATTTTATTAAATCTCTTTGAGTGACTGTTTTTTCTCAAGTTACAATGTAATGAGATCTGGCCTGTTTTTTCTCCTCCAACTTCTCTTCCTGAGGACTAAGGCTTTCAAAATGAACAGAAAACGTACAGTTTTGTATTTAAGTTTCTCTGCCCGTCTAATCGTCTCAGAGATGAAGTATCAGTGTTACAAACTGTCCTTTGGGTTATTTTGTTTTTTCTCCTGTGGTGGTGTTCAGAACAAAGCAGTGAAATGTGACCTTGAATACATGGACTGTAGGTCCTGGTTTTTCATGTGACCATAAAAAAACCCGAACAAACAACTGATTATGCTGAGGACTGGGTATTGATTTGAAACGCAATCAGAAATCAGGAAACTGTATTCAGGTACAAACATCCTTTTTTCTTTTTTCTTTTTTTTTCTCCTTTTTATAACTATTTTATTGAAGTCTAAGAATTGCTGGCAATTAAGAATAGTACTTACTATGGCTTTCGTTATTGTTGTAACTACAAGCTACCTTAATTTTTCCAACAGTGGTGCCTTAATCTGTTTTTTCTTCTGATGTAGTCTTCCAATCAGTGTATATAACATTATCTGCCACTTCCCAGCCATGGCAATGGCTGCACCTGATCCAGCATCATGAGAACTCACAACTGTGTGATCTGGTAAGATGTTTTCCATAGAGGAGATGCAAGTGTAAGAATGCATCAGAAGGTTTAAAATAACCATGTTAACTTTCAACACAAACTGTAAATCATGCAAAAAAAAAAAAAAAAAAAGAGTTGGGTTTATGCACAACTGTTCTGATCCTCTTGTACATTTTTTTTTTTTTTTGCTGTGAAATGCACTGAGATCTCAATGCGAGTCATAGTCCATTTGTGAGAAGTGGGGGGGGATAATAAAGGTACAAAATGATTCATTTGTTCTGTCTGCTTTCCTAGAGATCAGGTGACCAGGAAGGAGTAGGTGGTGGTTTTCTTTCATGCTGGAGATCTGTCTGGGCTTTCCTTGGTCCCAGAAGTGGGATATTTTGGCACTGTGTGCTTGAGTGGTAACTATTCTCCAGCAGAAGAGTGTTTTAGGCCCTGCTTGTCTTGTTTGTGATATTCTATACAACCATCCTGTTGTGATAGTTTTTGGATATCCACTGGGCATTTTCATGTTTAACCAGGAATAAAAATAAAAATCAAAACAGTTGGATTAGTTCCTCCTTGTTTCCGGGTCTGCGGCACATTTGGGGTGTGCTCCTTGGCCAGTTCCAGGATTTGGGGTAGGAATCATGGTGGCAGCATGTGAAATTCTTCCATGGTTCATCAGTACCTGCACCAAACTGGGGCCGGTAGAGAAACAGATTGACACTGTATATGTTTCATAGTTGTTTTATCTGTGTCACGTGGCACATTTGCTTTAAATGAACAGCGAAAGGTGTGGTGCAAGGTCCAGCTTTTAATATCGCAGTGATCAGAGCAAAACCAAAACTTTTTCAGCTGAGCATACTCCAGGGATCAAACTTAAGCGTACTAATATACAGGCTTATGACTCAGTTACTAAACTCACCTTAAAATTTTGATTTGGGAATTTGTGAAGGTGATGGCTGTAATTGAGACTGAAAAGCTCCCAAGCTGACCATAAACTCATTTGTGTTTGTTATAAAATACTATTAGTAAAGTTATTTCTCTTACTCCCTCATCTGGTATGCTTGTGGTTTGACACTAAGAAAGCTGTTACTAATTTTGTTGTGTAAAAATAGACCTAATGCTGAAGAAATATTTTGATAAAATCCATGAAGTGATTTCTTTTAACATGGAGATATTTTTAGGAAAAAAGAAGGTAAAGCCTTCCTTTGCTCAAGTGACCACCAGAACTGGAATGGTTCCTGATGTGGATTTAGTTATGTGCAAATTTCTGCTTCTAGAAACAAAGGACATAGTTTAAAACAGTTTGAAAAGAAACAAGCTAGCCACTGATTGAATATCCAGCTTAAATTATAATTGTGATTCTTCTGAGAGTGGCAAGCACCCTGCAGACTAATGGATGTATTTTTAACTCTGACCAGATTTGATTTTCTTGCATAACTGATGTTGTTTCCATCCTGTACCTTCTGGAGCAAAGGGAAGGGCTCACTGCTGCTTCCTGTGTAGATACTTGCTAGAACCACAGTGTATTCCAACAGGGAACATGGCAAAATAGGACATTGACTTATGTTACCTTCTGTCTTCTTGGCTTGATTGGGCCCCACGGAAGTTAAGAGCAGAATTTTCATTGATCTCAGTGGTTTTAAGCTGCCTGAATCATAAATAGATCTTTGACCTTAAATAAGTGGCTGTCTTTAGAGGTGCTGTGCAGCCTGCTGCTCATGGAAAACAGAGTGTGACAAGTCACCCCTGTTTAATGCAGGCATTCAGGTGTGTAATCTTGATGGATTTGTGTTTTATGGGAAAAAATGCACTATGCAAATCGGGTTGTTCAAGATTTTAGGCACGAGTAGGAGAAAAGATGAAGTGTTTCAGCATATTTATAATGTGAACTCAAGCCAAGGATGAAGTCTGTCTCCCCTGGAGAATTTGGATTTCAGCCATCAGAATCAGAGATGCAGCCTTCAATGTCTAGTGTGCACAGGCTGATCCCCCTCTGTCCCTGTCACCTGTGGGAATAACAGGTCAGAGTGTCTTGTAAATCCTTTTGAGCCTGGAAGAACAAGTGAACACATTCATCAGTGTCCAAACAACTTGGTGCAGAACTTGGTATGGAAATTCTGCACAAAATACTACAGAAATGAAAGATTACACAGTTGGGAGCAGGGGGAGTTTGGTTTGTTCCTGTAGATTTTTATCTCCATGACAGAGAAGCTGCCCCATGCTCTGTTTCTCTTGTGCCAGAGCAGTGGTTAATACAGTCAAGAAATGAGATTGAAGTCAGGTGGGTGGAAAATGTGTATTTGTGGGGAACTAGGGAGGGTGTGCTTCAAGAGAAAAGGGTTAACTTGAAAAATTGTAAGGTGTCAGGAGGTAGCAGCCAGGTGAAGATTACTGGGAATGACAGGTGTGGTCACAGTTGTAGGTGTAATAAGAGGTAGCTAAGCAAATTTTTTGTTATTTAGATTTGATGCAACCTAATTTGTTCCCCTTCTGTCCTTCTTTGAAGTGTTCAGTGACAATTTGGTTCTAGGCTTTTAATTTAGCAGCTGTAAAAACAGTCCAAGGAGGTGGAAACAACACCTGGAGAAGAAAAGGTTTTTATATGGATTGGTGCTGTCATAGCTGAGCACTTCAGCAAACCAAACCAGCCCTGCAGGTCTGCTTCCCTCCTCCACATCGGGGAGCCTCGGCTGTAGAAAACTTGGAAGGTTTGCTCCCTTTCTGTCTTTCTGGGCTGATCCATGCAGCTGGGTGGTGGCAAGCAATGTATTCCTCTCGTGTGCTATCCTGAAAAATACAGCTCTGTGTAGGTGTCAGGTATGAGCTTGCAGGGCTTAGGAGCACTTGAGGTTTTGGATCCCAAGGGTGGAGGGCTTTGCACAGTACCAGGGTTCAGAGCGAGGTGTGACTTCCCTGACTGCTTTCCAGAACAGAGGAAGCCTGGGTTGATCTGGTGATCATGGGAATAAAGGTCTCAGTTCAGTCTGATTGTGTTTCCCCAGGTGGGGTAACCCAGCAGGGGGGTGTGAGAGTTGCAGGAAGAATTGGCCAACACCTTTGTGTTGACACTGTTACCGTGGCACAGATCTGGATAGAGGTGGCTGGAGACTGGTCTGATGGGGGGAAAGGGTTGTCTAGATATCCTGCATGGAGAGTTTTTAGGGTGAAGCCACCATGTCTACACTGGTGACTTCTTTTTTCTCTCTCAAAGAAGCTTCACACACCCACCTGAACTATCAATTAACCCAGGAATTACCCAGTGAGAAAAGGTGTGTTGGAGTTGCATCGTATCAGGCTTCTACAAACTGGATTATTGTGGATCTTTGCACAATGTTGAATGAGTGATTTTCTTGGATGCCAGCATTTCTTCCATTGAGGGTGTGGTACATCTCATGATGTCTTTTTTTGCTGCTACAACAGATTTTGTGTGTGTATATAGGCCATTAAGAAAAGGAAAATTGTTTTGCTCACTGCAGAGTAAGTTGGAAAAGAAACTCATGATGACAGTATGGAAGGACTTTAAAAAGATAGGCATGGAATTCAGGTGCTTATTAATAAAAGATTAAACATTATTATTTTAAAAAATAATAAAAGGAATGCTTTGCATCATTATACATTTTAAGTAAGTACAAAGTCAGTTCATATAATAATGTTGCAATTTAACCAAAATATTGATTCCACAGTTCACTGTATCTGTGGGAGGAAAGAGATCTTATAAATAATTTATGTACTAGATCTTAGTTCCATTTTGAAAAACAGTGAGGTTTTTTTCCCCCATGAGCTAAATGCTTCTCCCTCATCCTCTTGTTCCTCATGATGAGGACTTTTGCCTGCTGCGTCACTGAATGTTTCTGCTCCCATCACTGTCCTGGTGCTCCCCACCTGGAGAAGCTGTTTTGCTGGCCTCATTGTCCATGTTGTTGTTGAGGATGTCATCACAATCCATCTGTGCCATCAGGTTGAAGCGCTCAGCCACGCAGTGGGCAGTGAGCCGAGCCTCGGGGTCGTGGTCCCAGCACTCCGTGATGGTGTCGCACAGGAAGCGCATGCCCTGCAGTCAGAAGGGCTGAAATTAGGATCGGAAGGCAGGAAGAAGAGGATCTAACACAGTCTCAGTGGTTTACCACACTTCTGACAGCCTCCTGCATAAAGGCTGTTTTTGGCCAAGCTTAAGCCCAAGAGGAATTAGCCTTGGTAAGCTGTGGAAGTGCTGATGCTTCCACTGGCACTGCTTGTGTTACAGCAGCAGCCTCGGCTCCCCCGCATCTGCTCCCAAACACTCCCCGTGCTCCCTGGAAACTGGCTTGCGTTGGCTGTGAGACTTAGAGCCTGTTTCCTTCCAACCCCTTTTTATTTCCTGTCTCAGCCTTGCCCATTTGGATCACAGCATCTAAAATCAGGAGGGACAGGAGAGGTGTGGATGGTGACCTGCAGGCTGCTGGCTGAGCCCAGGCCTCTGGGTTTGAGCTGCACCCTGCCTGTTACACCTGGAGGGAGGGGATGGGGAGGGGAGGTGGTTTTCAAAGGTGGGTTTGGAAATAATTTCTTAAATCTGACTTCTTGTTTTCATGGCATTCTGAAAGGGTGTGCTGTGCCAAACACTCATTGCAGTGTGCAGCTGAACCTTGTTCTCTGATCACAAAACAGTGTTTTGGTTGAGATGGGATGAGGTGCTTCCCAGTTACTCCAGAGCACATGGAGTTCCTCTCATCTACAATGCTTACAGTCTCCCAGAAAGCTATTTTTTTTGTCCAGTTGTGTAGGGCTCTGAAAAGAGTCCCAATATTTTAGGCTTAGAAACAAAATACATGGTAGTATTCATCTGGTGCTTTTCCCACTCTTTAGCTAGTAACACAGCTAGCACCAGAAGCTGTGTTGAACCTTCCCTCGCCCATGTAATTCCATCATGTGCTATTGCTCTTGGCATCATTGTCAACTAAAGTTGGAACACAGTGGAAAAATCATTATTCTAAATAAAGCTTCATGTTTTTCAGTGGGTTTTATGTATTTCATAATTTGCAATTAAGAGAACCCTAAAGTCTCATATGGACCCACACAGGAGGAAAATCCAAGTCCTGCAGAGATACTGGATCAGTGCCATCTGCCCTTCTGCACCTTACTCAGAACTCACTGCTGTCTGCTAAGGTTCATTGTACTAAATCTTCCACAATGGACACAGATTGTAGAGAACAGGATTGTGCAGCAAAACTGACAGATGGTGCATTTCAGCACCTCTGACGTCACTCATTTATTAGCTTAGTTGAAAGGATTTGAGGGTAATTGATTACATGCAAAAATGAGCTAGCTTAGGTGAAGCTTTTAAAGTCAGCCTGTTCTCAAACAGGACATCCAAGATTTTCTGTACTTATTTTTCCCTGAAATCATAACACTTATTTGCAGTTTGCCTTGCAGTGATGATGCTCTTTTGAATGGTATAACTGGAACAGCTTGTTTGGCTTACAAAGTGGACTTAGTTTGGCTTTTATATCTGATATCTGTTTTTCCAAGATTCCAAAGAATCCTGAGTTGTACAAGTGTATTTTTAGTGGCAATATTGACTTAAGCTTCCACTGCTCCTTCCTGCACCAGCCTCTGGTTGTGCCAGTCCATCAGTCTGTTCAGCTGCTTTGTGAACCAGATTCAGGAATTCACCTGGCCTAAAAGAACTTTTTTTTTTCTTTATGTAATGTGGTAGGGTGTGAAACAAGGTAGAAGCACGGACCTAAGGGGTTTGTAAGTTATCTGGGAAACTGGGGATGAATTTCTTCAGCTGGCTTTGTTGTGGGGCCTTGCAAGCAATTGTCCTGAAGCTGCTATTGGGTGAGGCAGCTCTGTCAGGGAAATTAGTACTGACACTTGCTGAAAATCAAACCATGGTCTTCACTTGACTGAGAGCGATCCTGATGGCTGAAACGTGGAAGTAGCTTTTGGAACTCTGCAGCAAACTTATTGTCATTGGTGGGAACATCTGTGGGTGCCTCCCGTGCAGGTGAGCAACTTGTCACCCTTTCTCGGTGTCACCCAACGCTTCCTCCCACAGGAAGCCAGCCTGGACCCCCGCAGTGGCACGAGCCGGTGGCTTTCTGCTGCTTCCCAGCAGATGGTGCTGCCCAGTTCCTCATCCTGGGGAGAACGGTTGCGAGATGCCGGGAAAATGCTGTAAAGCCGGGCTTGTAAGGAGATGTTTATTACAGAGAAAAAACTTCCAGCAACACAGCGTGGCTTTTCTGTTCCCCTTCCCCAGTGACCATCAGATGGTCCAGTAAAAGTTCCCACCTTACAGACCTTGCTCTGTTTGCCTGCTAGACCAGCCCAGCTACAGCACAGTTATTTCTGGGAGGTGACAGCAGTCAGCCTGCCTTCAACCCTGGGAACAGCACAGTTATGCTCATGCTCTATCAAAGTGTGATTTTGGACAACCCAAGACTCTGTGTATTTTTTCTGTGGTTTCAAAGCTTATCGGACACCCTGGGAGGTGAATGTCTGAGAGGAATACTCAAAGGCTTCAAATATGTGGCATTGCTGATTGAAGTTCTGTATTTGCCTTTGCCTTTTGAAAAAAGGCTGGGTGAGCTTCAGAAATGGACTCAGTGACTGATAAACTCCCCGGGGGTCCCGCAGAAGCCACGGATTCATTTGATGCTGTTTGCAGTTTTGGGCAGTCAGGTCAGCTGTGAGTATTTGGACGAATGTGGTTTTGAGAGGAGACATTGTAGGGAACGTGTGGCCTCCTAAGGTTGAGAAATTTTCCCTTTGCAAAGCCTGCCTCTGTGTGCCAGTGGGGCAGAGTTGGGAGCAGAGGCAGTGTGGTTTTTTGTGCAGGTAGATACTGCAAAATGATGCACTGAGCACTTGAAAGGCTCCGAAAGCCAGCAGGCTCAATGTTCCAGCTTGATTTTCAGGTGAATGGGAGTGTTGATCAGCAGATGGTGTTTTTCCACAAGACATGTGAAATTCAAGAAGTACCGAAGTCAGGCAAGATGTGGAAGTCACGATCAGCATGCCTGTTACCCCTCGGGTCCTTAGTGCGTGGCAGAAAGCGCTGGCCTGGGGCAGAGGACCCTGTCAGGGCCAGGAGGGAGCTCTGTTTCTGTAGCTGGTTGCTCTGGGTGTCCTTGTGGGTGGTTTCAACAGAGCACATTTTGTCACTGCTGAAATGTTCCTGTTCTAGAACACTGGGTTATGCCCTCTGTGCTGACATGCTTTGCTTTCAGACCCTCTGGAGGCTGGTGAAAGACCTCCCTTGACGTGCCCTGAGCCTTGCAGCGTCCCTGCTCTCAGCTTCACTCACTTTCCCTGAGTGTTTCACATGAAGGACATGCTTCCTGATTTGCTCTTCCTTGTAGAAATGGAAATTTCTCTCATGTTAAAGGTGGTTTTGAGCTTGAAACCTCCACAGCCAAGCAGGCAGAAGGCTGGATGCACCTCCCTTCCCCTCTGTGCCTGCTGCAAATGGCTGTGTGTGAGGGACTGTGTGCTTCCTGAGCCTTCCAGACTAGGTGCCTGGGGGAGAAGTGGGGTGAATTTACTGTTTCATGAGAAGAGCTGCACTGAAGTGCTTCATTTTGCTGTTACCCTCAGGGTAACTGAAACTCCTCACCTGGGATTCACAGCTTCCTGATCATGGCTATTGATCAACAAATGCTGCTGTACCATGGCTGGTGGGTTTTGTGCAACAAGGAAATGAGTCCTGTGGAGCTTGTGCGGGCCCAGCCATTCACAGTGGAGCTGGAAATAGAGCCCAGGAGTTCTGCCCACTTTTCCTTTGACTATAAGTTTAATTTTTCAGGCTGGTTTAGTGAGGAGGGACAATGTGTGTTGCTCTTTTCTGAACCAGTTGCTCCCAGCTTACCTGGTGCACCAGCCAGCTGCTTGGGATCTCGGGCCGGCCCCTGCCATGCAGCACGATGTCCCTCATGGTGTCCACACAAGGCTGCTCCTGGACTTTCGACCCAAAAGGCAGCTCGTAATTCTTTACCTCTGCAAGGAAGCAACAGCAGCATCACAGGATGTTTCTAATGCATTCCCTGCTTTGTTTTGGTATGGCCCACTGGATGAGAATGGATTTGTTTTTAACAGTCTGCAAAAAAAGAAGCAGATCTGGAAGTAGTTGAGAATTTGAACACAGAAATGTAGTGCTGGGTTTTCACATAAAGGTTCTTTTCAGAGACAGCACCGAGGAACCATCTGACCTCCTCCCTGAACCCAAAAGATGCAGTACAAAGGACCTGGTTTGTCTTTGGGTGAGACAATTTGAGCAGGCAGAAAGTATTGTGCTGGTGAAGGATGGGAGGGGTGACTATGATACGAGATTTTCCCGATTTCTGCTGCAGGCATGGAATGGGTTAGAGGAGAAATGGCCCTTCCAGAAGAGCAACCCCACGTTGTGGGAGACCAAGGAGAAGCTGGCTGCTGGCAGAGGTGAGAGGCCACCCTGGTTTCTGCCAGCTCCTGCCCAGAGGTGAATGCAGGTGAGATACGAGGGGAGAGATGGCCTGGGACGCTGGCTTGGGAATAAAGGACGCACGGGGCATCTGAGCCAGGCAAGGGCCTCCCACTGCTGACCACGGGGCTTGCAGGGCAATTGGAGCAGCTTTCTGGCCAAGGGTTGGAGGTTCCTGCAGCTCTATGGGCATGTATTGTGAGTAGGTGGGATAGGGAAGGGAAAGGGGAGCAGGCAGAAGGCAGGCAGGGGGTAACTCCAGGGCAGTTAATGAAGTGTTTTGCTACACACAATTTCAGATGCCAGGGTGTGGCTCTGGGAAGTGACAGGGGATGTCACACTGTCAGAAGCTGGGGTTTGTGAGTCCTCATTGCAACATAAGTGCTGTGCTATTGTCTGAAGAAGAAAATGGTTGGGGAGGGGGAGGCAGCTTTGGCTCTTCCTGCTTGGTTTGCTTTGCATCACCAGCACAGGCTCCATGGCACTTGGCCACTCGTTTGCTTTGAGCAGGGGCTGGACCAGATGTCACCATGGGGTCCTGTCCTGCTCTTTGACTGCTGAGCCACCCCTCTTAAGCCATGGCACACAGAGCAGGGGAATCTGTCACCAACTCTTGGCAGCCCTGCAGAGACCTGGGCCACCCCAAGTCACGTCTTGTGCCATCAGTTGGGATGTGGCAGTAAGGGAGTAAAAAGGCACACAGCGACCCTGGTGCAATGCTCCTACCTCCTACCACTTCACATCTGGAGGCCATTTCCCACAAAACGAGGGCCATGGAGTAGACATCCATCTGCTTGAAAGACTCCAGGTCTTCCAGGTTCACTCTGGACTCCAGGACCTCTGGGGCCATGTACCTGGCTGTGCCCACCTGTCCGCAGAGAGGACAGAGACGTTAGCAGGGGTGGGTGAGCACTTTGGCCACAGGACAGGGGGGTGGCTGGCACAGGCTCCTCCAGAGAGGGTGGGTGGGTCATACTTGCCTGCCCGCTGTTGGCAAAGTCGTCCACGGTCAGGGAGGGGTCGAGGCGTATGGCGATGCCGAAGTCGCAGAGCACACACTCCTGCTCGTTCTTCACCAGCACGTTTGTGCTCTTGATGTCGCGGTGGGCGATGGGGATTTTTGGGCGGCCGCAGGCGGTGTAGTCGCTGTGGAGGTGGGCCACCCCGTTCACCAGCGACCCAGCCATCTTCTGCAGGTCCATCCAGCTCAGCACGTGGCGGGAGAGGTAGTCCTTGAGGTTGCCCCGGCTGTGGTAGGCGGTGATGAGCCAGTACTCCCGGCGGGGCCCCGTGCCCCGGTCCTCGGCAGTGAGAAACTGCAGGACGCTGTCGTGCCTGAGGCTGGTGTCGGTGAAGATCTGGCTCTCATTCTTCCAGGAGGAGTATTCCTCGCAGGGGAAGATCTTCACGGCCACCGTCTCGTACTGCCCCGAGTGGCTGTGGCTCAGCTTGGCCCTCCACACCTCCGCGAACTGCCCTTTGCCCACCATCTCGTCCAGCTCGATGGGGAGCAGCTCGGCGGGGCGGCTGCTGGCGCAGCCGGGGCTGGTGCCGCCTGGGCTCTCATCCATCAGCACGGACAGCTTCTCCTCCCGCTCGGTTGCCTTCCCCGGCTCCGGCAGCGCCGGGGGCTGTCCCTGTTTCCCACCCCACGCCTTGGCTCTCTTGCGTCGCTTCTGCGTGCGGCAGAGGTAAAATGTCACCGTGATCATCACCGCCACCAGCAGCGGGGGCAGGAGGCTGATGGCAGCCACTGGGATCACCTCTTTGCTCTGCAGCATGGAGTAGCCTGAGGGGAGGAAAGCAAAGGCGCGGTGCTGCTGCTGCTGCGGGTCTGCCACCGCTCGTTTTCATCACGCGGAGGAGGAAAATATGCAAAGCTGTTAATGGAGCGCAGCCCTTTGCGGGGCCGCGCAAGGGCCCATCCCAGCACAGAACCCAGATGTAGGCACTTAGCAAGGCAGCTGATTGGTTTTGGTCTCAAATTTATCTCCATTTGTCAACAGAAGACACGGGCTAGCATCACTCGGATGGGGCACTGTGGCACAAGAGACTGCAAAGGGCGTTTTGGGGGTCCCAAGTGCTGCTTGTGCTCGTGGCGAGGGGAGCTGGGGTGGAAATAGCAGTGATAAATCCAAGGCAATGCTCGAACACAGCAAACCTCTGAGGGGGCTTGGGGCTGGAGCTTTGCTGGACCTCTGTGGCAGACAGAGAGCCAGGAGGGATGCTGGGGGTGGGCAGTGTGCAGGACCACCAGCCCAGGGGAGTGCCGGGACGCTTTGCAGGATAATTAGCACACAGGAGCATCATTTCAGCGCTTGTCTGCCAGTGCTGGCATCTCCTTCCTCGGCCTGTTACAACAGCAACCCCAACAATCGCCAGGGCATGGCTACATTTGTTTTGTTTCTTTTTAAACCCCCTGTTGGCCATCAGATTGTCGAGGGGAGGACACGCACACAAAGCCATAACCCTCACACAGCATATAATTGTCTGATCCTTTGATGTTTGCGATTCCTGGAATAAACATGCTGACTTCAGTAGAGATATTCAAGTAAAATCTTACTCAGAGGTTTTTCTGCCAAGTATAATAACCCAGGGGAAGAGGGATAAGAATCATTCCATAAGCAAAACTCTCGCTGCTTGACCTCAGTGTGTGCAGATCATAATTCAGGTTCTGGAAAAACAGAGCATTTAGCTATTTTCCTTGGCAAATTTCAAAAAAATGTGCTGCAGCTAATTTCTGCGAGGCTGTGAAAGCGTTTCTAAAATAGGCATCAGGTTTAAACCACAAGATCAACCTAAACTGATATAAATCAATAACTAACTCAGGAATATGTTTATTTTGGAAAGTGTTGGGGTATGGATATCACCTACCGCTTTAATGGATTTACCCGATGCTTTGGATCCCATCTTTGAAACTCTGAAGAAAGAGAAGATATTTTTAAGGGAGTTGCATGCGCAAGTCCCAAAAAGGGGAAGTTAACACAACTTCAGGAAATTCCTTCCTGAGGATGCCCCTTCCTGATGGAAGTCTTTTGATACACAGGAGCAGCGAGGCTTAGACCGCTTCTACAGAGAGCAAATGTATTTGCTCTGGCAATAACCACAGGTCTGTAAACCCACACCTTGTTCAGCATTGCTGCATGGGTCTATCCATCCCTGCTGAGGGGATAGGGACCTCCAGGGCTGGGCTCAGCTGGAGTAGAGGTGGAAAGAACTTGGCATGCTCCACCCTACCCAGCATCTTCCCAAGGTGTCCACTGGGCTCCTGTCTGCACAGCTTTAGGAAATTATGGCTCTGTGTGTTCCTTAGCGTGGTCTCCGAGCTCTGATGGAGTCCCCTGCGGCCCCAGTGTGAGGGCAATGCCACCCAGCAGCCCAGACCTGAAAGCAGAACTTAAGAAATCTAGAAACAGGAAAAAACCTGCCTGCTTCAGCTGCTGAAGAAGTGCTTGTCTCTGTTAGATATTTCTCTGCTCAGGAATTGTCTATACCATTGAATATGATCATAAGTTAATATTTAGAATGCAAATGATCCCTTAAAGCAGAAGAAAAGGATGTGAAGAATGAGGTCTGTGAGCCTGGGGTTTGCTTAATCTGGTCCCGTGGCCCATGTCAAAGAGGAGAGAGTTGTTAAAGACCTACACTGCTCTCGCTCCGACTTCCAGCGCTTTCCACGCCGGCTGACAGGAGGAGGCTGGAAATGGAGCCTTCGCTGGGGGCGGCATTTGCAATGAGCCAGTTGTCATTTTTGTGTGAAATTGCATATCCCAGCATCAGCTTTGGGATTCGACTATCTCTCCCTAGAAGTGCGTGTACCTGTTATGTTTGGCTAGGGAAGCAGCAAAAAGACGCCAAATTTAGCATCGTTTGCCTCCATTAAAGTGGCTTGTTTGTTCAGAGAATTTGCATTTCATGTGATGTTTTTCTTTTTTCCTTATGTTGCAGAAGAGGCTATGCCACTGGCTTGCAGGTTCTGCTTAGGCTCATTTTCAACATCTCCTTGTCCTGTGATTATGGAAAATTGGAGGCGTTTTACTTTGCTTTTGTTACAGGTCAGACTCTTGATGGACACTTGGATAAACCTGGTCCACTTGGAGTTGGGGAGGTTTGGACAAGCCCCCAAAGGCTCAGGATCTGGTTGGAAATGTTTCCAAAGTACACGACCCTCCTGAGGTACAGACACGAGCTGCCTCTTAGTTTTCTCTCCTGTGGATTTACAGCTCCCGTTGGATCTCCAGCCACGTGCAGCAGTGAGCTAAGCCTCGCTCACGTGTGTGCTCAGCACCGGCGCGGCTCCGGCTGTCCCTTCCCGGGAGAAACTGCAAGAATTCCCAGGAGAGCAGCAGGGGAGGCACTCCTGCATGCAAAGCCCTGTGCCCCAGCACCTCCACCTCTTCGGGTTACAGCCGTGGGGGGTGCCAGCAGTTCCCGTGGGTGTGTTTTGGGGCAGGATTTGCTCTGATGTGGTGATTTATTTAAGGCTTTCAGAGCTTTTGACTCACTCAGGGTTACATCAGCTCCTGGGCTCCCCAGCTGATTCACCCTGTGCTGAAGGCACAGCCCACTGAGAGATATGGTGTGTTTTCCGTCACCTGACGTTTCCAGACAAAGGCTGGAGGTGTTGTGGGGTGCAATGCTTTGGCCACAGACAAAACGCTGGGCTCAGTAATGGGGTGGAGATTTTAACTGGCTTTTATATAGGGAGGTCAAAGAAGATGGTGGAAGAGCCTCTTCTGCCATTGCATCTCCTACTCTGCTGGAAATACAAGGGATTTGTCACTGGCACGGGGTGCTGCTCCCCCCATAAACAGCATTAACAAAAGCACTCACCGTTGGTGTGGTTTTCAAAGATGAGTTTGTCGTTGCACTCCTGCTCGTCCACACAGCCGCAGATGTAGATGATGCCGTCCTCGCTGGGCTGGTGGCTCATGATGCAGCGTGAGGTGTTGTAGTTGGGGACCATGAGGTTTTCGATGGGGCGGTGGGGGTTGTGGCAGAGCGTGCTGATCCTGATGCTCTCGTTGTCCTGTCTCCTGTGTGTGACATATGAACGGACACAGCGTTAGCCTGGCGGCTCAGCCTTTGTGTCACCTGTGTGTCACTTAAACCCAGTTCTAAGATCATTTCCAAAGCGTGTGGGGAATGACTCGTTTGCTGTGGCTCTGGTGTAATTCTACTTACATGTACTTATAGGACCAGTGATGGGGGATGACTGGCCCTGCACAGGCTACAGCATTGCAGCTACTCCTGGGTGCATTCAAAGGAAATTACAAACATTAATTACTTTTAATTACAATTACTTACTTTTCCAGGGGCAGCCTCTGCTTCCTGACCTGGTGGTGCAAAGTGGGAGGATGAAGGTATGGAGAGATTTCACAATGTCTTTGAGGTCAGCTAGGAAGTCAG
This sequence comes from Oriolus oriolus, assembly GCA_013400235.1. Lineage (NCBI taxonomy): Eukaryota > Metazoa > Chordata > Aves > Passeriformes > Corvidae > Oriolus > Oriolus oriolus. The sequence goes on from VXBT01008723.1 coordinate 135,085, forward strand.
ACATAAAGGCCAAGGAAAGAACCTAAATTTGTCACCCTCTCCCTGGTGAAGTCCCCCAGTTTCAGTGCTCCCCACATTTTCTTGGGGCTACCAGGTAATTTGACAGAGGAGCTCCAGCTGAAGAGTCCTGGGAAGGTGAGGTCCCTTCTCCACGGGCTGCCAAGGCTGGGCACCTGGAGGACATGAGCATGGGGCCAAAGCAGCTGCTGTGACTGAGATACCCACTCAGGACAGGTTTGGATGATCCACATAAGCCTCTGGAAGTGAGCAGCAAGCAGCAAGGCTGGCCTGGAGGTGAGCCCTGCCTGCAGGGATCTTATTCTCTGGATGAGCTTTAGAATGGGATGGGAGATGCTGGGAGGGGTTGGCAGGTTATTTGTGACTGTGTAGCTGCCTCACCCCATCCAATACACGATGCAGGGTGCAGCTCCATCCTGTGCAATGGGATTGCTTCCCTGGTAGGCGGACTCCTGCTGCAGGGGCCTTGCTTTTTCCTGTAAATGTAAGCTGTCAATGGGAAAAACCCAGCGACACGCTGGATTGCCTATTCAGGATTTAAGGTGGCTTCTCCATGTGTGTGTAGGGGAATTCGGGGCAGGGGGTGGATTCTGTTGTTTGTTTGTTTGGGTTTCTTGTTGTGTTTTGCTTTCTTAAAAGTCCATAATGCAACAATTATGTTGAGGCAAACTCCTACTGAAAGCTGGCATGCAGCATTCACGCTAATTAGCAGGTTGAGATAAAGCCTAGCGATAAGTGCTTGGCTGGCTTTCACTTTGGCAGCCAAATTAAAAGGGAAAGTGGAGGAAAATCACTCTGGGCAGACCCAAAATGGATGCTTTTTTAGCTTTGCTCATGGGGACCAAAAAGCTGGAGGAGGCACTCTTCCGGGCCAAACCATGCAGAGTGTGCTTGGCCTGAAAGGCAGGATTGCGTTTCCTGTCCAGGAACCTCTCTCAGGAGCAGAAAAGGGCTTTTTCCAGGGGATGGGAAAGAGGTGGGTTAAACCCAGTGGGTTAACCCCAGTGTGGTGCCAGCTCAGATATCCGTGTTCTGGATGGGGACTGACCTTGGCTGCGCCCCTGCATGTGAGCTGAGGTTTCACCCGCCTGATGCAAGAGGACATCATAGGTTTGGAGGTCAGGGTTGCTGGTTTGCCCTTGGGTTCAGCTCATAAAGCTAAATTCAGAGGTTTGTGGGAGTTTGTTTATAGGTCCTGCAGCAAACTTGCCACACTTTGTGTCAGGCACTCAAAAGCTCAATTTATTTAGAAAATAAACTGCTACTAATTACAGAGCAGACCGAATGATTTTTTTTTTACCGTGCATTGTAATTTTAATTACAATGGAGTCAAGGAAAGAGGAAGAGGAATCCTGAATCACTGCACGGGTCAGTAATCCAAGCACAGGGCTACACACATGAACCCCTTCCTCACCCCGCCTCCCCCTTGGGGAGGGAATTTCCTCTCACCATATGGCCACGCAGATCTCGTAGGGGTCCTCGCAGTAGGAGTTGAGGTTGCAGTTGCTGTAGCACACCTTCTCCTCGCAGGCCGGCGGCGTGGAGTCGCACCACTTGCACAGGTTGGTCTTGAGGCTGCGGCGGGCGCCGGCGCTGCAGGCTGGGGGGCAGAGGGGGGCTGCAGGTGAGCGCTGAAAAACAACCACGGCTCCCAGCGATTCACACAGCCAGGGGACGAGGAGCCTCAAAGGACCCTGTTTCTCCATGCGGTTTTTTAAAAGCTTTTTTTTTGCTCTCCTCTGCCCAGTCAATTGTGCTTTGTGTTATTCCAAAGCCTAGAGGAGATGGGAGAATGCTGCCGGCAGGTCCCGCCGGACAAGAGCCTGGGAAACCGCAGAGAACCACGTTTTCCCTCTGTGTTTCCCCGACCCCCCCCATTTATCATCAAGGGGAAATTTACTCCTTCCTCTACAACCCAGGCTCAAATTGGCATTTCCCTTCATCCCGACTACATTTGGTATTCGAAAAGTCTCCATATGCCTGAAGACTTCATTTATTCCCCTCCCAGCAGGAAGAGGGGTGCTAGGGAGGGATGTATGGCCAGGCTGGGACAGCTCCCTCCTCTCCCACTGTCCCACTGTCTCCCTCGTCCTCCCTCTTCCCATTCAATGAGGCCAAGCTGGGAAATGCGTTTGCTACCCACTCCCCGAGCATCTGTGTATTTGCAGTAAAGGATGGGCTGAGACTTCCCAAGCTCTGGGGCAACAGGGGCTGCTCCCTCCAGGGCTCCATTGCCCGCTGTGACCCATCCCAGCACGGGGTGCTCTCCCACCCGTGGAGCCCCGGATCTGCCACAGCAGCAGGAGCAACTGCTGCCTGTGGGGAGCTGCACTGCCTGTATCTCACAGGCATAGCATTATCTCTATTTTTATAGAAAGGGTGCATGAACCATGCTTGGTTAAGGGATAAATCCCAGCTATATTTAAACTTCCTGTCCTAAGGCTGCTAAATGTCTTTAAAAAAAAATGCCACTGAGTGACTTATGTAGAAATATATATTTATACATTTTCTAACTGAAATATATGTGCTCTAAAGTGTTCAGGTATGAACTTGAACTACAGCAGCTAATTTCTTGAAATTTTGAGCCGTCTGTGATTCTCTGGCTGCCGTGTCCCCGAACCACTCAGCAGTGCTGGGTGTTCCCAGCCCCTATGGAAAGGGCAGTCATGGCTCACTGTGCTGCCACAGCCCTCACAGGGTTTTCCGTCACCAGCTGTTAGTCTGAAGAAAAAAATAACTGCAAAATCCCTGACTGTGGCTTGGGAAGCCTCAACCCCTGCAAGCAGGGCCCTGCTGATCCAGCACACCCACAGGCACCCCAGGTCTGTCAGCGACATGCAGGAACTCCTGCGTCCTTTGTGGTCACATCTGTGACCTGCCTGTGTTCCACAGCCGAGCCCACGGACCCTTTTGAGTGCATATACTGTCCCAACACCAAAAAGGGGTTTTTAACTTCTCTGCTCCCCAAATCCAGGGCATGCAGCCGGCCCTGACAGCATCCCACGTGCCTGCTCTGCTTCCCTCACCCGCCCAGACCCCCCTCCCTGCGACAGTCGTAAAGAGCTGCTGGAAGGCTCCCACACAGAAATAAACCATTTACAAGCTCCCATGGCCTCATTTGTAGGGCCAAGGTTAATGGTGGGGGGGAAACCTGGGTGCAGAGGAAAAGCCTGTTGCATCTGAAGGCTGGAAGGAGGAAATTTTGGTTTAAATGACCCCTGCCAGGCTTAAAACACAGTTCAGTAGGGGGTTGTGTGGTGTCAGGTTTTGGGGGAGCTGGGAGCAGGGTGGGTGAAGATGCTGCCCACAACCTCTTGCTCAGCATCCCCCCATCCATGGGGCTGCTCTGGCCCTGCTGGGGTACCCTGGGATTTTGTGGGTGACCTCAACAGATCCAATGACCCACATCCATCCAAGGTTTAGCTACTGAAACCATGGCTTCAGCTGGGATTTGAAGCACCTGCAGCCAGCACGAGCTACCCTCACTGCCCTGCCTTGCTCTGCCAGGGCAGGGCTTGCAGAATCTCAGGCAAAACTCCACTGGAGGATGAGAGTTTTGGGCGTGGAACAGAAATCAAGCCCAGCATTTTTTGTGTGCAGCCTTCAACCTACAGCGACAGCCACCGCACCCTACAAACTCCTTCTGCGTTATTTCATGGGAACAGAGAACTGAAGGTAAACTGGTTTCTCGTCCCAAACCCAAGCCCTGCCACACCCAGGCCTGTGCTCTGGTGGTGTCACTGCCATAGTTCCTCTTTCATCTCTTCAGCTCAACCCACCCATGCCACGGCTCGTGCTGCGCTCACAGCAGGCTCCTGTGGGGTTGGCTCAGCACCATCACCCCAGAGATACCTGGAGGCCCTGCAGAGGAGCAGCAAAAGGACAAATCCAGGTTCTGGATGTTGCTGGTACAGGATGGGGTTGGTTATTTATGTATTTATACCCACCAGGTATGTTATTTACTTATTTATGTCAAGGGTTTGCTTGAGATCTCCGAGCAGAACGTCAGACTCGCCAGTGTTGCACGGGTGTGTGTGGTGGAGATCTTAACTTGGCTATGCTGTGCAGGGGGGAAGCCAGGATGGATGAAGGAGTTAAATATGGAAACAAGATCCAGAAATACGGCGGTAACCGGACAAAATTCTTCGGAGACAAATTGTTCTACACTAACTCGAGCTGTGATTCTGTTATCTGCTCTGCAAGGAAGGTCAGAGCAGGAATATCTCTTTTTTCTCCCCGCCCCCCCCCACCTCCTCCTTGTCCTAGGGAGCTAAAAAGAAGAGCACAAAGCCCACTGCAAGTTTCTTCAGGACTGTGTGTCCTTGAACCCTTAGCTCGTAGGTACAATTTAACTGCCACATCACTCATCTTGGCCCTGATTAGACCCAGATGAACACTTTCAATATTAATAGTCGGATGATTTAATAAAGCTGCACAAGCAGTAAAAGTAACAATACACTTCCATAAACAGGTTCCAGATGTTGCCAAGGCAAACGCTAAACATCAAAATACAAACTTCAAAAAAAAAAAAAAAAAAAAAGAAAAAGCTGGATAAGCAAAACTTGGAACAAACTATAAACTAATTAAATGTGGGTTGAGTTTTCCAAAAATAAATTGAAGCCATAAGGATGTGATGTGAGCCAATAAATAGCACAGTTAGTCAAAGTTATTGTGGAACGACAGTTGGAGAGATGGTTTGAAGTCACCGATAGGTGGGCTCACAGCGAGCTTGGCTTCCCATCAATAGGAAGGCTTGTTCTCCTGTGCATGTGAGTGGGATCAAATCTTCTGGTATCTGTAGCTGAGACCCCAGAGAGGTTACTGAGAGAACATAAGATGATTTTCAAGTCAGGCAATAAAGGAGAAACGATGCCAGAAGTGCCTGTGTCTCTCCTGCAATAGCAGCAGGGGTGATACCACCACCCAAGGACACCGGGATATTTTTTCATGTGTGTCGGGGCAGCCCCCTCAGCCTCTCGTTGCCCACAGGGCATCCACAACCTCTGCTTGGCCACCTGCAAGGCCCATGGAAACATCTCTGCTGCAGCCAATAACTCACCCTCTTCCCCAAACAGGAGTCATTGAAAACAGCCCTGCAAGAGGATTTCACCTCAGTCCCATCGCTGCAGCTGCAGAAGCAGCCACCCCCAGCAGATGAGCTTTCTGCCAGCAGTGACTGCGGCTGGAGGAACACGGAGGGAGATTTTGTGAGCCACTCTCTACCACTGCAGCCCCAGAGAGCAGGTGGGTCATCCAGCACCTAACTCTGGCTCCAGCTTTCCCCGCGCTGTGGCTCCCAAGGAGGGGGAACCACTAAGGAGCGAGCTGGGGGTGCTTGGGGGTGCAGGCACAGCACCTTTGTTTCAGGAAAGGAGAAAGTGCCTCGTAGCCCAAGCGATGGCAGGCAACGCATTTTCACTGAGGGGCAGAGTGAACACTTATTCCTCAAGTATTCTCCTGGACATGCTGCTTTGGGACAGCCAAACACCAGATGGGCTTAAGGGAACACATTCAGAGCGAGACGCCAGAGCACTTACCCCTGTTCCCAGCCCTCCCCTTCCCAAGATGGAAGGGGACCAAGGTCTCTGCCACACAGGACCTCCATTATAGGACCTTCAGATCGTGCTCTGGCTTGCAGTGATAACTGTCCTTACATTGCTTGTGCTTCTCAAGGACAAAGAAAAATGGATAATTTTTAGGTCAGAAATGCTCTACAGTGAGGTCTATCCCCTTCTTTCCGCGTATCTCCAAGCACCCTGGGGTGGGGCTGATGCTATTTCAGCAGTCCCAGAGGGCTGCCCAGCTTGCTGTTACTGTAGTGGCTCTGGGAGCTCCCTGCACCATCTTTTCCATGTGGGTCAGTCAACCTGTAATCCCCAGGCTTTGCACTGGCAGACACTAAGGCCAGGGAGATTAGTTGAGATGCTCTTTGCTTTCTCTAATCAGCAGTGCACCTAAACACAGGGCTGGGGAACAGCTCTAACTCAACTCTGCAGCCCTGTTGCTCCTGGAAACCCCCAGACAGGTGCCCTGATGGAAACACAACCTGCACCGGGACCTGCTTTCCCACCTGGGTGAGCCTGGGCTCAGCGGCGAGTCCTGCGCCCGCCGCCAAGTTTAGGATTAGGTTTTGCTTTGGGCTTTTATCCATGGTTAATGACACGACTATGCAATAACAGGGCCTCCCATAAAATTATTATGAGAACAAACAAATTCCTTCCCTTTTATATGCAGTACTTTGTTTTTAAGATTAACCCAGCAGCAGAGCTGATGGGCTCTGCTCTCTCGCTGACCCATGTGAGAGCACCAGGTGTTCCCCATCACCATATTACTCCTGAGCTGCCTCCTCCATGATGCAACAACCAGTGCCACAGATGGGCATCAGGGTGACTCCTGTGCCCTGATTTCCAGCAGATTCTGTGCAGGGTCAGAAGCTCCCAGGGCAGTTGTGCAGCACGACCCGTGTAACAGTGATCCCGGATTGTTGCAGTCAGTTTGAGCGAGATCTGCCCTGTCAAAAAACGCCTGGTGTTGTTGCAGCATCCTGCTGTGCTGCAGAATCTCCCCAGAACCAGACCTCAAAGTGTTGTGCTTCTATTTTGGATGCAGCTCAGTTTCCTCCAGCAGACGCCTGTTCTCCAGTGGTGGGGTCTGGTGCTGCTTTCAGCTGCTGAACCAAAGAGGTTTTTAGTGTCAGGCTTCTCTTCTCCATCCATGTGTTTTACACTGTATCTTTATCTTCATAGGAGAGGTAGAGCAGACCAAATGAAGCTGAAAAAACTTGCTGAAAAACCTTATTATCCCAGTTTTAGCCTTTGCAAGGCACAAGCCACTGGCTCTCCCAGGAAATCCATCAGTGCCCAGGCTGCATTCAGATCAGGGGACTCAGGCTCCACCCTCAGGTATGTGGTCCCACATCGTCCTGCATAATAAATACTGCATTTGGCAGAGTACAGTATGGAGCGAGGAATGAGCCAGAAATGTTTCCTGGTGCATAAAAAATGACTGATTTTGATTGTTTTAGACACCAGTGCTTCCAGTGCCAGGAAGACATGCAGGATATGTTTCTGGTTTGCTTGGACCTTATTCAAATAGGCTGGTAACTGACTTACTCTACTACTTATTTTTCCTCTGTGAAAATATCCCTTTAAATTCAGTGTTTAGCAAATACTGCTTAGTCCCATTACAAAGTAAATTGGGTATGGATCCTACCAGCAGGCTTCTCCAGTCTCTTTCAGATGCTTGAATTACATCACGATCTAACTTCACCCAGGGGAGGGACAAGCTCTGCAGATTGCTGTCCGTCCTTCTGCTTTGGTAATCTCCGGTATTTCTCGGGTGCCTTTCACAAGTTTTCTGTGCGTCAGCGCAATGACTCTGCTTTGGGGGCGTGGGGATGGTTCGTGCCGAGGTACCCCAGGGCTGTGCCCCAACACAGCCAGCAGTGCCCAGGCAAGCTGGAATGCCAGGGGCCAGCGAGGAAATGCCTGGCATTAGGCAGGGAGAATTTGGCCAGAGGAGTTTCTCTTTGATTTTGATCGGTTGATGTCTGGGTGAGGACAGGGGAGTGCGCCTGGGCCTGTGCTCCTCCGTCTGCCCTCGCAGCCACTCGTCTCCTCCATCCACTCGGACAGGATCTCGAGTTCTCTTCACAGATTTCACTTTCTGACCCCCAAAGCTGCTTCTGCTGGGACAACCCCTGCTCCATCCCTTTGGGCCCTGGGGGTCTGGGTGCCGGTGTCCAGCACGGGGGCTGGCAGGGAGCAGCCTGTGCCACAGGATGGCTGGGCCAGCGGGGACGCTTGTGGCAGGGGGATTGCAGGGGCAATTATTTGCCATATTGTGCTCTCACTTGTGTTTAAAAACAACAACAGCTCAACTGACTCATAGATCCTACGGCCTCTGAGTCATTTTTTATTTCTGGATTTCACTGCTCTGCCCTTTGCAATGAAGGGAGTTGCATGCTCTCTCTCTCTCTCACACACACACACACATCAAGTTCACATTTGTTTTTCCCCTATAAAAACAAAACGATTTCCATACCATTAATGAAACAGAAATGATTTGACTTCGCGTACCCTGGCTTTTATTTTCCATTGTATAAACTCTGCAGATGAAATAATGATGGTTGTAAAGTAAACCTCTCGTTTTTTTTTTTCCTTTCCCTTTCCAGGCAGCCTCTTTTCGAAATAGCAATAGGGAGTCACTTACAGGCTTGGCTTGTGCTGTGCCTGTAGTAATTAACCCCTTCATCCCTAGCTTTTCCTCTGTTGGAAGGTAGCCACGACGTGGGTGAAGGCATCAGCAGGTCTCCTCTGGGACTAGAAGCAAAGCGGGGGAGCAGAGCAGGCAGGGAAATGTGGGAAAGGAGGCCAAGAGCTGCTCCAGGCAGAGCAGTGGTGTGTGCCTGGAGCAACACACCCGTGGGCTGGACAGCTTTCCTGGGAGAGCCAGGGTGCTGGCACTGCAGGGCCAGAGGTATCTTCAGTCTTCCTACACCCCCCCTTTTTTTGGGTTCAAATCAGCACCAGCATTTTGTGTTCAGCCTGGCAGCCTGTCCTGGGTCACCTCCCTTCCTTCCCACTCCCTTGGGGCCACCAGCGAAACGTTCTCTCTGCTCCACACGCCACTGCAGAAATAATCTGCGGTGAATAATTAATCACCTAATCTTGCTCGTTCTGTTTACAGGGCCGTTACGATTTTACGAAGTACTCCGAGGAGCATTATTGGGGTGAGGTAATACCTGACACAGCAGCAGCTCCAGCTGGAGCTGGGCGTGCGAGCACGTGCCTGCCTTGCCCCGCGGGACGGGGTGAGCTGCCCTCCCCGCGAGGGTGTGAGCTCTGCTTCTTGATAGACCCTTGCTATCACACACAATCTGTCTTCAAGGCCTCCACACACGCCACAAGCATTTTTCCTAATGACATTTGTCATGCAACAGCACAGCCCTGCGTCCCCCCAGCGCTGGATCAGATGCTTCACTGATGCCTGGCCCTGGGCTGGTGACACTGACTGAGATACTGTTCCTCGTCCCAGGCTGGGTGATGTGTTTTATATTATTTCTCTTGGATTTATTAAGCATTATGTAACTGGCTAACCAATCCCGCATGCGATGCAATCGTGGCTGATTTCATGTCAGTGGAAAGTAAACAAAAAACCTGCTCTGAAGTGGCTGAACTGAAATTCATTTCCACATGCAGAGCAATTCCTGGAGGATCTTTCCCATCTCCTCGCGGTTAATTTGCATCCAAGCTCTCATGCAACCCATTAGAAAAGAGTTATGGAAAAATTGCACATATGACATGACAGTGTGTTACAAGGAAAAATTATTAAGATGAAGTTCATTTTACTTAAATATTTTTAAGCAAGTTTGTTGATTTCTGCTGTTGCTTGAAATGTGTAACCCTTGCTATTTTTTGTCTTTTAGCTGGGGAACTCCTTCAAATGTGAAAATTACTCACCAAAGAAAGTTTGGCATTAAAGTTTGAAAAACAAAGCAAGCCAGCCTTGCAGTCCTGAGGTCCCGAAGCCCAGCAGGACCCAGCCCAACATGACAAGGAAGATGTTCTGCCCTTGCTGAACTTTGGAAGGGCTGTAAGTAAAAACTATATCCCCATTAGGCTTTGAACTCAAGCTCTTCCAGGAACACTTTCTTTCTGGTGTCATGGAGAGCATCCTTCCCGTCAATATCTGTTTGCATTCAGAGACATTGAGCTGAGGATGGGGGAACGTGGAATGTATAATACAGTAGTGGCCTTGCACTATTTCGTTTGTTTTTCTCAGTGTCTTTGAAACTTTCAGCAATGTCTGAAAATGTTGTGTGTATTTCTGGATCCATTTCACTGACACACTTCACTGAAATACCAGTAAAGCTGGTGATTGGGGATTACCTGGTTGCAGGTTGTTTGCATTATTTTTCACTAAGTCCGTGAGGCAGCCAAGCACCTGCTTCACCTGGGCGAGAAGCTGAGTCCCATTAAGCTGAAATGCTGTATTAGACCTGTGTGGGCTCATGTAACATCATTTGCCTATTGCTGGGCTGCAATTTGAACATAAAGGTGGCACCAAGCCGTGATCCAGGGACAGATGATGGTGGTGAAGGGGCAGGATGAAGGCAATGCTTGGTGGGCGAGTTCACAGCTCCACGTGGGTGTCACCGCTGCACCTAGCCTTGTGCTGACTCACTAGATGAGGAAAGCTGTCCTAAAACCAGGAGAAAACTCACAAGTTAGGGATTTGTCCCCTCTTCTGGAGGCTAGTTTATTCCTTTGTGAGATGAGCAGAGATGCTCTGCATCCTTCCTTAAAAAGATGGCTCAAGGGAAGATTGAGGTTTAGCACAGGGGGTTAACACAGGAGTCCCTCACACTGCCCAGGACAGCTGCTTAATAGTGGGGTTTTTCACTCCCTACCTGCTGGATGTGGTGGGTCGCCATGTAATTATGGCCAGCACCTCCAGAGCCATTACTAAGCCAGGCAAAACCTTCCCTGGCAGACAAAAGCAGGTGTGAGTTTGCCTGGTAATACCTGTACTTATCCCTTTAGGCATTTGGCAGCCCCTGGATAAGTATTGGGCCGTGAATGTCAGATGTGAGGAGCTACAACACGAATCAAGTTTTGCAGCCATCCTGTGTCTGAAGGTGCAACCTTGTCTGGCGACAAATCCCTTTCATTGCACCTATGTCCCCATTTCTTTCTTGTTCGTATATTTTGCTGTCTTTTCTACACTGTGTTGTATTGGAAAAGCCTAGAGAGAGCAAGCCAAACCAGCAGCACAGCCTGAAATATCTGAGAGGGAAAAAAACCCCACAGCCAGGGGTCAGCTCAAGAGAAAACCATGGATACAGTGTGGTGACCTGCACCAGCATCACAGCACGGCCCTGCTGCCACAGCAACTCCCACCAGCCCAGACAGCACGCGAGGGGAGCGTGCCATTCCTCTTTGTCAGATGGAAAGCAAAGCAGCTTATTCAAGGTCTGGGGAGGTGGGGAAATGCTGAGTTTCAGCAGTTCATAAGTAATTTTAGCAGCTCTGCCAGCACCTCTGCTTATCTGGGGCCTTGCAGGGTGAGGCAACGCGTTATCGGCACACCACGGCCTGCGGCGCGTGGGCTGCCAGCGGGGCTTGCAGAGGGCTAAGCTGGCACATCCCCGGGGGAAAGTGCCTTCTGATGGCTGGGGATTTGCACGCCATGTTTTCAGAGGGCTCCGAGATTTCAGCCCTTTGAAGAGCACTTTGCAGTGATCCGGTTTTGACTAAATTCTTGTCTTAAAAATAAGTCCCTTCTCCCACCTCCCACACTGCCTGGGAGCGGGAGTCACCGCCTGGCCACGCACGGGTGGTTTGAGCTCATCTTGTTGCAAGTTGCTGCAGAAGTTGCTGAGGATTTTAGAGCACTTTTAGGACTGGGAGCTGAATGGCAGAAGGCAAGATTCAACCAACTCCACAATGCTGTTGCCATCGTTTTTGTTGCTCTTTTTTCTACAGAAGCACCAACAGTCTATCCTATATCCCAATTAACTGCAGCTTCTGCAGCTCGTTCTCAGATGCAGCAGCCATGAACCAAGCCCCCTCTTACACAGAAAAAGGAGCAGCAGCAATGAACCGAGCAGCAAAGGCATGTGAGCTGCAAGTCGGTAGCAGACATTGCTCTGTCTAAGCTACTGCCATTCAAGTGAAACTACCGTGCAGCAGTCAGGGGTTTTTTACTATTATCATCATATTATGCTCTGGAATTCAATTTTCTGTATGTTTCTCAGGCTCTGCGTGAACCCTGGATCTCCATGAATAGATGCAATTGAAATTTAAGGATGCCATCCAAATAGGTAAACATGTCAGAAACATTATCTGGGTCACGTTTGGGCAACAGGGTTCGCTCTGTTTTAAGTGCAAATGGGTTACTGATGATTTAGATGAACTTCCTGAGGAGTGCTTGAAATTCCTGGCACACGTTCGGTTTTCCATCTGCTAGAAGGTCTTTGATGAGCCCACAAAGAGATGTTAGACTGGAGCTGCTGCTCTTCATCTCTGGTTGGACTTCTTATGATTGACCAGTGTGTGTTTTTTTTGCATTTGTATTACTTTGATTCCCAAGGAGAAAAAGGGCTTGCAAGGGACTGTGCAACAAGCAGCTGGGGCAGATGTTCTGTGAATTCTCTATGCGTGTGCTGTCATAAATTTGTTTCAACACTGCCAGTTCTTCTCTGCTAAAATTATTATGTAGAGTCGAATTTTGCCCTCATTTAGGCCAGATCTAACAGTAATTAAGTAATTTGTGCTGTCAGAGGGAACATGAGGCTAGCCTGGGTTACAGATGCTAAAAACTTTCCTCCTTCTCCTGAAGTGTCCCATGTTTAGCGCATAAACAGATGGTGTGTTCTTCTCTTTCATGCCCTTCTTCATCTCTTAAAAAGTATCTTTTAAGGAGCTTGTGGTGTAGCCTACAAAAAAGCACTGCCCAATAGGGTTGAATTCAAATAGAATATTTTCCATTTTTTAAAGCAGGAGAGAGCTATGGCAGGAGGGCAGGGGGAACAGGGTTTTGGAAAGGAATTTTTTTCAGGAACAGAACTGAAAGTCCTGTTGACAGAGCCTGAAGTACTTTTTTTCTGCGCAGGGAAGCAACTGGAGCTTGTGTGTCTTTGCAATGCCTCTCAAGAGATCCGCCTTGCAGGAGAAGGAGGAGGTTCCCACAAGTCCCAAACCCTGGGCAGAGCTGCAGCACAGCTCCAGGGAGACTCAGCAGCTCTCAGGAGGAGATGGGGTTCAGGGGGCAAAGCTGCTCTTCCAGCATGGAAGAAATTACAAGATGGGGAATGTTCTCTGTTCACCATCTCCTGCTCCAAGATCTCATCAGTTTGCAGTAGCGCCTGTCTTTTCAGCTCAGCATCCTGCCTCTGGACACCTCCTGAGACATGCCACGGTCTGAACACGCTGAGCAGCACTGCTGTCCAAGAACTGTCTCCCAGGCCACAGCCTGTTGCACAGCTGATAGCCCCGAAAAGGGTGAAAGGAAGGCTCAGACGTGATGATGCTGTTCCACAAACAGGTGAGCACAGGGCACATGCTGAGATCTCACCCCCAAGCTAATAGGTTCTGCCTCTGGTGGGAATGTCTGCATTTTCTTCCACTGAGTGCCTCTTGACATATTAAAGACATGGCAGGAACTGAGATCCCAGGGGATCCATCGGTCTTATTTCTGTGGATGCTTGTACCCTGGGTCTATTTGAAGAAGGATGATTCATTCAACTGCTTGAGCTTATGGCTCTGTGTGTCACTTCCCATTGTAAGAAGGGTCTTTTTTGCTATCATGGACTGGTTGGGGCTAATTTTGGGATAGATCTAGCATGGAAAAAATGCTTTATGCAGCAAGACAGCAGCTGATTCAGTTTCTTCCATGCTGGATGCTTGTGTTTAGAGTCTCCAAGGCAGGAAGTTTTATCGAGCAACATCAAACAGATGTTCCTCATCGTGTTCCAGCTGCATTGACTGGCAACCTGCTCAGTCAAACCCTTGAGGGGGACACAGGCGTTCATTCTGCATGGACGGCAGTTTGTTAAACGATCCACCTGGAAACAGCAAAGGGTCTTTTAAAAGAAATATCTGTGCCAGTGTTCTTCGTAAATGCACCAGAAGCGCTTGTAGTCACGGCACTCCCAAGAACTGTTGCTGGGAAGTGGCCTGAGTTACTCATTTTGCAGGAAAAACAAAGAAATTTTTCTCTGGATTTTCACTGCTGGGCACATTATGAGCCCACATTGGCAGCATCATCTTTCTGATGGGGTACACGGTGAACTATGGCAATGCAGCATACAGCTAAACACTCTGGTTGGGGATGGCTGAAGTGAGGGGATCAGCATCAAAATCCCAGGGTTTTGCATTGTTGATCTAAGGAAAAGGCCCCTCTTAGTGACCAGGAACTCCAGCAGATGTCTCTGGGCCTTCCAGGTGCAAAGATATAAGCCGGTTTTTCCCTGAGGGAATATTGTCACAGGGGTGTTGGAGAGATTAGGAGAGATTTGGATACTGGGGCAGTATCAGACATCAGTGGGTGTCAGCTCAGGTGATTGCTTCAGGGCTCTGCCCTGCCTGGACCCCAGAGCAGGGTGATAAACCAGCCCTCTTTGCTGGCTGCCAGGGCTGTGCTGGCTCCCATTGCTGGCACAAGCACATCTGTGCTGCTTTGCATTCAGGGGGTGCATTAGGGGGTGTGTAATGCTCCTGGAGGGCTGGACTCTCCAGCCCCAAGGCACGGCCAGAGGACTTGCCATCGTGTGCTGCACAGGCAGGACAACAGCTCTTTGCAGCCTGAGTGAAGGCTGTCTGGATTTTCCTTCAGAAACCTTCAGGCCTCATCAGAACTGAGTCTGGAGCTGTGGTAGAAGCTGCTGGGGACAGCTTTCTATGGACATCTTATTCAGAGAGGCTGGAGTTTTATGTCCAGTGGAGAGTAACTGACATGGAGCTAAAGGGAACATCTCCACCCACAGTGTGCGAAGGTGAGAGATCTTCCCACAGGCAGAATGTGTCCGGTATGATGCTGCTTCAACTGCCTTGAGAGTTGTGGCCCACTTTGAGAGAGGCATGGGTGGGACTGGAGCACAGGACCCTGCAAAGTAACACTCTGCAGCTGCCATTGCTGGAACTACACTCAGCCCCCCGTCTACAGCATGCTCAGGCTGATTGCCTCAAATCACTCACCTCAAAAAGTGAAAAAGCCCTTTAAAAAAAAATTAATCTTGAATCCAAATAACTCTGTGCAGTCCAGGGTAGCAGTTGGGTTTAGGCATGTCCTTGGGCTGCTAGAATCCACACGGGCCATAGCCCTGCGTCCAGCACAGCCTGGCAGGCTGCGGTCACAGCTGGACACATTAATGGCCCACATGCCACAACACATTTGCTGTAGTATAAATCAGCTGTCATTTGCTCCTGGCTTATCAGTGGGAAGGAAAACACTGCAGTGGAACAGCTCCATGAAAGGGTAAGTCCTGAAGCCACATAATTGGTAGGAGCATGGGCTGCAGAGGGGATTGCATGATAAGCAGGCTCTCCCACTTCTCCTAAAATTTTGACAGTTACCAGAAGCTGGCAGCAGAGTTTCAACCCTACAGGGGCTGTAACAAAAAGATGAACCAATTGAAGAAGAAGAAATATTACTCTGATGGAAGCTACAGATCCTTTCCAGAGGCAGGATCACAACAGCTGACTCTGAATTCGGGGATGTGCATGCAAGCAGGGCCAAGACAGCTTTCAGCCACTCCTTCACTTCCCCCTGAAGATCCCTAAGGAAATGTTATCCCACAGTTGGGGTCCAGCATGGACATAATGTAGGTTTGATAGGGCAGGCAGCCATCAGTGGTGTTATCTCCCTTCTGCATGGAGGCCCCTTCCAGTGCGAGGCTTTCACTTGGCATGCAGCACTAAACTCGGGATGTGAAAAGAGCAGAGTGTGTGGGAGCTGCTGATTTTGTCTCCTTGGTGGGACTGTTTTTTTTAATAAAAGGATCAGATGTTGCGCTTCCTTGAAAACACAACAATCTATGGGAGAGTTCATTAGTTTATGGCAAGTTGCAACACTGTGGAGCCTGGCTGAAAGCAAATGTTATTGCGAAGAGTTATCACTAAGGGGAGAGGAGAACAATGTCCTGAGGAAATAAACTCGACAGAGCAAATCACGAAGCAATATAAAGCTGTGGAGTACAGGCAGCAGAGCGGAATTCTTTCTCAGAATAAAAGCCCCCCGTCACCTGTTTTTAATGCCAATGTTTGCTTTCTGCATATTCAGTGAATACGTGGGATACATCTGTCCAGAACTCTGTCTCTAATGCGAGTAACAAGAATCATGATTGCAGCTGGCTGAACTTATTTACTACTAGCACACAAAAATGTCTTTCTGACCATCATTAAATATTGATAAAACAGTAAAATACCAGTAAACATCAGTTTTGTGTTGGTTGTTTGGGGTTTTTTGTTAGAAAATTACGTGTTTTAATTTCAAGTTGTATGGAATATTTAAAAAATTTCTTTCAACAAAGCTCCCTATTGAAATAGAGTGAAGCTTTACTGATGGCTGGCGTGTCTCAAGTCTGAGCAAAGCTGGATGTGCAAGGGGAGAGGAAATACCAGTTTTCATTCATCTGACATAACTGTACACTGCCACTCTCCTTAACCTTCAGGTTATCTAATTTACACCAAGGACTGAAACCGTAGCATCAGATTTGGAGATGGGTAAAGGTGAATTGAAAACAAGCCATCGCTTTCCTTGCTGAGTCTCATGGCACTTGCAACATTGCAGAGGACTCCAGTTCCGCATTGTCAAGGTTTTTCTTGTGTTTTCCCTTTTTATTTCGTAACTGGAGAATTTGTTGCAGCTGTGCTCTTATTGAGCCTCATGGCAGGATGCACAAGTTTCTCCTTCAGGCAGTGGGATGCTGTGCCTTCTCCCAACCCAGCTACCTACACCGAGCTGATGTGGGGGTCTTGTAGTCCCTCGGAGTTTTTGAGGGTGGTAATCTCTTCCTTGGTGTTTTGGCAGTCTTAAATCAATACTAGAGCAAAACACGGTGCTACTTGAGATGGATTGTCATAACCAGCCCTGCAGCCCCATGTCCTGGGGTGGGCAGTGCCCACCTCCACCTGCTGCATAGCCTGGGAGGAGAGGTTTGCTCGGCTGCTCTGGCTCATCCTTGGACTCGAAAAGCTCCTTTCTGCAGATGTCTGTGAAATGGAGGGTGACTCTTCCTTTGTCTTTTTCCTTTGCTTGTCCTCTCACCAGCTCAGGTTTGACCTGGTGTTCCTGAATTGTGTGTCCATTGGTGCTGGGCACAATCCCAATAGCTCCCCTGCCTGAGGAGCGGGCTGGCATTTTGGTGGCACTACAACCCCTGGTTTTAGCTCTGGTGACCTCAGAAATAAGAGGCCAACTTCTTGAACAAGCTGCCTGAGGAGCCTGGGATAGGTCAGAGATTTCTTGAGCAGATCAAAAGCCAGAGATGCTTTTCTGACAGCCCTGGAGCTCCCTGTCCTGATTTATGAATTCTATACGCTCTATATATTTAGCTGAAGAGGCTCACTGGGGGAACAGTTTTTGCAAGCAGGAAAGAGAATGTGACTTCAGAAAGCCACCATCTACTAGGAGATAACCCCTCAAAAGCACTCTCTGTAGAGCCATCAACCATGGCAAAGGGAGCCCAGGAGACTTGGTAAAAATGTCAGGATATTTTAGCGGACCGGCATTTTTAGCCGGAGACTGAGTTACGGGGAAGCAGACTCAAATCCCAGGAACTGGAAGCTCTGGACTTGGGGTAGCAGACCTGCAATCTCACCTCATTTCAAAAATCTTCTTTCTCTTTCTTTGGAGCCTCACCAGAGCCCAAGGGGTATAGCTTGCTCTCTCTTGGTGTTACGTGCCTTGGCAGATTTGGAGGTTTGTATCCTCTTTTGGAGATTGGATGCACAAAGACTCTGCCGGGCTCCTGGGGCTGTTCGCAGCCCCAAAAGCTGTTGTCATACCAGTGACACTTAGCTCGTGTTCTTGAGGCTGTCTCCACAGGTCAGAGGGTTGAGGGGCTTTGCTGTGCCCTCTGTGAGATGAGACTGTGCTCAGCCCCATGCCCGTTTGTCTGGATGTGAGCCCTGTTCCTGACAGATGGAGCACAAGGCATAATTTCCCAATATTTGTAGAAAACAGGGCAGGTAAACTCCTAATTCCTAATTTTAAGGCAAGACTGTTTCCATGTGCACAATACAGTAATCCTGATACCAAGTCTGTAGTTTCTGTATAGGTTACAGAGTTCCAAGCAGATTGTCTTGCAGTCTTGAAGGCTTTGAGCAGCAAATATCCACCACGTCCCAAGCCTGAGTAATTACGTGCTGGAACAACTTTACTGTGTGGTGCTCTAACATAGAAGTGCCCCATTTTATCTTCCAGTGTGTACATCTTGCTTTATCTCTGTTCCATAGAAGAGGAAGCCCTCTGCCAGAAAACGTCTTCCCAGGACCTGGCTGTAGATGGCCAGCTCACCTCCCAGCTCTCTCCTGGCCAAACTAAACACACTGAAAGCCTTCAGGTCCCCACCCCATAGGACAGTTTTCCAATTGTGAAAGATCCTCGTATTTTTTTGTCCCGGTCCAGTTAAGTCCAGGACTGCACCAGCTGTCTGTCCTGGAAGGATTCTCTGTTCACCTGTGTGAGAGTTTGTGTTAGCAGTGGCGGAACTACAGCTCCTGTCTGCACCTTCTGCTGGGAAAGCCATGTAAAAATGCTGCCCTCCAGCAGGCACTGCCACCGAGGAGAAGTTTAAGGGTGGATATTTTGAAGCCTTGGTAGGGCTGGCCGTGGAGAATTAGGGAAATCCAGTAGCTGAATTTCAGTGGTCTGTCAGAGCCCTTTTTGCCACTGCATACGAACTGAAATGGTCGGATGTGCTGTGTGATGGCCATTCGATCATGTTGGGGATTAAAGGCATAGACAGACAGCATGGAGCACAGGCTGGGGTCTCTGCTGCCCTGGGGTAAACTTAGAGACAGCAGCAATATCCCTACAAACTCTCAGCTGGAGTTATTGTGGGGTAACAGAGGCACAGTCTGGGCCATGTTCTCTTAAATCTCTGTGCTAAGAGGAGTGACTTTGCTGCTGTCACCAAGCCGGTGCTGTCACTCTTTAAAGAGAGGCTGGATGAATGGTATGGTTTGTTGCTTGAAGAACAGCTGAATGCGCATATTCTGTCAGTTTGGGGAATTTGGGGAACTAGCTCTTCCCTTCTCTTTTAATGTCAGTGGAAAGTGGGCTCCTTGGGTACTTTTACTTTCTCAGAATGACTGCAGGGTCAATCTTAACACTAAATGCAAGGGAAGTGGATTTAGTCCCAGGAAACATCTATCACTGATGAGCTGAATCACAGAGAGCAAGCCCTGGCTTATTTTTTTTACCCTGTGCAGGCAAATTTTTTCATCCTATCACTCACGTAACCTTTCAGATGAACTTAGTAACCATGATATGTTTTGGTTTGGCTTCTTTCAGATTAAAACCTTGCCTTTCAGAAAAAGGAAACCATAAGTTAAATAACTCCAAAATTAGGTATTTCTGAAGGATAATTAGTGGTCTTCTTTCTTACCAAAAACAACCCAAGACTGTGCTTTAAATAATAACTTGTAGTAATTCTTGCTCCAAATGTGATCAAGTTAGCAGGATGTTATCAGTACAGCATCCTACATTTCAAACAACACTTTAGGGTATTATCTACAAAAATGAATACTGTAGATCTCTGTAACTTTTTGAAAAATCAACTATATTCTATGTCCTAAATGTCCCAGTCTGGTTCTCTCTGCTTCAACCGTTGCACCCATGGTTTTGTTTGCCTACACACAAGTTACTGACCAATCATTCTTTTATTCCTTGGTCTTGTAGACAGGGGGACCCATGTAAAGTGAATGCAGATACAGATCCCTGCCCCCGGTTATTTCATTTGGATGCAAAAATACTGAAGTTATAATCCTCCTCCTTCATCACTCTGAGCAAAAATTGATTTTAGTTGCATTGAAATTTCTACAGCAAGGGCAACAGGTCTGTGTTTGTAAGAGCTCACTTTAAAAAGTAGTGTCCATTCAAGTATATAAATATATGCTTTGTAGGGATATATACATGTGTACACATACACAGACTCTGTATATACAGAAAGACACACACACATACTTAGGAGATGTGTATATAACACTCACTTATATACAAATCCATTCCCTGTTATGAAACAATCATCAGGATATAAACAAGAAAAAGTTAAACCGCGGATGGGCACATTTTCAAGTGCTGCTGGAGGGTTTTATCTCCAGTACTGAAGAAGTGCTATCAAAACTGAAACAGGGCACTTATTACAAAGAAATCTTTACGTAAGTGCTGGAAAGGTTTGCCGAATAACCAGATGTTGTTGCAAAGACACTTCTCCTCCCCCTCTCCCCGCTTCTTTCCTTCTTTAATAGTTTGATTAATTCTGTGCATAAACCAGGGCTGATAAAAGTTCTAAGCTGCAAGCTTCACCACATCTGGACACTGTCGAAGCCAGATCGTTCAGCGGTGCACTTCAGTTGCTTTTAATCTCCCTCAATAAAATAAAAACTTCCAACAAGTAATGCTGACCTGTATATATTTTTGTGCTGTAAACACTGACATCTGCGAGCTGCTCCAAGTGAGCACGCAGCACTTTCCACCAAGCAATCGCTCGCCCTTCGCCATAAGAGAAATACGCAGCTCATGCAGTCGTAGCAGAGTATTCTACTAAACTCTCTCCTCTTTCCAATCCTCTGGCTAATTGCTGTCAGGGGAGAAATCAAAGATTAGCTGTTTTGCTGGAGGAAGGAAAAATAAACGACCTCTCCGAGTATGTTGCTTAACATTGCCTAACCAGAAGCGTTTTTCTACTCACACAAGGAGAGCAGCAGCAAGGAAAGCAGACCCGGTCTCCTCCGGTAACCCATTTCTGGATCCCACTGGCAACCAGAAGCCCAGCTTCACGGCGTTGACCAGTTCATCCTCCCTCGGTGGAGCCGCTCTCCTGCGTTTCTGCCGTCAAGCCCGGAGCCCCTCTTTGCGAGGCTCCCGGCTCCGGCTTGCCGGGAAGGCGGATCCAGCCGCTAAAGCCCAGCTGTGCGTGGGGTCCGCCCAGGAACTGCAGTTTATGAACAAACGAAGCCTGACTCTCCTCTCGAAATATATACAAATATGAGAGGGGGGAGCTGGGGGAAGAAGTCAGGCTCTGAGAAAAAGAGTTTGGTTTTTTTTTCTCCTGTCAATGCGGAGCTGCTCCCGGCTCCATACGGCCCAAGGATCTTTGAAGGGGACCTCAAGCCTGCTGCACGTATCTAATCAAAAAGGCATGGGTACTCCTGCATGAACCTTTCATCTGAATAAAGCATGAAAGGTAATGCCTCAATATGCTGAGCTGCCATTAATTCATTACTTCCCCCCTCTATTTTAGAAATTGTCTTTTAAATAAGCTTCAATGAGCTATATTTTTAATAGGGATAATTGGAAGTTTTAGGACAGCTTTTTCAGAAAGACCACATCAGTGTGAGCTTAGCCTAAAATAGGTGCTTGCAACCCATTAAAGCAGCAGGATTTAAATATATACTTATATGTTTTCCTGAATCAGGGCCTAAAATAATAACATAGAGCATTTAAATATCTGCTTTCTCCCCAAGATCTCGAACTGCTCTGCAAAATAGTTCTCTGTAAGAAATATTATCCCACTTACAAAGGGAAACTGTGAAATGTAGCAGAATTCTCACTTGCCTTGGTTGTTAACACAATCAATCAGTGGCAAAAGGAGGACTAAAATCCTCAAACTATTGGCCTATGATCTACTCCAACCCTTCAGATCTATGTATTTAAGTGTGGCAGAGAAAGAGATGTTATTGAGGCTTTTTGCAGCCAAAAAAATACGACAATATTTTATAGTTACTGATAAATACATTGGCTAATTTTTAATGCATACACTGTATTCTAATTCAGTGAATCTCCAGATTTTTATTTACCCATTTTACAATTAATTTTTTGGTTCATTAATCAGTTTGAAGTGGCTATGTGGGGTACCTATGTATGCTTGTGTGTGTATTCATTGCGGTGAATGTTTTCCTCCATTGGACTTGGAGGCCCTTTCTTTGTACCCATCTTGCTGATAATCTGCACCCACTTGTTTTGTAAACTATTTATATAAATTATTCTGTTAGGGTATTAAATTTGGAATCTCTTTTCCCTTCTTCTTTTAAAAAGGAAAAAGGGGAGATGTGAGATGTGGTGCCAACACAGCTGATAAACATAAAGTGTGTCTCCTATGCCATGGTGACACACACATGCCTCTGCACAGAGTCGCTTGGTCTGCTCTGACTTGTTTCAGGGTGCCCAGATGCAAATCAGCTCAGCCTGTCATCCATGGGGAAATGCTTGCATGTCCCTGGCCCGAGTTACCACAGATCAAATATGGCCTTTGAGAACTAAGAATGAGCAAATGCTCAGCAAACTTTCAGGAAGAAACTTTCAGAAAGATGTCATTTTCCAATAAACATATTGGAACTGCTCGTATTGGAACTGCTTTGTGCATGGTGGTTTCTTGGAGTGACCTGCCAACTCTCCTCTCTTGGATTCAGAGCACTTCAAAATGCCCATGGATTTCTCATACTGCCAGTTGGATTTTCAGATGTGAATTCTTGTGTGTGTTACAAGACAACTGGATAAGGCTTGTGTTAGCAACATCACAGATTATTCATGATCCATGGGAGCGCTCTTTAAAACCAGGAAGAAACCCCTGCTGCCTATGAAACTTGGAGAGAAATAATGTCCCCAGCAGGGGCCCAGAGGGTCTTTAAACAATGGTGGACATTGACAAAACATGCTGTATGATTTGGAAGTGCTAGGGAAGCATGGGGTATTATTTTTTTAGCAGCAGAACCTGGGAAGGCAGCAGGAAGCCTGTACAATGTCACTGCAGCCAGGGACCCTGAGCTGCAGGATCTGCATGCTCCAAAATTCCAGGCAATCCCAAACAACTTCTGAGCCAAACTGAACCCTACAAAATGCTTTGTCCTGTCTGCAGAGTAATCTTATGGAGAGATTTGGGGCCAGATTTCACTGAAATGAGAGCAAAGGCAGTAGCTGTCCCATGCAATGGCATCTTTACAAGGCAGTTGGATGTCTACAGGAAGCTCTGCAAAAGGAAACTTTTGGGGAACAATGCGTTCCTAAACAGTTGTACATATTTTTAGATGGTGTTAGAGCTTCTGCTTGGCAGAACAGGCTGCCATGATGACATGGGCAAGGGTTTGCTTTCCTAAATTGGCCACTGGGCACTGCCAGCTGCTTTCTGTGCAGGGGGAACCTGCCTGTCTGTTCAGCCCTCGTGTAAGATTGCATGGAGGTAGATGTATCCTCCTGCAACCTGCATTTCTAGTCCACTGAGCTGAGGCTATTGCAAGCAAACCTCACCTGAAGAGGAGGAGGGAAGTGAGGATCTAATTTCTTCCCTAGCATTGTGCCATGAGTCACCCCAGGTCAACTGGGGAGCCCCTCAGCATGTGCCCCACTGAGCTGGGCTCTTCTCTTGCTACCAGCTCTGTTCTGGAGATCCTGGTTATTTCTTAGACCTTATCCAAGGAAAAATTAAAACTAAAAATCCACCAAAGTTACTTGGGGAAAAGTGAGTTAGAACTCTGGGGTTTAGTCTGAAGTGCCTAAACTCACGTTACAGAGCTTTGCTTCCATGAAAGAACACAGTGACCTTTTGAGTAAGACACTGGGGAGGAAGAAGAGATAAATGGTTATTTTTATTGTTGGCTTGTTTATTCCTTTCGGTGTAAATTCCCCTGCTCCTCTATTAGTGGTCTGGACAGCCTCATAACTCAAGACACACTGAAGGCTGGATTTAAGCTGAGGAACTTAAGGTCTCTGCAGGGTGATTTTTAAGTTGCATTGTGGGAGCAGTTTTCCCAAAGTTCTCATTTAGGAGCTGGAAGATATTTACTAGAGAAGTAAAATAAAACTTTGGACACCTGAAACAATATAGCATATGTTTAAACAGAGGTTTCAAACAGCCTAGGTTTCCACTCTGGGAGGCAAGGCTCAGCAATCGAGCAGTAGATTTGAAGCTCCCAACATGGGCACCAAATACCCCTGCACAGGGTACCCTCATGATGGACGTGTGCCAGGCCCAGGTGAGTCAAACCTGCCGTTATTCCCAGGCCTGAAGATCACCTTCATGTGACAGGGAATGCAAAGGGAGAGAGAGAAGAGAGCCATGTAACCATGCCCCAGAGAGTGTTAATGCAAGGGCCGATGCTCCTGAGCTTCCCTGGGCCTCCTCCACGCTTTCTAGGCCCCAGAGATCCTAGCACCAGGGTTAAAATAACTGACTACAACAAAAGGTGTTAGGTTTACTTGTGCAATCAGGATATATCCCCTTGGCCCTCTTGATTGCCTGCACATTACATGACTGGACTAATATTTGTTGCATCTGCATTGCTCTTTTTTAATCTGTTTATATCAGTAGCGATGTTCGGCTTCAGATGAGGTTCGTAAGTGTTTTTGTTGTTAGGAAAATTTGTTTTATACTTTGAAGTATTAAAAGACAGGTCTAAGGAAAACATCTACCTGATAGGATCAGGACTTAGCTTTTCCTAGTGAGCACAAATCCATGAGTATGGATTTGTTTTTATGTTGTGTGCTCATATTGAGCAACCCCCAAGTTGTCCTGGCAGTTAATTAAACCCCAGAAATGTCACCACTTCTGCATCTTATAAGCACGACCTTGGTTTCACTGTGCCATCAGCAACAGTTGCCTGAGAAAGATGTGCACCCTTCAGTGTGGATCCAATCCAGCTGCTGTCTCCACCCTGCATTCACAAGGACACTGGCTCCAGCCCTGGGAGTGTGGACTAAATTCCAACGTCATTGCCTGGTGGCACTGAGGGTGCCCATCAGTCTCTGGGAAAAGTTCTCATTACCTTGCACTGTTTCAGTTTCACAGGATTTTGATGTTTGAGATCTTGTGGCTTGTGGTCCCTGCTACCACCTAAGGAAAAGTACCGTGATGGCCTTTGGCATCTTCCATTCCCTTGCTACAGCTTGTCCCAGCAGTGGTGTGGTAACCTTTGGCATGAGGAGTGCAATCAAAGCCAGCACTGCATCCTGAGGGACACAGCCATACCTCCTTTGGGCACAGGTGGCCTTGTCTGCTTTGCAACAACCTCTTCTCCTTAGCCCTGTTCTCCAGCCTCTCAGCTAATGCTTGTTTCGGCAGCCACACAGGATAATTGCATTTTCTAAGTGATGCTTGACTTTTACTGGAGTCTTTGCATAGTCCAGATACACTGGCCTAAGTTCTAACTTCTCACAGACTGTGTGCAACAGGTTCCTTGACCAAAGCTGCATCAAGATTAAAGGTCTATCCATCTCTAACATTTACAGTGTTGCTGAGCTGGCTTGTCTTTTTCTCTTCACTTCTGTCCCAAATTATCTGGCTTCCCTACTTCGAAGTTTTCTCACAGCTCACTTTGAGCTGCTTTTGAAGCCACTTTCAATACGTTTTCATTCATACTGTTGATGTGTACGTACAGATTATTTCAAAAATGTGGATTTGTTTTGGTTTTCTTGTTTGTATTTGTGGACTGAGATATGCTGTTGCTGAAATGGGTGGAAACCACTGTTACCAAGTTCAGGCTGAGTGAAATGGAATGATTTTCCCCACCCTAAAAGTCATCCATATCTCTTTTCCACTCTTTCTCTGGAAAACGAACAAAATGCTGATTTTCCTACACTTTAGTGATTATTTCACTCAGATATTTAGGTGACAGAAATACATCTGTGAGCAGCCTGAACTCACCTACTTTTCCTCCTGCACTCTACCACGCTGAAGCAGCTACTCATGCATTTTATTGGGAGTTCCTTGACATTAATTCCTCTTCTGTATTTTCTTAGGGATCCTAAGCAAGCACTGTTTTCTGCTGCATCCATCACACCAAGGGCATCACATGCAGACAGATGCCAGGGTCTTCAGTGAGGATCAGCCTTTGAAGAACAACAGCACAGCCTGGCATCACTTTGGCTGCCGGAAGCCTCTGGAGAGCAAATACCTTCAGTTCTGGAGGAATTAGTCTGTAGAGGGACGTAGGAGCAGTTTGACAGCCTAACTCACGATCATTGTATTATTATTACTGGTAGTGAAACTATGATAGGATCCAGAAGCCTGAACCATGGATCAGGAATGTGCTTTTGAAGAGAAACTCCTGGCGTTCCTGCTTTGGCTTGTGTTACAAGGCAGGCACACACGGGGTTTTTTTTCAATAGCAGCTAAACTGGAAGGTGTGAAGGGTGGCCAGTCCCTGGGAGTGGGCTAGAGGCACCCTAAAAATTATCAGCTAACATATGTGGTGTGGATAGTGGGTCCTCAGCTCCAGGATGTAGCTCCATGAATCTACTCTGTCCTGAACCTCCCTGCTTTTGAGCACCGGCACAGCCAGATCCTGCACAGGATATGCAGCCAGCAGGAATATTGGCTGGTTTACTCTCTCTTCCTGAGGTTACTGAAAGGCTGCGGGTGTTGCAGGATAGATGCAAAGCAGAGCCACTGCTTTAGGTGTTTTCATTCTAGTTCTCAGTAGCACGATGGCTGTTGGTGGTGGTTTTATTATCTTTTAAATCTAACTGCTTCTAAGGAGTTGAAGGATGAGGAACTCTAAATGAAGATGCTGATAAATAATATTGTGAAAAAGGGGAAAATAACTGAAATATTTCCCATTAAAATGGCACACATTTTTTTTAAAGTGTGTTATTTGCTAGAACAACACAGGCTGTTGAAAGATCCAGTAAGAACACATAACATTACAAAAAACACCAGGAAGCCAGTTTGTAAGGTAATATACCTTGCTCAGCTTTCTTCCATCAAAAAGCAGTTTATGCAGTGTAACAGTAGGATTAAAACAGATAGAGAATACAAAAGATGGAGTTCCCTGCTTTCCAGAGACTGTAATGGGACTCAGGGCAGCTTCAGAGACTGAAGAGACTTGTAGATAGGAAGTTGAGTAGAGTTTGCTTTGTTAAAGTTGAAGAACACAGGACATGCTGCCTAGTGAAGATGCTGAAGAGCAGGAGAGTGCCCCGGTCAGATTGACCTGCAGGAAATTGGACTCACATCCTGACAAGAGGGGGTCCAGGGAGACCCTGGCTGCATGAATGGTTGCTCCTAGGGAGGAGGGAAGCACTACAGCTTATTTTGACCAAAGTAGAACAAGTCCTGGAAGCTCTCCTGAGAGCAGCACTGTGTTGTGAGAAAATATTGTTATCCCTCTTTGCAGGCTGAGGTAGGGAAACGTGGCTCAGGAAGAGCACTTTGCTGGAGACTTTGGTGCTTATGGAAGGTCTCTCCATTGCACACTGTTTTTTCCATGGCATCTCACTCTCCTCTAAACTCTTCAGGCTATAATGTACGTGAGGGCTGCCCAGGCTCCCAGTCATCTTGGTTTGGGCACTTCTATCACTACCCTCATCCTATATGTGTAATGTTTTAACTCTTCTCCACATCTTTTAGTAGTATGAAGAAAATTCAAAGGTGAAAATAGCTTTTGAAATCATAGAATGTTAGACCTACAATGTATTACTGTACTTTATTGATAATGTTTTTTCCATAATAAAAATATTTAGTACAAAGTATTATATCCTGCATGAGTTTTACATAAATATTTCTATTGTATCACTGATATGGATCAGAAGAATTTCAGTATGCACATGCTGCAAATGCAAGTGTAATTGATACAAGGTATGTATCTTAATGTACATCTTGAGTAAACATAAGAAAATCATAGCTTAATGAAAAACAGACTGTATCTTACAACGTGCAATCGTGCTTTTACATCTAAACTGGGCCTTGGGTTTAGAAAACAAATCTTAAATCAGTCCTATTCAGAGGACAAATCACAGCTCACATACTTGTAAAAAACTTTTGTTTTAAGAAAGCCTTTTGTGGAAAAGCTTGGGAAACTCCATCCAGCTACAGTGGTGGAGGGGTGGGAAAGGACAGATTGATGTATCAGTTCAAACAATCTGAGGAAAAAGTTGAATAAACATTGAAGACAACAGAATAGAAACCAGACGCGAAATATTAATTCATGGGGTCTTCAAAGGGGATTTTGAGATTTTTTTTAATCATTGTTGAAAGAAAAAGATTAATTTTTGGGTGAAAAATGTATGCAAATTCATCTCTGGTCAACACTAAAAAACCCCATTTCCTACACAAAGCAGAAAAAAGCAAAGCGAAGAAACCCATAATATCAACTCTCTAATCCCCCAAAGTGGCCGTAGAAACAACCTCTTTGTCCAGTTTGCCAGTCCCACAGGGACTGTGTAGGCACCATGGGATCCTGAGGGAATAAACCCAGTAGCGAAGGTGTATGTGTACATATATATATATATATATATATACACACACACAGTGTGTGATGCATGTGTGATGCAGACAAGGAATGTCAGAAATGCACAGGGAGGTTTGTTCCTGTTCAATGAAAAGAGATTGGATGGCTGGGGCTTTCATTAAATAATGTCAGAGGCTTCACTAGAGCTGAACTTGGCAGATTTTACCTACTCCAATCCCTCCTGAGGAAGCGTGGCAGGATGGGACGTCCTTGGGTGTTGCCCAGCAGAGATGGTGGGCAGGAGAACGCACTTCTGGATTGTCCAGCCACCGTTGGGAGGGAGCTGATGGAAAAGGCTGGCAGCCAGGAGGGTAAGGCAGAGCAACACAGCACAACTGAGTGTTTCACTACCACTGAAGGAGTGAGTGGGGAAATAATGGGCTGGTGGGCTTTAAAAAAATAACCCGAGCTGCCTAATGCTAACAAACATCTTGTGGAAAAATTAATGGCTGCTGAAAGAGACTCAGTAAAGGAAAGTGACAAATCCCACTATAGACGAAAGAAGACAAAATATCTGAAATATTTCCCATTAATATGGAATGTATTTTCTGTTTAAGGTGTGTTATCTGCTATAACAACACAGGGTGTCAAAAAAAACCAAAACCACAACAAAAAAGCAAGCAGGAAAGGTGTGCCAAGAATGGCACGAGAAACTTTTCGGTGACCTGAGAACTAAGAGGGCACACGGTGAGCAGAACGCGCTCAGCACCCCCGGATCGAGCCTCTCCATGGGCACGGGCGGCGGCGGAGGGTCGCGAGGGCCGGGGCTGGCGCCGACGAGGCCGCCTGGCCTGGCCCCTGCCCGCGGCCCCGCGCCCCGCGGACACACCCCGGCCCGGCCCGGCTCTAGGACCGGCCATGGGTTTGCCCGGAGCCCGGCTCAGCGCCTGCGCGCAGCGCCGCGGCCGAGCCCCCGAGCCCCATGGAGAGCACCGAGCCCGAGCCGAGCGACAGCCGCCCGGAGGAGGAGGAGGAGGAGGAGGAAGAGGACGAAGAAGAAGAAGAAGAAGAGGAGGAGGAGGAAGACGACGGCGCCCTCTCGCCTCCGGAGCAGCCTTTGGCCGCGGTGAGGGTGCGGAGGGCGGTGGTGGAGGGGCAGCGTCCCCCTCCCCGGGCTCACGGCCTGCTCCGCCGGGCGAGCACCGGGCTTTCCTGAGCGCGCTGCCCGGGGAGGGCGGCGGGGCTCGGGGGGGCCGGGGCCGGACCCTCACCCAGCGCCGCGGCGGGAAGGGGCTACAGGTGGGACGAGCCCTTCCTCCGCTGCCTGGGGCCGAGCCCTGCTCGGTGGAGCCCGGGGCAGAGCTGTGCAGCACGACTCTGAGCTGCGGGCTTCTCTTTGCAGCCCCGTTCTGGCCGCTCTCAGAGAGCTTTGTGCACCCTCTGTCCTCGTCCCTAGTGTCAGATTATTATTTATAATTATCAAATATCTTTTTGTCTCGCCCTCACCCCTTAATTTTACAAGTGACTCCCCCTCCCTGCTCAGTGCAGCTCTGCCTTTCCATGGTGGGCGTGTGGTCCTTACTGATTTCTGACGGGCAAGACGGTAAAAGATAATGATCCTCCTCTGAGGGATTAAAAGAAAAACATCTTGGTCCGGATATATTCTGTTTCCCGTGAAAGGGGAGAAGTGGCTACATGTATTCCGGGTGTTCTGAGGAGGAATTCGCTGGTAGTTGGGAAGTGTTTGGATAGAAAGTACTGGGGTTAGTTAGTTAGTTTTTTTTTTAAGTTACTGTGTTACCTGTAAAGAAAAATATTTCTCGTTTCTGTATCCTCCCGGCTCAGGGTGGTTTTTGGGACCTGAAGTTGTCAGTTTGTTGACTCTTCTGTTTTCCCCCTAAAGCAGGTTTCCAGTTTTCACTTGCAAATGTGATACAGAACATAGGTATAAAGCGAAGCCCTGTCAAAGCCTTTATCCCACAGAGACCTGTCTTATTTGAACAAATGTGGTGTGGGAGAAGGGAAGGCAGGGTTAGTAGCCTTTGCCTTATGTGGTTAATGTTACATGAATCTTTATTTTCCTCTTCTAAAAAGATGGAAGACTGTTTGGCAAAGAAAATGGAAATCACGGTTTCAGAAGCTGAAAAACGGACTGGGAGGAATGCCATGAACATACAAGAAACGTACACTGCTTACCTCATTGAGACTAGGTGGGTGATGAGAGCTCACTCTCAAGGGTACACGGATGTGCCATTCTAAACAGATTTTCCCTTCTTCCACCCCTAAAAATAATCAGGTACAGTTGATGAGAGGATTTAGCTGTTTTGTGCTTTTTTATGTGGTTATCAACCCACTCTGGAGGATCTTTTCCTGTGCAAATTTGGCAGCTGATCTCCAGTTCAGTCCTAGCGCTGGTGTTGTGTAACTGTGTACTGTAATTCTTCATTTGGAGCTGGGTGGAAAAATGTGTGTTTGAAAGTTGTTGCATTAATATGGTGTCAGCAACTGCTTGGTTATGTCTTGGACATAAGTTGGACAAATTCATACATGTATTTGTGAGGTTCTGTGTGAGAGAGGTCTAAAGTAACGGTTAGTCTTGCTTGAGATGACAAGAAAGAGAAGTCTCATGACTTATGTCATGTGGTCAAAATTTATTGCTCTGCTTATATTTGAAGTGTTTTGCTTGATCTGATTACCACATACCCCTTGTAGTTGGTTTAAGGGTTAGAGTTAGTTAACTATTTCCTTTCTTCATACTAGCTTGAACTTTCACTGGGGAACTTACTGCTCTCAATCTTCTTGTGTTAACAAGATTAAGACTACTGTTATGATAAGCATTCTCAGTACCACAAACACAGAACTTCAAGTATTGAGTAGGGAGCAAAGCTTTAAAATCTCTTCTAACTTATCATTACTTCCCAAACAGTCACAGATGACTCCTATTATGCAGGATCATGTTACTCAGCTGAAACAAGAATTTCAAAATTAGACTTTATCAGGAGTTTTGTTTTGCTCTTCTTTATGTTACTAGTTGTAACCTTTGAGCCTTGGCTTTGGCGTGATCTGCTGTACAAAGAAGACCTTCTGAAATGAAGCAGTTGCATTTTGCAAAGACTCTGAAGAGTTCAAATTGTAACACTGTCACGTAAGCCTTGTATCTGCTAGTTAAAAGGCTTCTTCGCTTGTTTAACTGCTGGACACACCAGTCACACTGGCTGCAGGCCTGCTGGGATAAGTTTACTCTATTTTTGCTAAACTTAAAGAATGAAATCCAAGATAGACATGTATTTTTCAAATATTGTAACCCTTTGACAGTTGCTCAGATGCTTAAAAATACTTTCACAGTGTATTGATATTAAAGATCACACCTTCTCATGTAAGTAGTGTTATTTTTATTGTAATAATATTTCTGAACGAAAAGAGAAGAAAATTGGAATCAGTGGGGCCTAACTGTGATATGAAGTGTACTCTGGGGGCAGTTTTATGCAGCACCAGAACATGCTGACTGCATCTCCTTTTCCAGTCATCCTTGCATTACTTTAGATTTGCTCCCACTGGTCTTTCCCAGTTGTTCTTTCGTAGTGGCAAAACTGTACTTTGCTGGCCAGATTGTGTTCTTTCATTAAGATTTGTTTTACTCTGTGGTCAGCAAATACCAAGACCAATTACATGTTTGTCACAGAGCTATTGAAAATGTGGGTTTGTCACATCTCTAATAAAATAGGTTCTCTATTCCTTTTGCTGAGAAGGCAAAATTTCTTGCATAAATATAATTGGTGGCTATTAAATGTGCTTCCTGCTGAGCCTGTAGCTGTAGGTGGGCTTCACAGTAATTTGTCTGTGGGTAATAAGATATTTTGTAGCTGAAGAATAAAACTGTTTATAGTAATATAAAGGGAAGACCACTTAATAATAGTTGCATTATGTTTATATGAACTAGGGTTCCACCATTACTGCTATCTAGGATTTAATTTCAGTTTGAATTGAGGAATTTTATCTGGGTGAATAAGAGACGCAAGATGGATACAATTATGACCGTAGTATATTTGTTATATAGCAGGAGCTGAGTGCTTAAACCTTTAACACATAAGTTTCACTGGTGCTGGTGAAAATGTTTTCAAAATGCAAGTGATGGTGTTACTTTTTGTTTTTAAAATGAAAAGATTTATTACTACGCTCACATTTTGGTGTGAATTTTGTTGATTTTTTTTTTAATGTGATATTATACCTTGATGTAGATGTATTTCTTTGAGACAAAACAAACTCCACTGCTGTAGACTGCACAGCCTCAGCAAATTCTGAAGGTTGTGCTTCCCAAAAGAATCTTCTTCTTGGTTTATACCTTTCTGCATTAGCTAATTCGATTTTTTGTGGTGAGCTATTTCCATTCAATCTGTCGTGACGTCGGTTTGTTTCACAGCTTCTGTTAAACTGTACAGTTATTTAAAAATAAATCAATTTTTATATTCTCCCTGTGAGAACAGAGGTCACTTCTGCCTATTTGTGGGAAATGGCATTAAGGCAAGTACAAATTCTTAAAATGTGTACTAAATATTCCTTCATGAGATGTGCTCAGCATATCACTTGCATCTGTAAGGGAAGTAGCAAATACCCAGGACCTCACTTAAACCCA
This sequence comes from Oriolus oriolus, assembly GCA_013400235.1. Lineage (NCBI taxonomy): Eukaryota > Metazoa > Chordata > Aves > Passeriformes > Corvidae > Oriolus > Oriolus oriolus. The sequence goes on from VXBT01008723.1 coordinate 167,626, forward strand.
GACTTGTTCGTTAGAATTTTAGGCAGCTGTGTTTTATATCAGAGTCTGCATGAAACTGCAAGAATAAATACCTGAATCTAACTCCTGGCCTTGTACCTGTTATTTTTCATGACAGAGCTGAAAGTTAATCAGAATGCAGAGCACCTCTAAAGTGCTCTGTAGCATTGCCCTTTTAATTATAGCACATACAGAGAATGCCTTTTTTTTTCCTAGTCTCCTTTAAAGTAAACAATTTCCTCTGTAGTAGTAGGACACTTCCATTTAGTTCACTTTCCTTTCATCCCTGCTGACTCTGAGATCTCTATCCTGGTCTTTCTGATCCAACAACACGATGACTAGAGTGTAGTTTTTTGTTCTGTTTTAAATGTGGCTTTAGGAAAAAGTAGCACAAGTTTGTGCAGCCTGGTATCTGACCACTTAATAGCAGGATCCCTGGTTTCCAGCCCTACTAGTCTTCGCTTCCTCTTGCAGTAATTTGACAAGGGGGCTCCGTTTATTTCCTTTTATACCCCCAATATGGCTGGGAAGTTACTGGTCTTATTTCTGTTTTCAGTATTTGGAAAGTTTTCCAGTATTTAAATTGTTATATGAATGATACCTGCATCTCTGTTAAAGACCTTGGATTGCCCATCCAAAGTGTGAGAACTTCTAAAGAAATTTTCTGTGAGAGAAACGAACTTGGAAATCAGTAGCTGGCCAGGCCACAGTTCAGTGATGGCAGTGCTGCATTGTGGGATTTCAGGAGTTTGTTACATTTTCTTTAGTACCCTTTTCAAAGTTTTGTGTTTCACACTGGGCTAGGTGAAAAGCCCAGGCATGGGTTTCCTGGGAAGAGGCAGAGGATGAATGCCCACAGAGGTATGTTGTGTTCTGATAAAACAGCAAAGGGTTAATTTTGGCCAATGGAAGTTAGGAAGATTTGTCCAAAGTACTCCAAAGGAGGTATGAGGGAAGAAGTCTTGATTCAGCATGAGCTTTAAACAGGGGAGAGTTGGGAGGTGAAAGAAGACAGACTATTTGAGACCTTAGTTTTCTGTTGGTTTTTACTTGATTGATGCTAAGAATCATTCATCTGCCTAACAAATGTATGTTTTAGTTAAATACAGTAAACTGGGTGACAGTGTAAAAAAACCAAAAAATCACCTGGCTGTGAAAAATCTTCTGGCAAGAGAAGTGCCTCCTTGTCATACAGCTGGCCAGGTAGAAGAGCAATTATTAGACATCAGCTGCCTGAGAGGCCTGAATACAGAGATTATTTCTCAATAGCTGGTGGAAAAAGTTGCCCATCCCTCTAAAATGGTGTTCCTCTGCACAGGGAGTGAACCTTGCCCACTGTAGGGAGTGGAAGTGCCACTTCTCGTACACTGTGAGGTCGAAGGCTGAAAGCAGTTACTGCTTCTGCCATTGAAGAGGTGATTGCTTTTACAAGGAAATAAACCCATGTATTTCCTTCTTGTCTGATTTAGTACTCCACAGCCATTCGTCTTTTTATTGCATTCAGAATTGTTTAATGGCTCATTTAAGATAATTAGTTTTAAATGGGAAGTGAGAAGAGGTTAATTAGATGGACTAAAGTTTTCACACTGACATTTTGAATTAAGGCAAATAAATGAGACATGGAGTAACGTAATCTTCAAATTGGTTATGATAGCATCAGTTATAAAAGTAAAAGCTGAAGGTTTCAATTTTGTCTTTTTAATTTTTTCAGGCAGGTTGGTTCATTCAATGAATAACCTGCATTGTTAAAAGTGTACTTAAAGGGGAAACATATGGTTTTCCTGTCTGAAGACTGTACAAGTATTATATTGTGTTTTTAGAACCAAAACAAATTGAGAAGTTTGACTGAATGTCAACAAGTGATTATAATCTTAATTGAAACTGGTCCGCAATACTTGCATTTAATGGGGGAGCTCATAACATGGTCTAAAAAATTAGATGGTAGTGAAGGTATTAAGTGTAATGAGTACCTTTGTGGATTTCTACTTCCTTTCTGAAATGGTGTTCCTGGGGAGAAATGCTCTTGTAATGGGTGATATTTTATGACCTCATATGTAACCAGGTGGAGACATTTTTGGTGTGATTAAAAAAAAAGATTTCTTTCATCTTGGTTGCCTGTCCCAAATCCATCCATCCAGTTTCAAACTCTTATTACCTCGTTTAAAAGGTAATGGTGCTGACACAGGCTCCTAACAGAGGGCTGTGCAGTGCTTTCCCACCACAGCTTTGCAAAGAACTTTGCTGCTCTCCTCCTTTACCCAACTCTGCAGCACTGTGTGCTCTAGAGAGCACAATCTGGGAGCTTTACTGTAAGCCTGGGTGTAAGGGGGAATCTGAAACTGATACTAATAATTTCAAAATGTCTTAAATGTATTCAAATGGCTTCTTTGTTAGGTGCTACATAGGTGCCCTCCTGATGAAGATAAAAGCTGTAAAAGGCAGTGTTTGCACTTCTGAGAGGGTGAGAATAAATGCATGTTAGAATAAAGGAAACAAGTGTGATCTGAGATGAGAATAATGTCAGGCTTCTTAACACAGACTACAGTGAGGAGCTGGATCAGATGCTGTCTACTTACGAAAGAATGAGCTACATAGGCAGGTTTGACCTTCAAGATGCTCTGGTAGTAATTTAATCTTTTTCTTCAGGGTATAGTGTGAGGTTTTGTGTCCCTCACAAGGGTTGTAAAGTATGATTAACTTAGACTGAGGGAAGCCTAGCTGTTGTCCACAGATCTGCTTTGTCAGAATAAATTGACAGTAGGCTTTAGATGCAGTAAACTTCCTTAGTGTCTTCAGTGCAGGCAGGGAAGATGCAGTGAGTGGTATGAACTGGTCTGGCAGTCTGCTTCCTTCCTCCTGGAGTTCTTGAGGCCTGGTGTGGGCATAAAATTTCAAGTAACAAGGTAGTGGTTTGTGTTGATGTAGGACTAGGCTTCTCTATAAAGCTGTGGTCCTTTCCTGCTGAAGTGCTATGCTCCCAAATGACCTTTTAAAATTTTTGATTAATATTTAGTTTTCTGCTTAATGTATGTGTACTGAGATGTTACCACTATGTTTTTTTAAAATAACTGATGGGTTCTTATTAATTGTAACAAAGCTGATAAGCAGGCATGTTCAGAAAGGGCTAATTTTTTTTTTTTTTTTTGCAATTAAGGCTCATCATGGTCTTTGTTGCTCCTACTTTCTAATTAACTCTGCAAAACAATTATAGAGCATTATAAGCATAATTTTGAGTGGACCATTCTCCTGTCAGAAGGCTGGCACAGCACCATGTGTATCTACAGCACAGAGGGGTCCTCCTGGGATGTGGCTGGGTTCTCAGGGCAGTCCTGACCTGTGTTTTTCCTGTCTCCCTGTTTATGTTTGCTTGTGCAGCGTGTTCTCAGGCAAGGTCCCTATAATACTATCATGTATTGATGGTAGCAGTCTTGCTTAAGGGTTGATAATAACCCATGTGGAAGTAGTGCTCTTGAATCCCATGGTGTAAATCAGCACAGCTGGTTGGTAGGCTGCTGAAGATGAAGATAAAAAGGATCTGTAATTCTGAAATACTTTTATGTATCTTGAATGGCCACATTGTTTACCAAACCCTACTGGGAGTTTCTCCTCTAGGAATGTAATATTTGTGCCTTCAGCCTTTGACTAAACAATTAATCTTTTGAGGCATAGTAGCTCAATTCCTTATCTATTCAAATTTACCTCTTCCTCATCAATAGTTTGATCACTAGATACCTGCTTTGAGCTGAAGTGTTCTTGAAATATTTAAATGGTGCAGCAGTTAGTGTGGGGAAGAATGCTGCACAGCCTGTCATTCTAGGCTAGGCTGAGCTTACCCTCTTCAGGAGTCAGTATTTGCGGGTACAGCTTCATTGAATTAAAATACTTGAATAGGGAAGAATTCTGTGGCAGGCTGGCAGTGTGAATAGTGGTTGTCAGCACTGTGCTCACCTCTTTCTCTTGAGTCACTCTCAGATAGTTTTAATCTGCAGCGGTTTGTGTTGAATACTATGAATTTATCCTGTTTTCTTCTTAGTTGTGAAGCTTCTTTTTCCCTACAAATTCAGTCACCTGGAATAAATGTTCTTTCCTCAAGGCAAGGGTAGATACATAAAAATTTTTCCAATGTACTAAGTTAAAGAAGTATCTTTTGCATTCTTTGGTATGATGTTATTTCCACCTTAAGATGTAACTAAACCAAAGTATATAGCAAGACTCTTCCTCTGTAATGCGAGTTCACAAATAGAGGCATCTCATATTTTGTTTAAATGTATCAAACAATTGGGGCCGCTTTGGAGTGGGGTTGTTTGTTTTTCTGTGAGATCATTAGGAATCCGACCTTGAAGGTTAAGAATAGCTTAAAAATTATCAATAATTTGTGTGCTGCTTAGATGCTTTAAAACTTCAGAAAGTTCTTATGAATTCAAGAACTGTAAAGCCTGACTTTTGCTGAAAAAAATAATATGGCACTCTATTCTATCACGTGCGTAACTTAATTGTAGTTCATAACTTACTGTGCCCAGATCTGAGTTCTCCAGCACCAGAAGGATGTGGACTTAGGGAAGCAAGTCCGGTGAAGGGCCGTGAGGATGATTGTGGGCTTGGATTGTCTGACCTGCAGAGAGATGGGCTTGTTCAGCCTGTGCAAGAGACAGCTGATTTTGGCAGTTGTGGATCAATATCTGGTGGAGAGGTAAAGAAGAGGGAATCAGACTCCTTCTGTGATGTAGAGAGAGGGCAAAAGGCAGTGGCCACAAATTCAAACACGGGAAATTTCATTTAAAAGTAAGAAACTCTCTTTATTATGAGGTTTGTCAAACATGGGAATGGGTTGCTTGGTGTGGTGGTAGAGTCTCTGTCCTTGGAGATACTCAAAACCCAACTGGATGTGGTTCAGAACATCCTGCTTTGAGCAAGGGAGTTGGATCACAGACATGCAGAGGTCCCTTCTGAACTCAGCAGTCCCTGCTGTTCCGTGTAGGTTTGCACCAGTGCTTTGTATGCTAATTAGTGACTTAAAAGAAGAACTAAAGTAGATATAGACATCACAGTTTTCTGATAAGTGCCTTGTGTGAACTCTCTCTCTGTGTTTATTCTGGCCTATGCTAACTGCCAAGAAGTGTTACTACCCAATGCTTATTTTATGATATTGCGAAGTATTTCTGTTGCTTTGAATGTCTTGTATGAAAAATTATTTTTCTCGTCAAGTTTTTGTATTACTTTCCAATCCTACCATATTCAATGATTTCTCCCTTTATAGTAACATAAAATCCTTTATTGCCTTGCTAGGGCATGTTGGTTTTAAGTCTTCAACGAATTTTTCAGATGTATCAATTTTGTATCCTCTTGCTCTAGCTAGTTTGTTACATTTTTATCCCTTAAATATAGAAATATGTCACTTTGAACAAAAAAAAGAAAATTGGAAGTGCTTTGAAATTTGCTCTTTTTCTAAAAATATCCTTTAAAATATCTTAATATTTTTAAGGTTGTATTTGTAACTGTATCAACTGTTGTATGCAAGACAATTTTTATCTTTTGAAGTGAAGACTTTCCCACTGAATAGTAAATTTCTTCTTACAATACTCTGTATCCTTCAGGTACTCATGAAATTTTACTGACTTTGAACCTAACACTGTTCCAAGAGAAACTGGGCAGTTTCTGTAATGGTGTGGACTGTCACATGTGTGACCCTTTACTTGATTGTGACCTACCTGTTTGTTTTTGATGTGTAAGTGCATTGACTTTTCCTGTGTTCCTAGAAAATTCGGGTGCTATCAGGCAGAAATTAGAAATATTTTTAAATTAAGTATGTAGACATGAAATTTATTAAGGGTGCTTTAGGTTGTGGTCAAGTCATTCAATAATCACTGCTATTCTTGGGGCTTTTGCTATAATTGCGCTGATGGTTTGAGGGAGTAGGTGATAGCTCACTTACGTTCAGATCTGCTGCTTTATCTTTCAGAGCTGTTGAGTCCCAGAGCGAGGGACAATGTGCCCCTGTGGACTCCCTGTGGCGACGTTACAGTGAATTTGAGTTGCTGAGGAATTATTTGTCAGTTACCTACCCACATATTGTTGTTCCACCTTTGCCAGAAAAAAGGGTAAGGAAACCGAAACTGTGGCTTGCTTTGTTTTTTTTTGTTTTTTAATTTACTGTTGACACTCTTCTGTTTAACTAGGCTGACTTTGTTTGGCATAAGCTATCAGCAGATAATATGGATCCCGATTTTGTGGAAAGAAGAAGAATTGGTTTGGAAAACTTCTTGTTACGTGTGGCTTCACATCCTGTTCTTTGCCAAGACAAGATCTTTTATGCATTTTTAACGCAGGTATAGTAACACTATTCCTAAATACATTATTTAGTGGCTATTTATTTAAGATAATGTCCTTTTGATCTTCTTCCTTTCTATTGACTCATAGCTTGTTCTATGTCAAGAGGAGGGATAGACAATGTGAATAAACTTGGAGGTGGAAAAAGCTTCTTATCAGTACACTGCGTTTGTACAGTTGCCCTTCTAATGTACCTTATGACTTTTTTTTCAGTCAAGTTGTAAGGCTCCTAAGAGAGAATTTCCACCTCTTTGGAGCAGCCTATTGGGAACCTAATGCATGTTGGTTGGGAAAGCTTCCATAGGACTAAAGCTGAACTAGTTAGTGTGCTGTACTGCTGAGTGCAGAAACAGCACTGGCTTCCAAGTCACTCTTTGGATATCCATGGTTTCTTAGGCTTGTGGTTTGGATCATGATCCATTCATGTGTCATGGTCCAAAACCAGTACAACACATTGTCACAAAAGTTGTGGTCCAATTGTCAGCTTAAGCATTTCAACTTTAGGAGATATTGGATGGTTCTTTTTTCTGTGCTTTGATGAGAGATTCCCAGATGCTGGACTGGGCAGCTATGTTTAGCAGAGTACAGTGTGTAGGTGAACCAGTATATGGGAGCTGAGAACAGTGGAAAACCAGCCAGTACACCTGAGCCAGGTGATGGCACGTGCACTACAAACTGTTGTCACCTGTATGGTCTCTGCACTCTGCCTTGAGCTGCACAAGTCCTTGGAGGTGCTGGTAATCTTGTAGGCAACAGATGATGGCTACTCTTCCTTAGACAAAGCAGTGTGGCTCCTGCCCCCAGCCCATAGATTAAAGTAATGGAGTAGCGAAGAGAAGAGGATTTTGGGGGGGAGATTAGTATGTAAGCACAACATAATGACTGGTTATTCTTAACCCAGATTCTTGAAAAGACAGGGAGAGGGTAACTGAGGCAGAAGTCAGGCATACTGGAGAAGCTCCTTTGATAGAGACTCTCATAGGGGCTTGCAAAAGCTGCAGCACTCTTAAATCACTCTAACTGAATATTCTTCTCCTGTATTTTTAGGAAGGTGGATGGAAAGAAATGGTGAATGAGACTGGATTTCAGCTGAAGGTAATTACTGTAATTGTTTGTCTCGTGATTGCTGTGACACAGACATACTCCAGCAAACATATTTTAGGCTATTTATGAAAGGATGTTTGCTGTAAGAATGAGTTAAAGGCATTGCTTTATGAATACTTGTTATTACAAAAACCAGCGATGTTCTTGGCATGTGATAGGTAGGATTGCAGTTAAGTCCTCTAGCAGGCTTGTTACGTGCCTATATAATTCTGCTGGTAACGCAGAAGTATGATCCTTATAAGCTTTAAAAGTAATGAACTTGAGCCTGCAGCAGTGGGTTTTTTTGTTTTCAGTTTAGTTTAGCATTTTTAGAGGTGGGTGTCAGATTTAGTCTGGTAGGAGGTGAAAGGTGTCAAAAAAGGGTAAGCAAAGAGGTCTGAATTGTAGGACTTCTTTGCAAGGAGCAGTTGGTGAAAGGGACTAAGAGACGGATTTGGTGCTCCTTAACTGTTTAACAGAATGTGTCTTGAAGTAATACTATCCCCATTGACATCAGCGAGTTCATGGCTGGGTAAACTGGTGGAAGACTTGCAGGAATAAATGATCAAAGGTCGTGTGTCTGTACAGGTCAAGAATCTGAGAAGCTGATAGATTGCTGGGCTGTGTCTGGAAGAATTACTATATGGGAACAAATACAGAGCTTTTTGTTTCATTGTAATGTGATCTTCTCTCAAGAAATCACAACTGAAAACTAGGTGGATTATGAAGAATTATTCTAAACAGCGAGAGCTAAAGAAAATCCCTGGTGCTCTTATCCTCAGTGTCCAAAGGGCTTTGATACTGACACTTACTGTTGATAACTTAAGTTGACAATAATTCTCTTCCATCACAGCTGGGTTTGCATACTCCTAGCATTCATAATGCAAACAATGTAAAGCTCTGAAGCTGCATACACTCACAGGAGTTCAGAAAGTTTGTGCTGGCAGTGTGTGTTCAGGAGAGCACACAGTGGTGTGTTTATGGAAGAATACTCACAGCAGAATGCTGAGAATATTTGCCTCCCTGAAACCACATTGTAGATCAAATGAGAGATGAGAAAGTCTTGTTTTCCCTCTAGATTTGATTGTGTATGTTTTCCCTTTTACAGTTCCAGTTTCCTTAGGAAAGAAAAATAACTTTTTCAAAAGCCTGGTAAAAAGAATCTTTCCTTTATTCTACATCTGAAGTGTAAACCCTCAGTATTTAACAGTACACTGGAGGGAAACTTCTATTCAGTGCACATTTTAGACTGGAATCAGACCATTTGTTTATGTTTCTGCTGCCTCTACTGCATTTAAGCAGGATGTGTCTTTTGTCTGAGAGGGTTTGAACCCTCTAACTAAACTTTAAATTAGGAATTAATGCAGTGTAGCATGCTATAGCTGAATGTTGATGTTGGAGACTTTGTTTATTCTGCCAGCTGTATCATTAAATCATGCCTTTCCTCCCTCCCAACCCTAGCAATTGATTTTATATTTAAGGGATTTGTCACTTGGGATTTTAACCCTTCCTGTAGGAAAGAGAAAATTCCCATCTCTCTTTAGTTTACATAAATGATTATAGAATCATAGTAGGCATTAACTGTCTGAAAACTCCTCAGCTGTACCTCATTTGATAGGTGGTTCATCTCTAAAATGCTTGTGCCTATTACTCTTAAATAATTTTTAAGATTAGACAGATGTTTTTCTAGAAGCCTTAACTCTGGTGTAAATGCTCAAAAGTGGTGTGTGAGAGTTACTGTGCTGCAATTGGCAAGAAGGAAAGCCATACTGAGATGGTTGAGCGTTGTGAGGGTTGTGCTTCCTGCCTGACAGTGCTTGTGTGAACTTACTGAATGCTTCCTTCAGAGCACTACGTGTGCCTGTGACAAGAGACAAAAACTTGCCCTGTAACTGTGGGGCAGGAAGTGGTCCTTTCCAAGTGTAACGCTGTTGGATGTGCGTGCTGCCCCAACAGACTCAAATGGCTTTGGTGCCTGCTGTTTAAACATAAATACAATGTTTTGTGAAATAGCTGCTTAGAGGAAAGGGCTCTGGTAATGTTGGTGTATCTAGATGGTGTTTGTACTATGGGGGAATGTGTGAGGAGTACCTGCAGGTGTGTGTCAACAACCCAAAACATAATTGGCTTGTGTATTGACTTGTTGGGGTATAGCAGTTGAGATCCAAGACTATACAAGCCTCAGAAGTGCTCTGAATAAGCATAAAGGCTGGGACTTGGAGCTCCTGCAGTGTTTTGTGTTCCTTGTGCTCTCTGGGACATGCTTCTCCATGCTGCCTGGTCTTCCCTTTGCAAGGTATTCTTAGAGAAGTGTCACACACAGTGGTGACAAAGAACCTGCTTTCTCCCAATGTAAGTCAGTCTTAGTGTGGAGGGTTTTGTTCCCTTACCTTTTGGTTTGGGGATTATGTTTTGTTTTGGTGGTTTGGTCATTGGAAGAACAGCTAAAGCTAACCTGACTCTGCCACCAGTCCACCACTAAACCATGTCCTGGAGTGCCGTATCAGCATATCTGTTAAACACGTCCAGGGATGGTGACTCCATCCCTTCTGTGGGCAGCCTGACAATCCTTTTGGCAAAGAAATTTTTCCTAGCATCCAATCTGAACTTCCCCTGTTGCAACTTGAGGCTGGTTCCTCTCGTCCTATTGCTTGTTATGTGGGAGAAGAGACCAACCTCTGCCTCACTCCAACCTCTTTTCAGGTAATTGTGGAGAGCAATAAGGTCTCCCCTGAGCCTCTTTTCTCCAGGCTATGTATGGGGTATTTTCTGCTCAGCCCAAATGCAGTGGGAGGTGAAAGTCTCAGACTGTGCCTGTCTTATCTGTAGAGGCTATTGCAAGGGCCCTAAGGGAAGGACTCTGTCCTTGTTTTGGGAAAACACTGTGTTCCCTTAACTGACAAACTCAAAACAGCTCTTCAAGCTCTGAGTTTTCTGTAACAGGGCACAAAATATTCTTTTGTCTTACACCAGCACTAACGAGTACTGCTGAAGTAACTTACTGCTTGCAGCTGTGGCACAGCCTGTTAGCTAAAGGGGTACACTATAGGAAATCTATACACCTTGCAAGGTGTGCTGATTTATTTTCCTTTTACTGAAGAGAAAGATGTTTTGATCAAAAGTAAACTCCAGCCATTTGTCCACAATTGGAGTTTTTTCTTAGTATGGATGAGCCCTGAGTGAGCTGTGTGTAAAATGCATTGTAGAAAGGAAGAGGTGTAGTGATGTGGACCTCTGTGGATGAGGCTGAGCTCTCTCATCTGTGTTGGTGTCTTATTAGGAGTAAATACCCATTTCACAGTTTAATATTCAAACTGGAAAAAAACCCCTCCATCTCCTTAGAAACGTTCAATATTACTGTTGCTGTAATTGGCAAACCAACATCTCAAAAACTAAAGCAGTCAATTAGCTTTTTAATTAGGTATTGAACTTTATTCTGTAGAGATTTATATATGCTCTACTATAGAGAAGAACATTGCATTAAAAATGGCTCTATTCTGATATACAAATTACATATTTTCTGTAAAGCAAGTCATAAAATAGGAGAACACCATATATAAGATTTTGATTTCACTGGGGAACTGTTCCTGGTAATAAAGAGCATATAGAGGTCACTCTACCACTGGTTTTATTTAGTTTGAAAAATATAAAATAGCTTGTCCATATGGTCTTAAGTTACCTAATTGCTTCATCTAAAAAGAATGTGGGGTTGTGTATCTTAACTCCATGATTTGTGCAGCATTTTAAGAAGGGACTATTTTTGTGGGACTTGGATTATACCAGCTTTGTGTTAGTGGTTACTGTTTACATCATATTCACACAAATAGCTTAGTTTTTTGACTTTTTATTAAAAATATCTGACATTCAGGGCAGCTGGTGTCAACTTGTTCAATGTTTGATGATTTAAATATGCCATGAAGGCAGGACTTTTTTCTAATGGTGCTGCCAGAAGGCTGAGATTTTTTTGTCACTGAAATTTAATTGCATTAAATTAACAAAGCTTTTTTTCCACTTTTTCAGGCAGATTCGAGATTAAAAGCTCTTAATGCAACATTCAGAGTGAAAAACCCAGACAAGTAAGACTTCATGTCCTTCTTCCCTCTCTTTCCCTTTTTCAGTTACAGCTATTACTTCAGGTGACAGAATATTCTATCTCTTTAGTATAAATTCAGAAAAGAAAAATTATCTTTCTGCACTTCAAATCTTAACAGAAGCTCAGTAAAAGGCAGTGTGAAAAGATTTGATAAATCCTGCTTCCAAAAGCAGGAAGCATTCAGAAAAATTCCATCACTTTATGTAAAATGAGTATTTCATTTTAGCTAGACTAAAATGAAGGGACAAAAAAACCCCAAAACTAGACTCAAAGGAAGAACCTCTTAATATTTGTTTTCAAGAAAGCTTTCCAAGCATGAACAGAATACAGATTGACAGTAGGTCTTTCCAAAAGTTTGCTGGTGTACAGCTCTGGATGCATGCACCCTGGTGTTGCAGTTCATAGTTCTCTCCAAGCTGCCAATTTTCACAGATGCTTTTGGAAGTCCAGAGGTCAGTTCAGCTCTGTTGCTGTTTACAGAGCTCTGGGACAGGCACTAGAGCAGTCTGCTGGATGGAAAAACTGCTCAGAGCTGTCAGTGTGTATAGTGGGAGGTTCATCACACCCTTGGTGATGTGGAAGGATAAATGGGAGTTTCTATTTCTGCACTGGTTAGAAGCATCAGTGTGCAGCGATGGGGCCAAGAGGTGTTGCTGTTTGCCATCCACAGGCCATGGAGACCTGTGCAAAGTGCCCTTCTGGGTGCACCTGCTGCTCCTTAGGGACAGCCCCTGTGCCGGACTGCTTTCTGTTGTCTGTTCCCTTTGCACTTCCATAGGATCTGTGAGTATTGTATTAAGGATGTTAGAGGGTGCATACCTTTCTGAACCTCTTCACAGACTTAACCTGTGAATTGGCCCAGTCTCTCCTTTTTTATTGTGCTTGTTTTAAGGGCCTTCTGTGGCAGCCAGGAAGCTTTTAGCCAGGGCTTAATATAAAGGCTAACATTCATGAATGAGATGGGAAGACAGCAATTCTCTGTATCTGCAGGTGAAAATGGTCCCTTGTTTGAATGCTTCATCCTCAGTCATCTTCCTCTGTGGCCAGTAGGAGTTATCTTTTCCTGCTCTCACAGCAGGGAAACTGCCAGAAGTCTGACTGTAAGCCCAGGAGGGCAAGACTGTTTAAGCAGCATCCTTGTTATCTTTTGAGGAAACAGTGTTTGAGAAAGCAAAGGTGTTGTGAGAAGTAGCTTGTTTAAAAAGCAGGAAAAGGGTTAATACAAGGAAAACATGAGGAAAGGGCTTGTTACAAAACCAGTCCTTGAGTGTGTGTGCCTTGGTAGAGCCTTCACAGCACCTGAGAGATGGCGTATTTTCTCTTGTATTCTGCCAGCTACATAACTTCCAAATTGAACTTGGGGATACAAATTGTTTAATAAATAACTGATGAGCAGAAGTAGTTGTTTGTTTGCCTTTTGCTGTAGCATGCGTGGCTCTAACAGGAGGGACAGTGCCTTGCTCTGCCCAGCACACTCGCGCTCGATCTGCCTGGAATGTGATGCCTGGCCCCTGTGCTTTACCTTTGGTGCTTTTGTGTGGCTGGCTGGTGCAGTGGCTCAGCAAGCCCACCTTGCTGAAACGAAAGGTGTGACTGCTGTGTGGAGTGTAGGCTTTCAGGTTCCTGGGCCAGGAGAGGTTCAGGTGAGGAATAGCTGCAGCTCCCAGTCGGGATCGCCTTGCGGTGCGCTGCAGCTGCACCCTTCAGCTTGGCAACATGAGGAGCTTCATGCAGCTGGAACAAGGCTGCTCTTCAAGGTCAGATGTAGACTGGAAACTAAACCTTCTCCTGTGGGAAGCAATCTATATTTTCAATGGTGGAATTAAATGGTGATAAAAATATGGTATTCTGGTACTCAGAGGTAAATCTCTATCTACTGCAGACCTCTCTGATTTGGCCTCATGGCACTCATCCTTTCTTTCTCTCTCTGGGCTTTAATCAAAACCATAGCTTTTGGTTTTTGGTGAAGGATTTCTTTAGAAAATACTAAATCCTTTCCTAAGGCAGGTTTTTGGTTTTTTTTTTAAGTAGCTCTCTGGGGTTTTTTGTCTGGTTATTCAGACAAGTGGCTTGTTTTTTAGTGAAGAGTTCTGTTCTTGTACTATCTCCCTTCACAAAACAGGAGAATGGCACTCCCCTCCCCCGATGCAGGGAGGAGTGCTGCTGTGTGAAATGCACAAAGTAAATAACTTACATTGGAATGCTGTCTACTGTAAAGGACATTTTTTTCTTTACCAGTATCATAGAAGGTATTTTTGAGAGACCTGCTGGCGTTCCTACGCCGATGTGACCCAATCAGTCCTTCATTTGTGTCTCAAGTTCTATTTAATAGCTCAATTAAGTATCTAGACTGTTGGTAATGTTGCCAGTACCAGAACCAGTAAAACCAAGTGAAAAGTGCTGGTTAAAAAAGCCTCAGTTACTGAGTGCCAAAACTATGTCTTGTTTCACACTTCTGCCATTAGGATACACTGGAAAGTAAACATCCCTTTGTGTGCCTCACTGAGCTCTGGTTGGAAATTATAATTATGTAACTTTCTTTTACATGAGCAATGAGTAGGACTTAAGCAAATACTTGAGAAATAAACTTTTGGTCTGCAACACCACCATTCTCTTAAAAACAGTTTTTCCTGAAAATTATATTTGTAAAATTTTCAACCTTCACAGAAGATTGGGAAAAAATAGTGGCACTTCGGTTTATGCTTTTATGAGACAAAATAGAAGACAGTTTGATTCTGAAGTAGCAATTCTTAAAAATTTTTTTTTTAATTGAGGAGGAATTGGTCTGGGGGAAAATGTATTGCTGCTGAGGGCCAGGATACTGAAAATCCTCCTAGGTTCCTAACTCTTGCCTTCAGGGAGTACAGCATTCCTAAAAGATTTCTTGTGGCAAAACAGGATAAATAAAACTTTCCATTATAAATTTCTGAAGTGGAAAGGGGAGTCTTCCTGAGCTGGAGGCATGCTTTTTAATCTTTTGTTTTTAGTTCAATTATTTCAAATATCTTCACTGTACATGTCTGCAGCTGCCTGACATGCAGCCCTGGTGCATATTTTATAAAGTGTAAACTGAAAAGATTGCTCTCTAAATCCCACTGTGCAGATCAGTGACTACATTTCTTTTTCCCCATACAGTTTCTCTGCTGACTTTTAAATCTCTTTATGTACTTTAACCCTACATGTGTCATAATGCTATAAAAAATGCTTCTTGGAAATCAAAAATATTAGAAGTCATAATAAAGCTTCTATTTCCTGAATGTAAGGATGAGAATATTTTAGGGGAAGACTTCCTGGCAGGGGAGGAAGAAGTGTTAAATGAAAAACCCTGGAATTTCATACTTGGTCACCCAAAACAAGTGACCCGACTCATTTCAGTAAGACCTCTTGGGTACAAGCTATTCTGAAATACAAAGCCTGACTGTGTGCCTGTGGTGGGAAGAGGGATGAATTTTTTTTTTTTTCATTCTTGAACATCAACCTGGAACACTAATCTCAGTCTCCCTTTCCTTAATTCTAGTTGCATTCTTCTGTGTTTATTTTCAGATCATTGTTTAGTAATTTAGGTAAAGCTGTTTCTGGCTTCTCATCTGGATGAAATAAATACATTCTTGTGTACCAAAGTAGGTCATGAGCTAGGCTTGTGCGTAGCAGGGAGGATTTATGTGCACACAAGAGGCTGTTGCTGTGGTTTAATTGGTTACCTGTCAGTAGCAAAGCTGTGGCAAACGATTCACCTTTGTTATTAGCAAGAGCTAAAGGCATCAGCTTAATTTGCCCGTGAAACCTAACTGGGCTGGCTGATAAAATGCCTCTTCTCCAGACGTGACAAGTCAGCAGTGTGCACATGTCACTTGCAATGATTTCCCTGTCGGGTGCCTTGTTGAGATGTAGTGATTTGATGGCCTTCAGCCGTACATGGCTCCTGTGCAGGTACAAGTCTCAAGAGGATTTCACATGTAATGTTACAGTTACTGTACAAGGATTAGCCTTAGGGGAATTGTAATTGTGAATGCTTCCTTGAACCCCTGAAAAGCTGTGCCCAAAACTGGATAGAGGCAAATTGAAAGTAAAGTATCTTTGTCAGGTCAGAAATGTGAACACGCTTTTATTAAGAAATATGCTTCAGCAGATTTGGGCTTTGTGTTTATTTGAAACTTTCTTAGTCGCTAACCCTTGCTTTTATAAATCCCATTAAACCCCCCCAAATGACAAACCAGTGATGTAATAACTTCAGCTAACTACTTCTATTTCATAAAATTTTCTCTCTTAATTTGATCTGAGCCTTCAACATTTGCATTTAAAAAAACAGCAGTCATGTAAGTGTTGGGATGTTTGTTCACTTTAGGGAAATTAAACTCAGCAGTCACTTCTTTAGGAGTCTTCAGCTAATTCTACTCCAACACAATCCAGGCTCCGTCTCGCTGGCCGCAGGGTTGTGGCTCTATTGTGCATGCTGTGAAAGCTTGCTTTCATGATGGCTAATGATGTACTATCTGTTTCCTGCTCCCAGGAGATTTACTGAGCTAAAACACTACAGCGATGAACTGCAGTCTGTCATATCACACCTTCTGCGAGTCAGAGCTGTAAGTATTTCCCATGTGTGTCGTGACAAATAGTATGATTTATTTATAAGGCAGTATTTCTTGTTTAGTCAAGAGAAGTGGTATATGTGTTCTAGAATAAGGGCAGGCTTGCCTGAGGGAGTCTGTCTCTGGAGTGTGGAGCAGGAGACAGCAAGAGGTGAGGGCACTGACTTTGTACAGATTTGGGAGGGGGAAAGAGTTCCAGATACGATGGTTGACTTGACAGTGCTAATAAATACATAAATACATGTTGCTAATCTGCCCTGTCCTGTGATGGTCACGTATCGCAGAGAGGTGTTTTAAAGAGGATTGAGGTGTCTGCTTCTGTCTACTCAGCAGACAAGTTGCTTTTGCTGGATGCTTGGTTTGGGAAGGGCCTCAAAACACGGTTTTCTGGTCAGACATGTAACACATTGCTTTCCTGAGCTTGTAGCATGAATCTTTTATGCTTCCCAGTATGTGTTTTCTTTTTTTGGCTCGTTCATTGATCTGCAATGAATAATAGTCTTTCTAATGATGACAACAATTATGTCATGCATTAAGATACTCTGTGGGTTGAGAGTGGAAGGTTGTTATTTTTTAAAGACACAAAAAGGAAATAGGAAATTACAATTCCAATAATGAGAGCATGATACTTCTTTTTAGTATGTTCAACAGGGATTTAGTTTTTGATGGACCTGTGTGGCAGAGAGGACAGTAATGGATTGCCCTGCTAAACTCAGGTTCTTGAGAGAATTAATCACTCTCAAGAGTGGTATTCTACAGACAGTCCTGTTTTCTCAGGGTTGTGTGTGTGAGATCTGTTGGGCAATTTGTTTATGTTTCCTTTTTACTACTGCTGTGACAGACATAATAATAATGGTGGCTCTTGCAGAACTTCACTTTCATTCATTGGTATGTCACGATTCCAAGGGCATTATCTGGGTTACAACTCAGAGTGTACACGTGTCTTTCCTTCTGAGGTTTTGCCAGCATTGTAGTGCAGGCTGCAGCAGGTACTGGCGCTCCAAACAGCTGAAATGACCTCTAGCTCCAGCAATGAGTTCTGCAATGGATAGCTCATTTCCTTTCCCTCAGTTCACTCAGCTGGGTGGAAAAATCAGGTCACTTGTTAGAATTTTGCTGAAGGTTTCCCTACAATCTTGATGTCAAGATGGACTTCTGACTTGCCATCTATAAATAAAATAAACGAGTGTGTGCATAAATTTGTCATTATTCAGATAAAAAATGCCTTATATTTGGTTATCAAAAACTGAAGGGAACTTGATTATGGTCTCCACAGACATATCATATCAATGAGCACTTACAAAGGTAGATTTGAAATGCTAATTTTCAACATAGCCTTGATTGTGACTTTAGTCTTCCAGGACTTAATGCTGTTGATTTCTATTTTTTTTTTTTTTTCTCTCTCTTCAGTAGTGGCTTAGATTAGATTTAGCTGTAATCTTGTTTACCTGTGTAAGAACATTAAGGCTTTAGCTTGGAGTATGTGTGTGGGTTCTCACAAGGCAATTGCACTTAATGTTGATGACCAAAACCTGTCTCTAAAATGTTTTAGAGGGTAGCAGACCGGCTTTATGGTGTCTATAAAGTCCATGGCAACTATGGAAGAGTATTCAGGTAAGAGTTCATCCAGTTTTGAAATACATGCATAGACTGTTATGGGGAGAGAGAAGGGAATTTCTTGGTTATGTTGTTATGCTTTTGAAAAGTATATCTGAAACATTTCATTGTCTGTCTTGAAAAAAAACTCTGTATTGCAGTGCTAATGAGATTTCTGTGCTGCATGCAGAGATCTCCAGATCTGCTGAGCTTAGCCTCTAGTGGAAGACTTCAGCTTTTTGCTTTGTATGCCAGACCTTTGGGCCTTCTGCTGCTGCGTTGGCATTTTGTTTCTTCAGAAAGTAACTCACTGTTCTTCATGCAGTTGTCTCTGAAAAGCTTCTAGGTCATTTTAATGGATAAAAATCAACAATTATATCTATCCAATTTTAGTAGCTTTTAGAAGTGTATTTGCCAATCGTTTTTTTGATTTATATGAGGGAATTGCATGCTCAAGTTTTCCATCTCACTGGAGAATTCAAGAATCTAAACTTCTGGTTAAGGGAAACCTCCTGCTTCTACACACTGTTCAAGTGCTAAATTTAATTCTCTGGGTTAATGGATTGCAGATGTCTTTCTCATTGGGGGTTTTAAAATGAAATTGGGTGTAGTTCTGTAATAACACAAAGACAAACAAATATCAACATCAGCAGAGTGGAATGTTTATGAAAAAGTGAAGGACAGAATAGATGCATTACACATAAATTATGTGAAATATAAGGGGAACCTCTTTTTTCCTTGTAAAAAGAGTTGTGGGTGTAATTCTTGTAACTAAGAATTCTCATAAGGTTTCTCAAAGCTGAGAACACAATTAAAATGGCAGTACATAACAGGATGTCCAGAAGAAGTCTCTTGCTATCTTTTTTGTAGCTCTCTTTCTTTCTTTATCTACATAATCTCACTGATGTAAATAGATAGTGGAGACAATTGCAAGTTGGTATTTTTTTTATGAATAGAACTAAACAGCAGTCTACCATGAAAACATAAAGCTACATAAAGCAATAGTTTCAGAAGTAAAATGCTTACAGAAGTCAAATCCCACCCTTTGGTTTTTGGAATGAGAGGCTTCTATCTGATATCTTGTATGTCTGGAAAGCTTAGTTTCTTCTTGGTGAGGCCAAAATCTGTTTCAGGAAGTTCATCATTGTCATTGTCCCTTGTCCCATTTATTTATATTAAGTGCTAGGTCATTTGGTTTTGTTTGTTTGATTTTGTTTTAAATTGAGTTTCAGCTATTTAAACAAGATTATGCTCAAAACCCATCCCAAACTAAGTGTATTTGTGACGATGAGTTTAGGGACAATTGTTTCACAGAGTGCCATAAACGGCCTCGTCACATTGTCAGTGCTGTTCTTTAAAGAAAGAAAACAGTTTGACCAAGTCTAACTTGGAGGCAGTTTCCATTCAGGTGTCACCTGGAAAGAAACTATATACAGGATGCAGCTTATTAACTTCCCTTACCCTTCATGTGTGATGTTGTTTCTCATTTGTTTTTCCTACAGTGAGTGGAGTGCAATAGAAAAGGAGATGGGGGATGGGTTGCAGAGTGCTGGCCACCACATGGATGTGTAAGTACTGACTGAATATCTGATAGTTTGATGTAAGCCAGATGTGGATCTCTCCCTCTTTCCTCTCTTTTCCCTCAACCCCAGAGTACATATGAGTACCAAGAAAGTTGGGGGTGCTTTGTTTTTAGGTATACAGTGTTTCTGTGACTTGGATGCAGGCACAGTTTTAGCATCCATATACTGTATTAAGTAGCTCAAAAAGCCTCAGGAGAACCAAAGGGGGTTCTTTTTTTATTATTATTTTGAAATCGTAGAAGTGTTTGGAATCCTTCCAGTTTTTCTTTTAAGCTACTATGCCAGAAACTGGTGGAGTACAACTTTAATGTACTGCAGACCTGATGAGATCCATTTGGTTTTGATAGCAGCATTTTGTACCATGCGGTAGATGGTACACAGATTTGGACTTAATTACAGGGAGTTAAGAAATTTAATTAATCGGCACCAAAACTCCAGTGGATTCTAGAAACAAACACTGATTGGATATAATGAAGTAAAGAATCCTCTCTCTTTGCATCTTTAGAGTCATTTGGCAGAGTATGTGAAGCACAGCCTTCAAAATAAGAGTCCAGCACTTGAGAGTGCTCACAGAAGTGGTTATTCTAAGCTCATGACTGCTGCTTTTCAGGTAGTCATGTACAGCAAGCGAAACAGCATTTCTTACCATTGTGATTCCTCTTCTGTACTCCCACACGACAAATAAGTAACAACTCCAGCAAGAAATGGAAGGTGTTTGACACTTAATGTAATGTTTTTACTGATAAAGTGTAATTTGTGTGGAAATAAAGTTCTCAGGTTTAGTTTATAGGGCAGATTTACATATGTACTACTGCCTGATTGTTATTGGTGTTGTCGAGTTAACAGGCTGTCAATTGTTACTGGCCTTGTCAAGTGGAAGGATTTGAAAAGCCATGCCCTCCGCTTCTTCAGAGTAATTCTGGTTTTATCAAATCTTTAAGAATTTGAGCCCCTCTGAATAATTTATTCACAGTTCTGTGTTTTGGCTAATGGGGTGGTTTCCGTCCAAGAAAAGCTGTAATATTTTCAAGGCAGAGGGCTCTGGTGAGAATAAAGCAATGGAAAATGCATTCTGCTTTCAGAAGAAAAAGAATTGAAGTAGGGGTGGAATACAGTGCTAAGCACCTACTGCAGCAGGCAGGAATTGAAGAGATTATGAAAACTTGGTATAATATAGTGGAGTGAGGGAATCACAAGTAGGTTTTCAGTGGTTCAGGTACACCACCAAGATGTCAGACACCTGGAAATGCATAACCAATTAAAAGAAACTTGTCTCACTTCTCAGTCAGGAGGTTGAAACCCTCTCACACATCCATAATATTTAATATTTCTGTCTGTAACACAGTTAGGGCTGAAGATCCAGATCAGTAGCAGTGGGTAACTGCTATTCTGGGTAATTTCAATCACTGCATGAAGTCTGAGGTAGTTTTCATTGTCTGTCATCTCCTCTGCTCTGGCACTCTTGTACAACAGTACAGTACAACAGTAATCCCCCAGTGATGACAATCAAGCAAGAAGCAGCAGTTTTGAGATTCAGGAACTCATTCAGTGACCCATGTGGTTTTCTACCAGTAAGGTTCATATCTATGATCTCTTTAAAGTGTAACTTACTCGTTCAGTTACCATTCCCATAACATCAGGCAGGAATTTTTTGCAACAGAAAGCTACTTTTAGAAAGTTGCCTAATATAGATGTTAAACTTCAAAACTAACTTAATTATTTTCTATCTGCCCCACATGCTGTAGTCTTTACTAGATGTTTATTTAAGCTTTTGAGTTGTTATTGGTTAGTGTGATCTATAACTGCTAAATGTTTGGAAAAGACATCCCAAGGCTTCTCTGGATGTGGGCTGTATTACAAGATGAGGCTTGCTAAAGTGAGAGTATGCTGAGAAAGTTGGAGTGAATGGCTATAACTAGAATTTAGAAGATGAAAGAAAAAAGTGCCAGACCTTTGACTCCTGTCCTTTATTCCATTAATGAGTGACCCTTTATCTCTGCATCAACTAGACTGTCGTTATCTGTTGAACCAGTCTAAACTAAAACAAAGGTTTAGTTGACAGCTTACACAAAGAGTGAGAACATGTCAGGTACCTTTAGAACTTACTGCAGTGTTTCTTCTTAACACTTTCCCCAGTTTGCCTAAGTTTAGGCAGTCAGAAATGTAGCTTGCCTTTTTTTTTTTTGTTCCTTTTTTTTTTTTTACCCAAATCAAACTCATTATAAAAACCTGTCTAGGTAAGGTAGGATTTTGTTTGGTGAGATTTTTTGGTTGTTTGTTTTTGAGGTTTTTTTCTGAGAGTTGATCTGCCACAGATGAGCTCTAGCACTGCTCTAAACTTAGATCTCACTTGAAAATGAAATGTGGTCCATCTGCTGCCCTGAGAAATCTAACCACTATACTAAAATTATTGCACTGCAGAACTTAAAATAGGGTAAGCCATTTATGACCTGTGTGGCTGCAGGATTTTTTCAGAGCAAGTGTATTTTTCAACAGCTTGTACTTATTCCTTACTTTGATTCATAATGTGAATTCTTGTTCTCCCTGTTCTTTTATCCCTTCTACTTAAACTGGTCTGCTGTTGCTGACCACTTCATATGTTATGTTTATTCATCACCAAGAGCCTTGGTAGGGCTATTCCTGGATGTGCCATGTCTTTCATTTCACAGAGCATCAAAACAACTCATCATACTTGCAAACTTCCCAAATTCATGTTACCAGTTCCCTTTCAGCTTGAGACTCTGCCATTTCTTCCATAGAGCCAATTACTGGAGAGGCATAGGGAGAAAAGGAAAAATGCAAAGATTTTTGCAAAAACTTGAAAGCCAAGAGGTGCTATAATTAGCATTTGGGTCATGTTGTGCTGGTTTCTAGAGAAGAATGGACATATGCTCACTTTAGAGAGCCTGCAGATGTGTGAGAATAGCTGAGAATCCAGACTGAGTTAGCAGAATAGATGAAGGTATTTGTGTGGGATCTCATTCATCCTGGCTATCTCCAGTGGCACATACCCTGAGTGCCAGGCTAAAGAGGAGTCTGATTTCTGTGGCTGTGCCAAGTGAGATGTGCAGTTACCTCTTAGCTTAGATTCATTGTAGTAACAACCAAAGAAGCAGGCCCACAGGAATGCTGACATTAGCTGATTCAGAGTTTAATTAAAAACAAAGAAAGAAACCTTTTTGGAATTGCTCTTTGCTGTTTGTCATGGGTGTTTCTGTCAAACAGGTGTCCTCCCTTGTTACTGGATGTGTATCCTTAAAGGTTAAATTAATCAGCTTTACATTTAACTGTGGCTGTTTATCACCAGATATGCAGCTTCCATTGACGACATTCTGGAAGAAGAGGAACACTATGCAGATCAGCTGAAGGAATATCTCTTCTACGCAGAAGCACTGCGGTATGTACAGAAGTCTAGAGCTCAAAAGGAAACTGAAGTCCTTTTCTCAAATGTGGTGTCGATGTTTAATTTAGTCTGGTATCTTCTTGCGTTCTCTGAGAAGGGAAAATTACAGTGTTGTGGAGTCTCCACATTTTTGTTTCTTGTTCTGCTTACTTGTACTCGATTGCCATGTGAGTGGCAATATAAATTAGAACTGATCTGATCAGTAGTGAAAAGACAGAAATGTTAAAATCTGTATACTGTGGAAGAAAATGCTTTTTATTCCTCTGGTTCCACTGTTGCCTTGGCTTCTGGTGTAATAGTGCCCCAATGTGCTAAGAGCTCCAGCTTTCAAATGAGATAGGCCAAACAGAGCTGCTACAGCCATTACAAATCTCAGGAATTTCCAAAGTGCCCAATATAACTTTCATCTGCTGCACAGTGTCGTGCATCTAAATACTGAGGCTTGGTTTTGTTTTACGTTAGTCTTTGTCAAACAGTCACCCCTAACAAGCGTGGTCACAAAAGCAAATTGCTTTGTGCTGTAAGACTGTGCCTAAAGCTATTGTGCTTTGCAAGGGCTGGCTCTGAACCTCTTGGAGAGGTCCAGCAGAGGATTGTGTTGGCGAGTGTGAGGGCTGCTGTGTGGGAACGCGGAGCACTGGTAGCCTCTCCTGGGAGACGAATGTGCATCCGGCTGCGGAGTACGGATGTAGCATCATCAGCCCACACAGGATTGGGACTTACTGCAGGTGGTCGGAGGAAACTCCTCTTTTCCAGATGAAAGGCACTGTATGAGTTTACAAGCAGCTTCTTGTTTCATTGTTTAAAAAAGAAAATGTGATGAATTTTATGATTGACTGATAGATTGCTGCTGTGACAGGTATCATCTCCAGATATCTTTTGTTAAAGCTGTGATATTTCTGTAATGTATTTTGAATTAAACTGTTTTACAGTTGTGTCCTTGAGGAGATGGTAGGGCTTGTATTGCTGAGTGTATCTTGGAATTTATTTATACTTCGATCCCAGCTTGCTGAACTGCGGCATTTGCAGGGTTATGCAGTCTGTGATAGGGCTGTTGAATTTGGGCTGGATGAGTAATTGGAGGTGCTTCCTGTCAAAACCAAACATGATGCTATTTGTAAAGTGTAAATGGAGGGAAACATAGCAAAACAAAGTATTACGTGACAGATCTTTCATTACTTTCTTTCAGGGCAGTTTGCAGGAAGCATGAACTAATGCAATACGATTTGGAAATGGCTGCACAGGACTTAACATCTAAGAAACAGCAGTGTGAGGAGCTGGCAACAGGAGTAAGTCTTTTTCCACTTTCTTCTCCAAGATGCCTCTTTTTGAATTTATTTTTTACTTGAGCCAAGTTACTTAGAATGATATTGAAATGGCACCAGCATGCTGGCTGCTGCTTTTGAGAAGTGGTATCATATGAGCTGGAGACATGTGAGGTTTAAAGTAACTTGGTTCTTGGTGACATAAGCTGTTTGTGCCAAACTTCTTTTACTGAATACTGAGCAAGTAAAGGGTTGCAGTAAATATGACTAGAGCAGAATAACACAGACAACTCTATCCTAAAGATCAAAATGTTGGGAGTTCTGAAAGGCTTCCTTAGCCTTTTCAACAGTGGGTGTTATTGATATGTTGTGTTAGTCCATTTAATATGGGAGATAACATTACCTAAAATATTATCTGAAAATGGTAACTGACAGTTTTAGAGTTTTTAATGTTGCTCTTGGATCTATTGATGTTCTTTATGGAATGCCTTTATGGCTTTTGTTTCTCTTAGTTTCTTTCCTACTTCACTAGGAAGGCTGCTCTGAAAGTTCACCCTTGTCAGCCTTAAAGCATTTGAACATCAAATTACCTGCCCCCCACAAGTCTAGCCTGAGTCACCAGAGCTACTTATCAATTAATGAAACAGAAGTTAAAGCAAAAAATCTGCCAAATAATAAGCACAAATGTTAATAAATGTCACCTGATGACCTGTGGCTGTGCTCAGGAATCCCAGACCTAGAACATCCTTGTTTTTGTAGACTGTGAGAACCTTCTCCCTGAAGGGGATGACCAGCAAGCTCTTTGGGCAAGAAACCCCTGAGCAGAGGGAAGCCAAGATAAAGGTTCTAGAAGAGCAGATACAGGAAGGAGAAGAGCAACTGAAGTCTAAAAATCTGGAGGGCAGGTAAATGGGCTTAACTGTTTCAAAGAAAACACAGGGCTTGTCTTAGCAAAAGTCCTTGACTGGATGCTCTTGAAGGTGTTTGCGTTTTATAAGTGTTTTTAATATATTCTTGGTGTTTATGAGCTGTCTATAAAAGCTCCTGTCAGCTGCAAGTTGTGAAATAAAGTGCAGTACATGCAGTTAGCTTCTGGTCTGAGTGTATGGCTTATGTAAAACCTGATGACTTTCCCAGTTCCTGGACCCACTCTAATGACTTACTTGCATGCTTTTGTGTTCCACTAGTAATATATTTGGCAGGTGGGCTTGGAGGTCTGCAGCTGAATAGGCTGAGACTCAAAAGCTGATTTGCTTCAAATACAGTATTTAGTTTGGTTTATGTGTAAGGGTCCCGAGCCCATATTCTGCAGCTTCTCATATGGGGGACGCCTTACTCCTGTTTGAAAGAGACTAGAAGGTCTGGGGAGTTGTGTTTGAGTAACTGCTTCTTGGTGCTCTAATGAAATTTTCTTCAGGTATGCAAAAAAGAAAAATAGAAACTAAAGTTCTTAAAGCAATGGGATTTTGTGGAAGCATGTCTGTCATATAACACAAGGGGTAAATGTGGTATCTCCTGATACGTTAGCATTAGAGCTGGGAAGATAAGACTAGTTCATTAATAGTTCGAAACAACAAGACATTCAGTAAAGGCAATATCTTAATAATTTTGGCAGATGTATTGGAGATGTGCTTTTGTAGCTCTGGAAGCAATTTCCAAGTGAATGCTAGTCCAGCACAAATGAAAGTATGAATTACAGATATATGCCTCCATTTTAGTTAAGTAGATCTGACTACACATCACGAAACCAACCAAATTAATTTCTGAATTGTCCCAGTTAAATTTGCATTGTAAATGTTTATTGTGCTTGACTGTCTCACATCCTGACAAGTGAGTTTTCACGCTGAAGAGATGAAGATTCTGACTTGACAATTGAAAGAAGAACATGCAGTGTTGTGTGCTGAATGTTGGCATAAAGATAATTAGTTACCCCAACAGAATCTGAAGGAAAAAAGTATATTCTGACTTAAGCTAGTTCTATGGCAGTGATGCTTCCTGGGGAAAAAACACCAAACCAAACAAACATCCTCATGTACCTTGTGAAACTGATTCTCGAGGTTAAAAACCTTAAAAAGAAGGTGGAGCATTAGGTAGTGGTGCCAGTTGTAAAATGAGGACACTGAGGGATGCATAATAATTGCAGGACTGGATTTTCTGACTGAAAGGTGGAGCGCTGTGTCATACATAGCTTCTCTGCTTAGTGTCCAGAGCTGAGGATGGAACACTTCCTAACAGAAATAATTGCTTTTAATTTCAGAGACTTTGTGAAAAGTGCCTGGGCTGACATTGAACGGTTTAAAGAGCAGAAGAATCATGATCTGAAGGAGGCACTTATAAGCTATGCTGTTATGCAGATTAGCATGTGCAAAAAGGTACGTGTGGCTTGGGAAAGGCTGTGTGTTTGTCCTGTCAGCAGGGGGGCGATGCAGACTGTCAGTAACTGGGAACATGGCAGTCACAGAAGATTGGAAGTCACTAGCGTAAAACCTCCCACATACTCTGTCCTACTTGAACTCAGTGACATGTTAATGTTGAGGTACATAGATATAGATATAAAATAGACAGTGTGGTCCAGTTTCAATGTGGTCTCTGCCTTATTCTTCTGTGAAGTTCTATTTGACTTCTTTGTAGAGTCTTCTGTTGAAGAAAGTCATGGATGAGGTTTGCAAATAGAGTATATTCCCACCTATTGATTTTTAACTGTTCTTTTAAAAGGGAATTCAGGTTTGGACAAATGCAAAGGAATGCTTCAGCAAGATGTGACTATCGGAAATGAATTCCTCTTCCAAGTGCCAGAGAATGGAAGCACAGTGTATAACACCAATGTTATGTTGCTACATGACTTACATACCAATCATGAAATAAATGTAATTGTTAATAAAGGATGAAAAGGACATGTTGTTAAATGTTTAGCCCTGACTGCCACTCCTGTGGCATGTTTTATATGTGGTAGCGAATAATGCAGGGGTAAAAGAGTTACTGAAAACTACAGCTCTGTATTGGGACAAAGGTATTGGGAAAGTTATCCCAGAAAGTATGAACTAAACTGTTCTGAGACTTGTGAAACACCATGCTCTGTAATGTGTAGATCACTTCCAGATGCCCTTCTTTCCAACCCTGGAAAGAATTGCTGGTTAGAATTTTTAATTCTAATTTTAAACCAAAGCTCAAGGGTGCTTTGGTTTTATAACGGGGCACATAGTCGTGTTCTCGAGGTCTACACCATAAGAGGACAAAAATTGAAATGTTGTAATGCCTAGAGTTCATATTTAAATGCCTTTGCATGTCCATAGAGAAATATGTTTTTTCAGAGTTCAGGTTAAGCAGTCTCAAACTCCTGAGATGTTTGAAACTCTCTACAGTAGAGGTGTTGTACAGTGGTTTGATAACAATATTCTGCATTTACTGGTTCCCACTTCAGTTTTGATACGGGCATTGATTTCTTATGAAACTTCTTCCTGCAAGTAAAGGAGACTGGTGATCCAGCTGACCAAAGTCAAAGCTGGTAAGAAGCAGATGCAGTTGGGACCTGTTTACACTTGGTGTGAATCTGGCCTGTGGCACCTTGTAACTGAAGTGGTTTGGTTCTTAAACAAATAGTTCTTAATGAAGGTGCTGAAATAATAAACCTGGTGCAGCTTCTGTCATACTTCAGAGTGGTGATGTGCAGAACCCACAAAGAACCAGGGTGTCTGTTTAGCCCTTGTAATGATGTTTCAGTGTGTGTGAGTGTGTGTGTATGTGTGTATGTATATACACACCTGTATAACATGATTTGCAGTTACAGGGTTTGCATTAAATGTTTCCAATTATGAAAATCTCTTACCACTGTCTAATATTGGGCTTTTTCTACATCCTTACTGAAAGTTCCTGAAGTCTCGTGGAATTTGTCAGACTTGATTGCTAGTCCTGAAGGAAGCTTTGTAATAATCTGTTGAAAAGTGTATTTAATTATTTTGGATTATAACACTACTCAGATTTTTTTTTAAGAGATACTCCAGAAAGTCCTAAATGTTCTTTTGATAAAACTATCTAAATGTATTTACTGGTATGTCTCATGTTACTTTTGTCTCTTCCAGCCTTTCTTTTCTATAAAACCATTGTAAAGAATGCATAGGTCTGGTGCACACTACAGCTTAAAGCTCTGAAGTAAAATGCTGGTACTCTGATAACCTGTGTTGGCTTTTTCAAAGCATATGACAGTGACATGCCTGGCTGAGAGATGATGTTGGGCACAAAGAGGTCTATTCCTTTAACATGTACAAGGAGAAACATAGTTCCATTCAGAGGTTGCAGCATCTGGTTGTGATCCAGGCTGAAGGACTCTTACATTCCAAACCAAGAAGTTGCACACTTGATGTATTCAGTAAACCTTCTAAAAGAGTGGTGCCTTAATACAATACCATGAGGCGCTCAGAGTAGGTATTTTTCATGCACTTTGATTTTTGGTAGATCTTTCTGGTGCCTCCTTCCACATGTCACTTGCTGTACAGCTCATTAAATGTATTAGTATGCCTTTTTTTCCCTTGCTAGTTGTACTAAATTTAAGAAGGGAACAAAACAGTTCTTGTAAGTTTTGTGCCAAATAAGATAAATAAAATTGCTCTTTGATATTTTTGTTATGTTGGTTTTTTTGTAAAAAACTGTCTTTCCTATTCTGAAAAGTGCTGTTTGATTTCTTGAAAGTGGTTCTTGTCCATCTTAGCTCTCAAGTAGCCTCCAAATTTGGGTTTAAAATTTGGTAAATTGTGCACAGCTTCCCCTTTAGCTGAGGAGCATAGTGCTAAGGCCAAAATTAGATCCTTGCTGCAAGTCAGCTGTCTGAATTTCATGTGTTTCTCCATCTAGTTAAGAGAAGATGCTTTCGAAAACAGTTTGCATTATTTGACAGAAATTACGTGAAAGGCAAATTAAGGGTAATTTGCAATAACTTTGATTCTTTTACTTCTGTCTTTCCAGAAAAGCATTGCATGTCTTCTGTGTACTTGGGGATCATAGCAACCAGTGAAGGTTTCTCCTCCTCTTTTAGCGTTTCAGCTTTTTAAGGTGAAACCAGCCAGTTAATGGGTGTTTCCATGTGGGTAACAGAGCCCACATGACAGATGTGCACTTGCAAAGTGTGCATTTTTCCAATTACAGTGTGGATTTAACTCCTGTAAGTTGTTCCGCTTCGCCCGTTACCCAGTAAACATCAAAAATTGGTGGAAGGCCTTGAGAATAGTAGCAGGTAGGAAGAACATTTTAACTTAATCTTGACCAAACACTTGTATATGAAAATGTTTACCTGCCTGGATCATCTGCTCTGCTGATCCTGTTGCTTCTGTCACAGGAAGCTTTGCTGGGTGGATTATCACTGCTCATGCTAGCTCTGACCTTCCGCATTACTAGCAGGACCTTGTCTTGTCAGTGCATTTTAGTTGCTACTGTTGTCTGTTCCTGAAATTGTAGTAGGGGTGAGGGAGCCAACTGCAATGGAAAGATAGAGTTTTATGAACTCCCTTTTTTTAATGTGTTATTTCAGTATCTGGCACGTCAGCCCAAGCAGTGTTAACCTGGCAGCTGTGTGCAGGGACTACCTTGGCAGGCGCAGAGCAAATCTTGGAGCTCAAGCCACAGTGAGGAGCTTGCCTTGTGCAGGTGAGCCAGAGGGAAGTGTTGGCTGTGGCCAAACACACGGCAGAGCCAGCAGAGCAAGGCTGCAGTCCCAGAGCAGCTGGCTGGGCTGGGAGCACTGCAGCTCAGGATATCTTCCTGTATCACTCTCCCTACCACTGAAATTCCTTTGTTCATCTTGGTTCAACAACTGAGAAACACTTTCTAATGTTGCCTAAAGGATTACAGGGAAGGAAGTTGTCTTAATTCCCTGTGCTTGTCACACAGTGGCAGGGCAGAGCTCTAATTCGTGTTTCCTTGTGCCTCCTGTTCTGCCCATCCCTGGCGCCTCTGTCTTGTGTTTGCCTGCAGAGCTCTGTGGGGAGGCACGATGTGTAATGAAAATCCCCACACAGGGCTGCTCTAGAAATAACGCAAAGAGAGGAAGCAAGTGGAATGGGAGCTGGGAAACTTGGAGCACAGGCCTTGGTGTGAAATCCAAGTACTTGTGTGTCACCAGTAAAAGCAGTCGCCTTTGTAAGCACTCACTTTGTTGCTGCCATGAGTCCCCATCTGCTCCTGCCTGGCGGGCTCCCACCTGCCTCCCCAGCAGAGCTGTGTTTCCTGGGACAGGGGCATTTCCCTAGGGATGTCTCTCTTGATCCATCTCCTGAGAGACCCTTGGCAGTGCAGGACAGAAAGCGGTGTGAGCCGCTTCCCTCTATGGGCAGCCCCTGGGGCGGGCAGGATGCTCACTGCAGCTGTGAGCAGAGAGCTGTCTCTCTCGAGTGGCACAGGCTTGGTTGTCCCCCAGCTGAAACAGGGGGGTCACCTGTGTCCCCTTCACATTAGCACTGCCATGGGTACCTTGGGCAGTCTGGGGAGCCTCAAGTTCCTGTGTGAGCAAAGGATTGTGACACTCTGGCTGCTGTGCTCTGATGCTTCCTGGTGTGATACAGTGTTACCAAAATGACTTTGTGATTCTGATGTTCTGAAGGGTCAAATGCAGAGAAGAAGCTTTTTTGGTTTTTTTTTTTTTTGCTGTCTGCTTTTTGGGTGCTTTTAAATAGCTTACCTAGACTGGCCTTCCTAATGCTGTGTTGTCTTCAAAAAGAATCTTTTGCTCCGAGTGGTTGTCGAACATACCTAAAACATGAAACAAAGACAAATTGGAAAGGATTTGGGGTTGTTTTGGAGGAAAACAGCTTCATATAGTGGAAGTACAGAGTATTTGGAAGTAAGGAGAGATGGTGCCATGCTCGGACAGGTAAGGATGGGGTTAGGGTACACACGAGGGCAGACAGGTTTTGAGGAGAGATACACAAGGTGAGGAGGTAAGGAGATGAGGCAGGGGAGAAGGACAGTAGAGATGGGATGGATGGTGGAACTGGAGAAAAGAACAGATGGAAAGCTTCTGTACCTGCAGGCTGGGCTGTGCAGGAGAAGGAAAGAGCAGCACTGTCATCCTGGTTTTGGAGAAGTCAAAAAAGCGAGGAAGATGTAAGCAGGAGGTAAAGGAGGCTTCAAGAGCTGTCAAAGGCAGCTGTACAATACTAATGGTAGTATAATGGTAGTATCTGAAACTTGTTGTGATGGCTGTGGTCCTGAAGCTGAGTTCAACACTGATAATGGTGTAACATAGCTCAGAAGGAGATGTTATTTTGTCTAATATTTTGTATCTATATTTAATATGGTATTTTTCACCTCTCTGAATAATAAAACAGGAGAAGCTTCTTCAGTCTTCAAAAACCCAGCACAAACTTTGTGGGCACTCCAATCCTATAAACACCAGCATAATCAGCCATAGGATCTGGGGGCCTGCTGTCTGATGCAGCTCTAGAGGCTGTCCCACGTACCACCAGCATCCTAGGGACTCCAATTAATAAACAGCTTCTTCATCTGTAGCAAACATGTTCTTTTATCTGTACATATCTGTGGCATGTCATAATACCAATTAGATTCTCTTTGGAAAGTAGCTGTAAGTGGCCGCAGAAGATAAAAAGCAAGGTTATGGTGAGGCTCCCCGGGCTGCAAAGGTGGAAAATGATGTAGTCAGAGGGAAAAGACAACCCCGACCGCCCTCTGGTGGGTCTCCAGCAGGAGCTCGCAGGGGCCGGGATCCAGGATCCTGCTGCGGGAGGGAGGTCAAGGCCACCTTCTCCCCTCCTGCCCCACAGAGGTACGAGAGCAGTGCAACAGCCATGGTGTAATGGAAGCCTAAATACAAAGGCATGGGTGATCTGGAGCAGTTTTCCATGCAGGATTTAGTGCTGAGTTTGTGTCCTGCTGTAGGTTGCTGTTAATAACACAGTGTATTGCACTCTGATTTGCAGCTTGGGTGTTTTTCACACCGCACAAACACTGCCGTGAGAGAGACTCAGAGGTTTCTGAGCTATAGCAGTATTTTAAAAAATTTATTTATTTTTAATAAGTGCTTGGATGTGGTGCCAGCTGCACCGTCAGAAGGCATGATCCGTGCCCACTTGCGCAAGCTGCAGTCCTGTGTGAGAGACGGCAAAGTCACCCTGCCCCAGTGCTGCTTTGAATGAGGTTTTTCTGAAGTGTGTGTTCTCTGGTGGCAGAGGCCAAGTCTCATGATGGTTGCTCCTGGGGCCAAAAGGATAGACTTTATTTCCAGTCTCCTTTGTTTTTATTAGGTTCCAAGTGAAGTGCTGGTGGCTTCTACCTGCTCCCCTCTGATGGCCCCACAGATACTGGATGCTCAGAGGGCAGCAGGGAAGAGCTGTGGGCTCCTTGAGCTGCAGCAAGATCCCTCCTAGGCCACATGACAGAGCTGAACATCCCCCTCATCTGGCATTTGCCAACCTAGAGTGCACATTGCAACAGCCACAGCAGCATTCCCACTCCTGTGTGATATTCCCCGCACTCCTCCATGGATTGTGTTAGCCACTGAGGTTATCCTGCTCACCTCAAGCTACCTGTGGTGCTCCTGCTGTTGTTCAGAGTGGTTCTTCCCCCAGCCTGACCACACTGGGGCTGCCTGGAGCCGTGCAGAGCCTGCCACTGCTCCTTGCTTCCATCGGGTGATTCATCACTGCTTCCCAGCAGCACAGCCTCCTCTTCTTCCAGTGGCTCCCTAATCCTCTCCACCTCCATCTCACCCGTGGTCTCAGTAATGCTCTTACTGCCCAGGCTGTCAGTAAAGACTGACCAGCACAGAGCCAATGGGAGAACACAGCAGGACTCTGTTTCCCCAAAGACTTCCCAAGTCCAGTTGCATCCTGAAGCCTTTGACCAGATTTTAGTTTATTTTAAGGAATGCTAGGCTGGCTTTCTGACTCAGAGCAGGACTGGCCCAACCGGAGTGAGGAGAGCTGTGATGTGGTGGATTGCTGCATTATTACTATTGCTCCATCAAGGAAACTGTAATCTCTTAAAATGAGAATTAATTTGACAAGATTTGTTTTTCATGAACGTGTTGATTGGCATTAATCTCTTTTAGCTCTGTATCAACTATTCTTTTCCCAGGGATTAGTTTCAGACTGACAGGCCTATAGTAATCCAGTCTCTGGAGTTACATACTTTTATAAACAGACAAAATATCAGCCTTCTTTTAGACTTACCGAATTTCTCCTGAAATCCAAGATATGCTGAAAATCAACATCCATGGTTCAGAGATCTCTTGTATTGAGACTTCTATAAACTTGAGAAAAAGCTATATGGATCTGGAGATAGAGGCACTTATTTAAGCAGCCAGTGTCTAGTGCTGCACCCTGGATGTGTCTCAGGAGAAAATACCCACTTGTGATGGAGCTAAGGCACAGCTGTGGTAGATGAAGAGCATGAACGGAGCATGGTTTGGTTTTAGAATCCTCCTAAATGAAGTGAAAAGCATATTCTTGTGTAGTTTAACACATTATTGCATTATAACTTTATGCTGTTGCTGAAGTTTGACTTTCTGACATCTCAGAATGAAAGTGAGGAATTAACCTTTGAACCATGTAAAGTGTCAGGAATATTCACAGATGGAGTGGACTCATTTGTGAACTAGGAGTAGCCAAACTATTAGAGGAGATCAGGAATCCTCATTTCAAAATCTGAGATCGTTCTCAGTGTTAAATCTTCCCAAAGTACCTTTTGCTTCCTTATAGATAAGAGATCTTTCCTAACCTCTAATTTCTCTTTATGGTTGGCTTTAGCATTCCTCCCCTCTACCTAATACTTTACCTCGTTATATTTGTCCTGTAAGCCTGGACAGGGATTTGAACACGTGTTGCCTTTTTCAATTTCAGGGCACTTACTTAAAATATCCAGAAATAATTGCTGGTGATCATTCACTTTCTGTTCAAACTCCTTCTCCCTGCTGACGTAGTTACTGCTATTTTTAGCTTTAAAACGCTAAATACATAGTGCTTAGATGGGCTTTTTCTGATTCCTACCAACAAATACAATGATTTCGATTACAAGGCAATTTAGTGTTTGCTGTGTTTCATGTTGCTTTTAAATTCAAAAACATTTCCTTTTTCTCTCTCATGTTGGCATCCACTATGGAGCTTCCTGGGCTGGAGTTAAATGAAGGTGATGATGATAAGTAAAATAAAGTGATGTTTTCCAGCAAAAGTGTGAGTGGCAGGACAGATGCCTCCATGCTGGTCCTTGGCAGATGGTCTTGGGGAATTATCGACTTGATCCAGGTGATGTTTCTCCTTTCTCCCTATGCCCAGTCACTGGAGCAGGATGGCTTTGGCACTGCGCTGCTGGAGATTGCCAGCAAACACACAGGGAACTGGGGAGCTGGGTCTGATGGAGGTGCTCCTGGAGGGTCACAGGGCAGCAGGTTCCTGGTTTGGGGGTGCTGACAGGATTTGTCTGGTTTCAGGGGAGCAGAGGGTGGTGAGCAGCCGTAGGACCCCGCCTTTGCGAGCTAATAACTGCTGCATTGCAACATCCCTCTTTGAGTTGGCAGATAAGGATGTAGAGGGGAAATTAGCTGTTAATAGGAGCAGGGTTGGAGAAAAGCACAGGGAAGGAATCAGAGCTCTGCAAGCCCAGCTGGAGGTCTGGGTAAGGTTGTGCTTGGCAAACACATGCTCAGCTGGTGGAAGAGTATGTTTATAAATTTGGCCTCCAGGACAGACTTTCACATGGATCTGCCATGGTCAGGAGATGGCTCAGCTTGGCAGCTGAGTTGGGGTTACTTTTTCCATCTGAGGAACAAAACGTGGGATGCAAGAGCCCTGGTCTTGAGCAACAGAGCTGAGAGTTGGTGCCTCAGGTTAGAGTGGCCTGTGTGGGGTGAGGTGGCAATCTTTGGTGTCCTGGGCAGGTAGACAGGGTTGTTGGTTCAAAGGTGGTTCCTCACATCTTTGCCAGAGGGTGAACCTTTCCTCTCTTGTCACCTACCTTTCCACCGGTGTCGACGCTTTGGCATGTGAATCTTTCCACCAGGTATTGGTAACACCTTTGTGCTAAGTTTGTGCCTGCAGACGTGTCGTAGCTGTTGATTTTGTGTTACCCACTCTGTGGCACTGTGCGGGCAGCTGATCCGTTTCCTTCATTGCTTTTGTTCTGAACACTCCAGCTCCACAACCGGTCCCCTTCAGCCTCCCTTCATGCTGGTTCAATCCCTACAAACTTGTTTAGTCTGCCTGAGCCTGATGCTCAGGAATTTGGGGTGGCTCCTACAGTGGCCATCCAGAGTACACGGCCTTCCCACCGGAGGAAGGAGCCACAAAAACTTGATCTCTCACTTCAAATGCGATTGCACCCATGATTTCTTTCTGTTCTTCCTATCCATTGGTTAAGGATGGAAAGGGTGTCAGTAAATGTTGCTGAAATATCCGCTTCTTCGTGTTGCGCAGAGTGCTCTGAGTCCTCACCAACACTCCCAGCCTCCTGGGATGTACATCGGCAGGGATGGCACTGCTTTTTTACAGGTGGCTCCATAATTAGCTGTCCCTGGAAATGTAAGCTTAATTACATTTTACATATTGGCTCTAGAGAGGCAGGAACTGTGTCCCTTGAAGGACGTTCTTCTGTTATCTAGAAATTTGTGGTTTTTGCAGTGACTGAAGAGCTCTCAGGCAGCATGGATTGCCTTTCAGGTTGTGTTGAGCACCATCAGCGGTGCTTCGTTTCTCACCATTTGTCTTCCTGCCCTTTCCTCTTCTGTCTCCAGCCAACAGTGCTTAACCCTTTTGTCACATGTTTAAAAACTGCAGAGACTCTTGCTTAGCTTTGATATGAACCATGTCCCCAGCAGTCACTTTTCCTTTTTCCCCCATCTTCCTTACAGAGTGGCAAGTCCTCTCTGGCTGGGTTCTCCACGAGTTCTTCAACTGCTGCATCAATGCTTGTCTTCCAAAGCACTGATTTTCTTGTAGCAAGGTGACCAGCATTCACTTTTGAGGAGCCTCTCCTGCTGCAGGACAGTGATGTGGGACACTGCAGCAGGCAAGAGGTGCACTTCGCCTGCTGGCATATCCTTTTCATGTCTCACAGCTGTGCCTGAACAGGGACATTTCTGGATCCAGTGAATGGAAAAAGCAAACTATTGTGGGGCTGTATGGGAACTCTAAACCCAGTTATTAGATTGCCATAATCTGTGGAAAGAAGGGAAAATAAAGCACAAACTGTGAAATAGGCCTCTTCTTGCAGGCTATTGCCGTTGTTGTAGTCCCTTGAGTCAACACACACACACAAGATGTTCCTTCACCTACAGGTGTTTGAAGAGGCTAATATTTGGAAGGACAAGCCTCTCTGCTGAGTGTAGGAGTTCAGTCTGTCTCGCATGTCCCAGAAGACAGGATCTGGAGTAATTTCAGTGTAGCATCCCTGGGTGCTGGGTGTGAGAGAGAGTTGGTCACATCCCCAGGTAGGTGTGTTTCAGGCAGGTTGAAAGAATTGCTCCTTGGGGATCCCTCCCTGTCTGCCTTGACTGTGCAGGGAGTTGCAGAGAGATAATTAGATTTGAGAGGTAGTCTACCCTAAATAAGGAACAGAAGCAGCAGTGGATTTCTGTGGGTTTGCTTTTTGCTTTGGCCTCTTTCTGTTGGTAAAAATTAGAAACTGGGAATTTTACAGAGCCTTCTTGGATTTGGTCCAGAAACACCAGATTTGCTGTTCTCTAGGAAAAGGAAATCCTGTCTTATAGGTGTTGTTTTCTCTCTCTGCTTGAAAAAAAATAGTTTGTGGGTCAGTGTCCCTCTGACACCTGGGTTTATCTGCTTGGAGGGCAGGACTAATCCCAGAGGAGCCAGGTGCTGGCTGGAGAGCTGGGTGTTGTTTGCCTCTAGGGATGGCTGTGGGCCGGCAGAGAAGAGTCATCTGCTGGTATCTGGGCTCCGTGCGCGCAGAGCCGCCGCTAATCTGCAGACGAATGTGTTTCAACAGGAAAAGTAAATCCTGCCCGTACCTGTGCTCGCCTGCTCCTGCCGGAGCCGAATCGCAGCGCTGGCTCGTCGGCTCCGGGCACCGGCGGCGCCCAAGCAGCGTCGCTCCCGGGGTCGGAGGCTCTTGTGCAAGCCCCGCGCAGCCGGGGCGGTCCTTGCGGAGGCTGCGGGGACAGTGACAGCGACAGTGACAGCCCGTGCGCGGTTTCGCAACGCGGTCTCTGCCCCGCGTCCGCCCGCGCACCTGCCCCGCCGCGCTCCCGGCTCGGCGCCGCTCCCCAGCGCTCCCCGCAGCAGCGCCATCCGCGCCCGCCCGCTGTGGGTTTGTGTGCTTGTTTGTCTGTCTCTCTCCTGCGTGTTCGCGGCCGCGTTTGCGAGGCTCCGCCAAAACTCGGCGTTTTAGCACGAACGCTTGTTGGCGTCACGGCCACGCGCGGGGCAGCCCCGGCACGGCTCCGGGGACCCACGCTGTGCCTCCCTCCGACAGGGGCCTTTCGATCCAGCGGGGCTCGGCAGAGAACCCCAAACCTAGACTAAAAAGAGCCAAAGAAGAGAGATAGATTTAAGGCATGCTTTTCACAAGGGGAACAATTGTTTCCGCGTTTCTTCTTCTTCGGCTTTGTTCCCCAGCCTTTGGCTTTTCTTTGCAAATCATGAATTTTGGGGATGGAAATAAATCTGGGAGCTCCAGCCCCCTGAGCGGCAGTCGCTGTTACGGGATAAGTGTTTGCAAATGACAGCTGGTACGCTGCACCCGGCGTGGCGGGGGACGCAGGGGAGGAGAAACCACTTCTGCTATTTGCCAGCACACTCGGGGAAGGGATGCTTGCTAGACAGACTGGTTTGTGACATAAATGTAAAACAACAGCAAAAAAGAAACCCAAAAGAGCCTTGTAAAACGCAAGAAAAGCCACTTGCTGCTGGCCTTCCCTTGCAAGTTGACATATTGTCTTTGCTGTGAGGATGAAAACAAAATCCTTCAGCTCAGTTTTTTTTCCTACTGGACTGTGTCTGTGAGAGAAACTATTTCCATTTCTGGACCTGGAAAGTTAAAATCAGAGAAATAACTTCTTTGCTTATGCCTAACCTGTCAGAGAAGAGGCAGATCCTGGCCATCATGCTTCCACCCTCATCCAAACCTCCTCAATGCTTGGAGCAGACTGATCTGAATTTTTTTATCGTACATGGCTCCAGATACAAAGCTTTGTTCTAGCTCCTCTGAGACTCTTTTTGGATTTCCCATCTGGCTGGGCACCATCTCTGACAGGATCTTCAGGAGCAGAGCCTGGACTTGTACCTCCTGTTTACAAAAAAACCAAACAAAACACCCCAGGGCAGAAAGTGTGCAGTCAAGGTGCTCTGCTCTCCTGCAGCCTCTTCTCTTCTCTCAGCTGACTTTCTCCAGCACAGGGAGATACTTCTTTCCTTCCTCTTCTTGCGTAACCTCAGCTGCTGTCAAGCCCTCATTTTCTTTGGTTTTGGGCTGTTAGGTTTTTCCCTCTGTATTTGATAATTTATCTCCTTTTCCCTTGTGACATGGTCTTTTGCTCATCCTCAATATTTCTGTCTTTTCCTGGAGCAGTGGAAGGACTCAAACTGTGGGTGAGTCTGTGCCATCCTGGCCATGGCACCGGTGCTTTGGATGCAGCCATAAATCCTGAGACTTGGAAGGAGCTCATCTACTGACAGCAGCGCACCCGTGGGTCTGCTTGATGCAAATGATTTGTGATGTATCACTGGGCCAGGCTGCCAAGATGTAGGTTAGGGGCAGATGAACTGGAAATCGCTGCAGAAAGATGAGGACATAGTAGATAGCCACCTTCTTCCTCTGCTTTGGGTGTCTACGGCACAAAGCAGGAAGAGAAGAGAGATGGATTTAGCTGCCAACAATTCACAAAATGAAGGGCTGGTAGGGCTGTGGCAAAGGCTGTCCGTGGTTGCTGGGGGTCTCTGCGCTCAGGGGTAAGGCACAGGGGCACAAGTGGTACCTGTGGTGGCTGCGCTGGCTGTGGAGCTGCACGTTCCCAAGGCTGTGTCTCCTCTGCTCATCCCCTGAACGGGACACTGGCAGACTCTGCCCTCTTTCAGTCCTGTGTGGGTAATTTATTGCCACAAGTTGATGCCAATATGAGATTCACTGGGACTTGCTGGCATCCTTAAATGCTGTTTTAAGAGGGGCTCAGACTTGTGTTCCTCTGCACTGCGAACAAAATCGGCTTTTGCTAAGTTTCCACAAAGGGTCCTTCTCCACAGGGGCTGCTGCTCCTTGGGTACCTTTCCGTGGGGGATGCACTGGAGCATTCCTCAGGGCTGGGGAGATGCAAACCTCCCTGTTCTTGCAGAAGTTATGGGAGGGGGAAGGGGAAATGGAGAGACAAACCACCAGGTGCTGTGGCCACTGCGGCCTGTCTGCTATAGGAAATAAACTGAAGGCAAGTTCCCTCTGTGCACCATGGTCCTCTAAACTTGCATTTCATACCAGTTTAGTGCCTGATGCCTGATGATGTGAATTTGGAGGGAAAAAAGTCTGTTGTGGGATGCTACTTTAGGTTGTGCAATGAAGCATGTTACTAGCTGGCAATAATGAGATGGCAGATAAGGCTCTTTTGGGCTGAGATCACCCATATTTTGTTCTGTGTGTGGATTGCTCTGCTCTGTGGCTGCCCGCTGCAGACGGCAGCTACTCATAACCTCTTCCTCCCCGTGCTCTCCAGCAGTTCAAACAGTGCTCTCCAGTAGCAGATATGGTAATTCCCAGGGTAAGTGTGTGACTGATCGGAAAACACACCAGCTGCCACGGGAGCCTCCTTTCCTGTGAGTGTGGTCAAGTGCAACCCATGGCCCTGGAGGCTTCTCCTCCCCTCACTTACCCATGGCTCTCCTGCTGTTTGCTGTGGCTCTCTGGATCCGCTGGAGAGCAGGGACTGCCGCCATCCCGGTGAGGAGAACGTTGTGCCTGACTGGGGCTGGAGTGCTGCTGCTTGATGGAGTTGGACATCTCCAAAGAGGCACGTGCTAGCTGGTCATCATTTTGTTTTCCCTTGGTTCCTCAGCTTTTCTTACTGCCTTGTTCCTTGCAAAATTCCATGTGCTTTGCTCCTCCAGGTAGCAGCTCTAGGCTGCTCCACGGTCACTGTCAGCAATCCTTTATTTCACACCACAAAGCAGGTGCTGCAGGTGCAGCCCCATGTCTCCAGTGCCTTGCTTGCTGTATCCTTGCTATTTGTATTCTTCAGTAACTGGAAAGCCAGGCAATCTTGGAAGGGGTCTAGAATAAAACCCAGCTACAGGTTAGTGTGCTTAGTGGTGTGGCAGCAGGCAGTATCTTGTCCCACCTTTTCCAGCTTGAAAAAGGTTCCAAGGGAAGAAATCTGGCTTGCTGTGGGAGCTTTTGGTGGGCTATGATGTGGTTTGAAATGCTCCTGTGGGGAGAAGCAGTTTAAAGAGTGATTTAGCAGCTTTAAGGTGTTGGGAGGGAGGCTGGGGACAGGCAGGACCATCTGCACAAGGGAGTGGCCGTCTGCATGGAGGCTACAGGGAAGGGATGCCTTGCAGGGGACCAGTTCCCATCTGGTGGGAATGCTAGTGAGCTGTGGGCAAGGGGATGACACGACATGGGAGGGATGCAGGGCCTGGGCACATCCAGCCGTGCACAGGGGGTGACAGCTGCTGTGGTGTTTTGCAGCCAGCTCAGGGGTACTGCTCCTCAAACAGGGCTTGTGAGCACGTTCCAAGGCCTGGCTGCTGTGCCAGCTCTGGGATCAAAGGGGTCATCTGGTGTAGTCTGAGTATTTTTGTGAACAATTAAACTGCAATTCGTGCCAGTGTGAATGCTCTTACAACACGATGGCTGTTACAGCAAGTGCAATGTTTGATGACCAGTATCTCATTTGCTAGAGGGTGACTGAGATTTCTTTTTCCCACTCTGATGCAAATTTCTTTAAATTTAAGATCCACTGAGGGGAGAAGGGAAGAGTTGATCTGAGATGGATCACCAAAACTTGATAAATCCTTTAGGTGCAGTGGTCTGTGTTGCTGCTGGTTTGCTGCTACAGACTTCAGGTCTGAAAAAGCTTCCACTGTGCAAAGAAGTTTTTTTTCTGGACAATGAATGCATGACCCTCACTAGAAACTATGCAAACACACAGGGACAGCCTGACCGTGCAAGGTGGTGCTTTTACCAGCAGCTGCTGGTTGGGGTCAGGCAGATCACAGGGAAGGCTCACAGCAGCTCCCTGCGCTCCGTCTCTCCTCCCCACATTCCCAAGCTGCGGTGATTTAAGGTTAACATTCCTTCATTTGATTGCAGCTATAAAAAATAGACACCTTAAGGGGAATGGTGAGATGATGTGCAAATTCAGCAACGAGAGATAGAGAATGTTTTATTTCTGTTGGTGGTTGTGTCTTCACATATTTAAACAGACTTGAGGATGGACACACACCTCGTGCTTTCGATGGCTGTGTCCAGCACAAGCAGGTCTTCAGTTCCAGCAGGACCTCTTGGGTGGTACCACATTAGGTAGGAATGATTCAAAGTATTAAAAAATTTCACAGGTTCACACAATTAACAATTTCCAACAGTAAACATCATCTGTGCTTTTTTGCTCTGTGTTTCAGAGGGCTGTACACCCTGAGCCGCTACCTTGTGGGAATTTTGATCTGATTTAACTGTGGGCAGCTGGTCTTTGTCATTGGCTTCAGGATACTTCTCCTGCGAGGGCAACTGAAATTTTTGTACCTTTATCTTTTTCTATTTTAGCTTCAAAGGATATGTCCCTATATTATTATGAAAGTCATCTTTCTCTAGACGAAACTTTGAAGCTGCAATATTAACCATTTTATACACCTACGATCAGAATTTCTCTGGTACAAAGAAACATTCTCTGGTTGTTGGACAAAGCAACATCCTCTTTCTGTTCTAATCCAGCCTGTTTACTACTTTTGCATATGATATTTTGATGCTGCCTCACCTTATGCTAAACCCCACTCTTCCACTTATTTTCTTTATTTGTGATTCAGTTAGCTTTCATATTACCAACATAACTTATATCAATAACACATTCTATGGTATTTTGAACTTGGTGGATTTTTTTCACTCTTTCTAACAAATTATTTTATTTGTCTACTTTGGTGCTAAACAAGGCCTGGTTTTCTTCCTTTTTAAGGACACTGACTTACTGATTTCTACATGAAAATTTCACCAGCATTAAGACTACTTGTTAGTATGCACAGCTACAGCAGAGGATGTTTTATTTTTTGACAGCTCCAGCTTCGTTAACGTCTCTGTAAACTGTGGAGAGAAAGCTGCCATTTTAGTACATAAGTGGGCTGTACTACAAACAGACACATTTCCCAAGCAGGAACCAAGCCGTAAAATATTGCCACTTTGCATGCAATTAGAGATGAGATTGACTATCATATCTTTAATTAAATATGCTAAGTGAGTTGATCAAAAAATGGCCAAGCTGACAAAATGAAAGTATCCTTGATCTACATCTAAATACACATTTTTCAAAGGAAGTCATAGCCTTTTATCATGCCTTCATATTCCAATAGCTGGCATTGATTTCAGCCTGTCAGCTTGAGTCTACTGGTGTTGATAAGGAGTCTTTGATA
Organism: Oriolus oriolus; assembly: GCA_013400235.1. Lineage (NCBI taxonomy): Eukaryota > Metazoa > Chordata > Aves > Passeriformes > Corvidae > Oriolus > Oriolus oriolus. The sequence continues at coordinate 210,122 of VXBT01008723.1, forward strand.
ATATGATGATATATTTTTAAATAAAGCTATTTTTCCCCGAGAAGTATATGGATTTCAGGTGACCTTGTTGGGTTTGCCCTTTTGTATCCAATGAGTTGCCTAGAATCTCCAACTCCTGCTTATTTATTTAGTTTTGTGATTTTGTCAAGGTTATCAGCTAGATATTTTATCAGGGTCTATTTCCTCCGTGCCCCTGGCTTCTGAAAATTGAGATTTAACTTTGTCTGGCAGTTAGGACCTACTGCACAACCAGTGGCAGCTCTGCAAACCTTGTCAGCTCACCAGAGAGGCTGTGGAGAAGGGAAGCTACCTCTTTCTTAAGACAATGCTTTGACCCAGAAGAATATCCAGTGCATTACCTTGCAATCTGCTGTCACCATTTGTCCGCTCCAGTTATGTGCTTTCATCCACCACCAGCTCCTTGTCCACCTGCCCTTTGAAGCACTGATAGGATGTTTTCTTCCACCTTCTACTGCACCTCCCCTCAGACTGGCCAAGACTCTCTCCTTAAACCCAGGGACCAGTTTTTCTTCATCTGCATGTCTGGCTTGGTGTGCATACATCCACCCAGCAAACAAGGGCAGTTTACTTTACAAAGAAATATGGTTTTACTTACTACAAGCCATTTAAAACCCTTTATTTGACTTTTAAATTATCCTCAGCATTGAACTCTCATCTGCTTTGCAGATGGAAAGCAGATCTTACCAAACAGCCTTTGTTGTCTGGGATATCCCCAGCCCACACTCAAAACCGTTCTGAGGTTCTTCTGACCACTTTCATTTCACGTTGTCCCCAAGGCTTAGCCAAGCTCCCTGGATTTCCCAAGCAGGTGGTAATTGCTGTTCTGGAGCTTTCTGAGCTGGTGTTACGTGGAACAGCCTCCTGACTGACCTCAGGCTCTCTGAATCTGCCTGGGCACGAAGTGTGAGGGTGTGCCCTCCTTCTGCAGGGTCTAACTGGCAGGATGCAGTTAGTCCTCACCAAAACTTTCTAAAGGCTTATGTCAGTGTGAAAGGGGCTTCACAAATGCCACATCAGATGTGGTGTTCCAGGGGACCAGGAGAGACGGCGTGTTTCCATCAAGCTCATTGGAAGCTGTGTACAGTTTGACAACAGCATCAGTGCTGTCAGCTGAAAATAGGCTGGTGTTGCTACATCACCGGCTCTAATGTCAAAAAACAACTGCTGCCACCCCTGGAGAGGTCATATAATGTGCAGCATCCCTTCCTTATCAAAGTGGACCCACAGAGAGAAGCTGAGGAGGGACCTCTCCCCGTGTGTAGAATAGTGTGATGTATCAGCATTACAAAGGTCACATTTTTCTTAATGCCTACACACAGCACCACATTCCTTCACAGAAACTGGTCTCTTGATGTTTGCTTTGTGTTTTAAACAAATTTCTGGCAAAATTTCTGGTATGTCTCTGAGATTTCTGATGTCTCTATGTGTCCTTAAATCGATCCCCCTCCAAGTTTAGTTCTTCACAGGCACCAGCTGATATGTACAGATAATTTCAAATTTAATGGTTGGAGTTATTCAGTAATAAATAGGTTTGTTAAGTTAACTTTGGGTAAGACTTAGCACTGAAGACCTTTGCCCTTGCGTTTTTAGGTAGTCAGTGCTGTCATGGGGGTTGGAGATCCTCTGTCACTGTTTGCTCCTTATTGGATAAGCCACACACACAGAGGCACCTCCTTGATACACACACTGAGTTGTCTTAAGATGACAACAAGGCCACGACTTTACAAAGTCTGTTCAAGTCACTGCCTTGGGGCAAAGCAGTGTTTTTGGCTCAGGGCATGTGATGTATCTAAGACAGAGAGTGCTTGGAACAGACTTTTCCTCTGATCTTTCAGTGATGAGCAGGCATGGCCAGCCAGTCCCAGCCCACCACGATAAAAAGCATCCTCTTGGAAATGAGCAGCTCTTCTTTTGGACCCCTTTGCTGCTTTTAAAAAGAGCAATATCTGAAGAGAAACTTCAAGTTTTTGGCTGCTTTTGCCCATTTCATGCCCATTCTGTGACAGAGTGTGGTACAACCACAGGGTATGGTGCAAAGGGCTGATGTCAGGCAAGATGAAACAGGCTTCTTTATAGACTTGAAGGTGCCTCAGGTACTCATGTCAGCAAGATGTTTTCCCTCAGAATCCTTTTGGATTTAGCACCAATGCTTTGGATGTGCCATAGCAGAGAAGTTCCCCATTTTAATTTCTTGTTGTATTCTTTCTTTGTTGATTTCTTTTCCATACCAGACATTACTTCATGTACTTTTATTCTGTCTCTCTTGCTTTTCTCTGAAGATAATAATCCAAATCTTTTCAGTCTTTTGTGAATTGCCATACCCTTGATCCTACTTGTTGCTCCTTGGATCCTCTGAAGTTCCCAGTCTCAGAGATGGCTGGAGATGGCTGGACCACAGCAGTCTGCTTGAAGTTGTACCACAGATGTATTACAAGATATTGTATCTTTTTTATTGTTCTTCAGCCCATTTTATATGCTTGCTTACTTTATCTGCACACAGAAAACAAAGCTGGGTGGCACCAGGTGGCAAAGGCCGTGATCTAGGTTACTTCTTAAAGCATTCTTGGTGTATTTGTGCAAACTGTTCCTAAAGACCTCTATTGATGCCGCAGCCCCACAGGCCATCCCAGTGGTTTGTGACCTTTGCTATTAGAAAAACAGAAAAATACCTAACCTAAAGGTAAAAATTCATATCTTACATACCTCCTGAGGGCAGGGAAACCGGCTTTCTCCACTTGCCTGTGCAATGTCCTCTTGCATGTTTGACGACCCTCATCATGTTTCCCCTTTATCTTTCTCCTTGGGAACATGTGCCTTTTTGGTCAGGTTTTCTAGACCTCCTGGCATTCCTACTGACCTTTCCAACTGGGCCATATCTGTCCTGCCCAGCTGAACTCTCAGCTGTGCTGTGCAGACTGAATGGATTCCCTTGTGTCTTACAAGGTTTAAGCCAGGTTGTACCTAACAGCATGACGTGCACATCAGCTGATGTCCAGCTTGTGAACAACTGCACTGCCCTGCTAAACCACCTGCTGAAACATTGCTGTCCTTTAGCTCAGCCATAGATTCAGGGCTTTTCTCCATCCTTACTGAGCTGAACTCCATTGTCTTCTTCTCCATCCTCTTCCAGAGGAGGCTGACCCGGACCTGGACCATCTCCTGCTTGGTGCAATTTGAAAACTTACCTGTCCTCATCCTCCTGTTGAATAGTCTGGCACAAGTCCTGATCATCTCCATTCAATGCATCCTTGTGTTTTGGAAGAAAAATCAGTCATAACTACAATCAAGTAGCATTTAATTTGCTTGCTTTGGCCTTAGAGAGATTTCATCCAGTTCACTTCTCATTTTATGAGAAAGGCATGGGAGAAAATAACTTATCAACAACTTTACCTTCTTGCCTTTCCCTGCCAAGACCCCTCTCTTTAGCTGTACCTTGGCCTTTTGTCATTTGTAATGGATCTTAGCAGTTTGCCTTTCCTTCTGAATTCAGAACTTCATGCAGCTACAATGAACTTTGTTGGCCATTATGTTGTCCATTCATCTGGCTTTTTCAGAGGCCTCAAAGGTTTTGCTTAGTCCCCACTGGGGCCTGATTAACTTAATGAATTTATGGCAGCCCAGTTGGTTCAGCTTCTGACAGTCATGAGCAGGCTCTATGTAACACGAAGAATTGAATAGCCTGTCTTGTTCCAACATTTCCTTATTCTGATGCAGCTTTTGAGAGTAGTACCAGAGGAAACCAGTAATGGGAGAGCAACACTATGATTTTTATTATGCTTTTATGCAAAACCCGAAACTCTTCCTTTTTTTGCCGTGTTGAGCAATTAGCTTACAGAGTTCAAATTCCAGCCTTTCAGAATCTCTCCCTGGTCTTCAAGGTCCATTTGTGCTCTTGTCATTTCCCCTTCCTTCGCTGCCAGCTGAAATTAGAGATTTTACTGGCTTTCACAGATTCAGATTTCTATACTCTGTTGGCTTTCCAAGTGGCTCAAATAATGTGTGGAAACATCCCATTTGGCATAACAGCTTGATCCTCGTAACCCTGGGAATCTACAACCTCTTGGGCTTAAATACATAGAATCATAAAGTGGTTTGGGTAGGAAGGGACCTTAAAGGTCATGTAGTTCCAGGGTCCCTGCCTATACATATAAATATACATGCCATATATATAGATATGTATATATACACACACATATATATATATGTTTAAATATATGTTTTCCTGTTTGAACTTTTGGTTGGTAAGTATCAATCTCCCATCATTACCACTGCATCAGAGCCTGATGTCCTACCTGCTCCTCACATCTTGCATCTCTCTTTTAATCAGGTCAATGTTAGGCTTGTAAAGAGGTGTGAACATGAATTTGAAATGCTGTACTTGGCTTGCACAAACTCTCAGTGTGTGCAAGGTGGTGTGATGCAGCCTACAACACGATAACGTAAACCAAGAGCACTGACACAAAGTAGGTACGAAGCAGCTGGTTACTCATCACTGAGTAACCTCCCTACCTGGACAAGCCTTTAGCTAATGGTTCAGCTAATGCTGTCTTTCAAATTAGATCCACTATAATATTTCAAATTAAAGAACTCAGCTGCAGTGGGACAGACACATGGGAAAGATTAAGATGAATTAAGTAAAGGTGTGACATTAAATTGCAACAGTTAAAGCCCACCAAATCCCTGTGTGGATGTTCTCTCTTTTACAGATAAAATACCCCTCACTTCCTTTACATTTATTTCTGAAAGGCTTAATCCTAAAGTGTTCACACTGGGGTTTAAGGCCCTCTTGCTTTCCTACCTGCAGTTAATTCAACTTAAATGTCTTAGGTAGGCTGCCAATCTAAGTTAAGAGTAGATGGTTTTCTGCTCTACTTATAACTTGTGTTTTAAGGCAGAGAAATTGGTTCTTTAAGTTCTGTCTCGTGTCATTTGACAATTTGTGTTAGGCAAGTACTACATTATCATCATTTTTGTTGCTTTTTCTGTCTATTAGACATCTCAGCATGGGACATTAAACATCCTCTCTTCTTTTAGTCAAGAGATTTATAATGCTAATTTTACAGGAATGCCATGTGGGACCAAGCCAGACGTATTACAGATAACTGAATGTCTCATGTCTACACAAACCCACCCTGGCTGATGCTGCCTTGCTATCTTTCTTTTTTTCAGACAGGTGTATCTCCCATCAAACTTTTCACCTTTTTTCTGGGATTTTTATGTTGTCTTGACCTCAAGTTTTAAAGCACTTCAGGCTGCTGTATTATCGTAAAATAAATGACTGAGTCAAGTCAGGCATGTTTGCGGCATTAGAAACTAATCTAATATGAAGAATTCTTCAGGGCTCAGGTGGAAGTGGAACAGTGCCCTCCTGCAAACAGTTTTGGGAACAGAAAAAATTCTGGGAATAAGGAAAAGAGCTGGGTGACTTGTATGCACCCTCTAACCAATATTGACCGTAAGTAATTATTTTTGTTTGCAAACATCAGATGCCCAGGTGCTCTGAGCCATTGCATACCACCACATTTCCCTGCATTGGTGATGTCAGGAGGAGCACACTGTGCTGCTCTGTAGAATTGTGATTGATTCCTGATCTGCCAGCAATATAGGGCAAGGCACACTATTGAGTCAGGCTTACGTGGGATTACGAATTGAAAGCTTGCTATAAAAAACATTAAATAATTAAAACACAAATTCCACCAGGGATGCTGAAATGAAGAGAAGCAATTTGCAGACAATGCGAGTGGATGCTCAGACAATGGACTCATTACATGTCTGCATTGAGTATGTGTGCTAGTTAAAGCCCTGGTGAAATATTCCAATTGAAAAAATGGATGGAAGGCGATCTTCCAGCTTTCAGCAGCAACTGTTCCCTGATTGAATCCACTGCTGAAACGTCACGCATTCACCAAGGCATTTCTGAAGCACCATGCATTCTATCACAGGCATATCCTGGTACCAACCAGGGCTACAGTGACCTTTGCGGACAAGGAAGGAGGGGAGGGGAGGAGGAAAACCGAAGAACAACAGGAGTGGGGTGCAGAGAACACATCTGTAACCTCTGAAAGTCAAGTTACTCTCAACTTCCACTGAAGTTACTAACTTCAACTGTTTGATGATTCCACAAGCACAGAAAAGGTGAGTTTAGCATTGCTTGGGAAGATGAATTGTGTATTTCCACACCCTAACACCTCATGTTTCTCTTGGATTTACCTTGGATTTGAACTTTCTGTTTGCAAATACCTTCTTTTGAGAACGTAAATGTTTTTCAAGCAGTGCTCTCTGTATGTAAACTACTGATATGAACTCTTCACCAATCATCTTCAGTCTGTTTTTTCAAGACTTAGCATCATTATAAAATACTCAGTAAAAATATTGATTGCTGAAGTGCAGATTGTTTTTCACATTTCCTTTGGCTTGATCTTGTAACCACATACAGACACAAATAGAATTTTATTTTTTTACTCAAGAGAAGCCAACTGTGTGTGTTGGAAGGAATGAGACTGTTAACTGTGAGTTGTGACATCTGCAGGGGGAAGTGGAGAAGATGGACAGGCTGTATCCTTGTTTTACATGACAAAGGACAGAGAAGCAGCAGGAAACTTTGGCCTGGACAAAGTCAGTAGAACAGGTCACATCACCGGACTCTGTACATCACTCCTAAAGGCACAGATAAAAGGTTATGTGGATGTGGGTGGGTGAAAAATACCTCCACTTAATGTTTGCTGATTTACCTGTCTGTGATCTAAATGATTGAGCAGTAGGCCCACACTAAGAGTATTTTCAAACAAACAAAAAATAATTTTTGAAAAACTGGAAGGGGATTTACAAAGAGTTACAAGGATAAAGCAAGACCTGGAGAATAGAGTTAAAAATCCTGATACACAGTCCTTAAACCTGATAGCTAAAATGAACAATTAGAAGGCTTGATGAATGCAGACAAATATGAAGGCATAAATTTGAGAGATAGGCTACGAGGCCATCTCAAAAGCCTACACAACTGGTGGACTTCTCTCTCAAATTCCCAGACTGGATCTTTCCAGATCAACAGCTTGCTTCAGTAGAAGTTACTGGCCTGACGCATAAATTTCTGAATTAAATGTTTCAGTTTGTCATGCAGGAGGTCAAATGTGGTGGTTCTGCTTGACGTGTGCAGTTATTTCTCACTTTCTGTTTAAGACATTTTAAAACACATATATTCCCCAGTGATTCCCCAAAGCCACTTTTTAACACATCAACTACTTGTGCTTCCTAAATTTTTTTGTTTCTAGATTTATACAGAAAAGGGAAGAAAAAAATAAAAGGAAGGAGGGTGCTTTTTACTTTCCACTATTTAGCCCTGTTAAAACCGAAATGTACTGTGCTCCATGCTGCATACACTTTGCCTTTTAGAGGGTTTCTCATGGGTGGGCAACTTTTGGAATTCAGAAGGGAGAGGAAAGACTATATTAAAGACTATTAATTATTTTACCTAGGGAAGAGCAGAGTTTGCCTGCTATTTACAGAGCAGTGTAAAGAAAAAAATATAGGTCAAAATGCAAATGCTCCTTTAGGCTTCTCAAGCTATTGAGTTTATACACTTATTTTCTATTTTGTTATGTCAAAACACTAATATTAATAAATAAACAGCACAGTATTAAACATGGGTCCAAACAGTAATATGAACATCAGTGCCACAGCAGGGTGACCTGGGGAGGAACTGCCATCATTTGAAAATATGTGAGAGAGAAGTCCAAGGTCTGATGTGTCCCTTCACCACCTCTACCCTGGTGGTGGGAGACTTTCAGATGAACAAAGCACTCCAAGATTCTCACTGAACTTGACAATTTATAGGTGCTTAATTCCTCTTAAACCAACACAAAAACCTGCAGCCTAACCCAAACTGACATTTGAAAATTGGAACATGTCTTGATTAAGGTCATAGAAGAATGATAAGAGAGTAATGAACAGCACTCAAATATGCTGAGTCTTACTTTTTTGCATTAACTACAAGACAGCCTTTCTTCTTCACATTACACTGTTAATTGCCAAACAAATTTTTTTGAAAAGCAGGTTCCAATTGATGCGTCCGTGGAGAAAGACTTGTGCTCACCCTGCAGAAAGCTTTAATTCCTCAGTGTGTTTTAAAATAAGGTTTTAGTGCTGAGCTTCCCGACTCAGACTTAATGCAATTCAAAAGATATTTTTTTTGACAGGGAAAATTGAGTAGAGTCACCAAATTAATAGTCTTTGAAGGGAAAAAAAAAAAAATCAAAGCTGAATAAATGTACGTCTTCCCTCAGTTTCTAAAACTCTGGTTTTTGAAATGAAAAAGTTTCCCATTTTATTCAATAAGCAGGTTAATAACACTTCTTGTATTTGTGTAAAATCGTAGAGGACTGCATGGAATGCAGCCACATTTTATTAACTCCTTCCTCTGTTCATAGGGATTGAGTACTTGACACCATAATTTTGATATGTACTTATTGCACAAAGTCAGGGCAGACCTTCATCAGGGTCCCGGTGCCATTAATACCCTCTTCTTAATGCAATTTATTGCACTGTAACTTGATGGCACAACCTCTGACCTGCGTGAGGGTGCAGAACCTTATTAATGCACCTTGCTGAGGGAACTCGAAACCCTGCGTTCAGCTGACTCACCAGGCAGATGCGTCTCACTTCTAACAGGACCTGCGTGAAGGGTATAAGCCTCGTCACTGAGACAGGGTGATCCTGTAGGACAGCCTGGGAATAACTAAGCTTGTAGCAAAAAGCTTTGGGCTGCTGCTGATTGAATGACTCACAGAGCTAAGCCCAGCGAAGCTGGTAAATTTTACCCAACAGAGCTTATGCAGAGCTTGGCTTCAATCCAGCAGAGCACTTAAGCACATGCTTAATTATACGCAAATGACACAGAGCAATTGAGGTACGCACGTGTTTAAGCGCGTTGCTGGGCGAATGACTTTATTTAGAGAAACGTGGAAAAGTTGGTAACCCCTGAAAGTGGTGAACTTGAGAGAGGTGCAAGCGACACCGTGCCACGGCCCAGGCTGCAGAGGTACAGCCAGTTTGGGTGGAGAGCTAGTCCGAGGAAGGCGCGGGTTTTAAGATTTGGCCTCTAGCGATTCTCCAAATAGTTTACTGCGTGGGGTCATGGAGAACATCATGATCATGGAGATTATAGCGCAGAAAACTCGTGTCGGGACTTTCAGATGGATTTGGAGGCCCTGAGAGTCCCCGGGACACCACCTCTGTAATGGCACTGGCAGTCGGCAGCGGGGCCTCACCCCAGAGATGCGTCAGGAGTGGGGAACCAGATCAGGCTTTACTTCTTTACACTCAGGGTGGCAGAGCCCTGGAACAGGCTGCCCAGGGAGGTCGTGGAATCTCCCTCTCTGGAGACATTCCAAACCCACCTGGACGAGTTCCTGCGTCACCTGCTCCGGCTGACCCTGCCTGGGCAGGGGGGTTGGACGGGATCATCTCCAGAGGTCCCTTCCCACCACAACAATTCTGTGATCGTTCAGCCTTCTCCCTGACACCGACCGCGGCCGCTCCGGCCTCCTCTCCTCCGGGACACCCTGCTGGGCATTAAGCCGCTGGCAGGACACTGAGGGGCACAGGAGGCCACCCCCCGCCGAGGCCGATGCCCGAAGGGTCTCTCCCGCCCCGCCTCCGCTCGGGGCCGGCACGGGCAGCGCCCCCACGGCCGCGGCGGCCTCCTGACC
>VXBT01008723.1:220249-267769 GCA_013400235.1 Oriolus oriolus
GGACAGGGAGGGGAAGGAAGGGAAGGAAAGGAAGAGGGGGGCCGCGGCGCGGCGCGTCCCGCATGGGCCGCGCTTGGCCCCGGCGCGGAGAGGCCGGCGGGGAGCGGGGGATGAGGAGGCGGCGGGCGCCCTCCGCCCGCTGCTCCCGCGCCTCCCGCTGCTCCCGCTACTCCCGCTGCTCCCGCTCCGCCGGCCGGGAGCCGCGGGGCCGCGCAGGCCGCGCCGGGGCGGCGGGGATGGGGCCAGCGGGACTGCCTGACAGACGGACAAAGAGCGGACGGACGGACGGACAGCGCGTCCCCCTGGCCCCGTCCTCCCGGGCCGTATCCTCCCTCTGCCCGCCTCTCCATTGTTCCCGGTGTAAGATAGGTGAAGCGTGCCGACCTGTGAACAGTCATTTCGTTTGGTTTTATTTCTGCATAACCTTCTCAGAGTCTCCTCTCAGCTGCTCGGAGGAAGCTTTTGCAAGGCACCTCTTTTCCCCAGCGTCGGGAGCTGCTAACAAGTGCCAGGCTGGAAGTGGCTTGGGAGAGCAGGGGGGACCAGTAGGAGTTGAAGAGAAATTAGTTGGGCTTCAAACACTTTCACTCATCAGCATCATTCCTCCCCCGATTCCTGCCAAACCTCAGCTGGGGTGAGTGCAGCAACGTCTGCATTAAGCTGGCTCATGGAAAGGGAAGACATTTATGCTGCAATCGTAAATCATCACTCTGATCACTTTGTTTTTGTAAACTGTTTAGGGAAGCTGTGAGAGATTTTGCAGAATGATAAAAAAAAAGGTCGATGTGTGGAATCCAGTGATCACAACTTTAGTCTTGCTTTGGAAGTCTGCTTGGAGCATGACCTATCTCTGTCTGCATACACGTGACATTCTGATCCAAGAAGTTGTAGATGGGAGAGATGTCTTAGTCCTGATGAGCAGCATCTTTGCCACCTTTGCCAGGACAAATGACAGAAGATTGTGTTTTGTCTTTTGAATGGGATCTCAGTTGCTTTGTTTATGTCTGTACTTATTTGCAAATGTTAGTAGTACTTTACAAGCTTGCTAGGAATATATACCTGGGCCCACCCATCATGCTTCAGCATTTAGGAGTGCCCGTATCCAATTTCGTTTTTGTAAGTGGTACAAATTTTGTAGCCATTCTCCATGAGTTTGGTGAATATGCCTTGTGAAGGGAAGAAGTAGAAAAACAGTACTACCCTGCATCAATTCTTGCGGGTGTTCTTATGCTGTTCTCAAAATCAATCCGGCTAAACCAATGGTCTGATTGAGACTTAAAATCTATCCTGCTGTGTGAAAAGTTTGCATACCTTCAGGCAATGTTAGTTTTTCAGTGTTCACTTCCAGTGTTTGGGTTTGTGCATTGTCCAGTGACAGCTGTCATCTGCAGGAGTTTTGGCTGCACCGGAAGCTCTGGAGCATGTGAGGCCTGCTTTCCTGTGGATCTCGTGGGATCTGCAGGCTCTTGGTACAGGGTACAGACACATCCATAGGAGAGGCCAGCAAAGCCTGCTCTTGTTGCAGTAATTTAGGAAAACAAAATTAATTTTCAGTTGCAGTTTCCTGAAAACTGTTGTCATGGCCTTTTGTCTTGAATACGCAACTGAATGTATGTGTGTGTTCAGTTTCCAAAAGTGTCTTCTGTGTAGTTTTTTCTGGATGTCTGCATGCCCCTCTTCCCCAAGTATACCTGTACTTAGTCAGTGAGGTCATTTAAATGAAGAAAGCTAAAAAAGATGAGGGTGATCTCTTGCATTTGGGCTGCTGTGTGCACGTGTACTTCTGTCTTAGCTCCTCAGGCTGAGACCTGAGAGAACAGATGTGTATGTAATCTATGCTTCTGTTACTGTCTGTCCTGTCCATGTGTGCTTCATGTCTACTGTGTTGCAAACATATTCTGTTCATGGAAAAATCCCTAATATAATGGACTATGAAATCAAACTATTAAGTGGGTAAGTAGCTACTTGAAGAACCACAATGATTAAAAACAAATTGGGAGAAAAATTATTCAGAATGTGAAAATTTATATTGCAGGCTAAATTGTTCACCTGAAGGAACATATACTTTGGGGATGTTGTTATGTAGTTTTTCAAAAGGTAGTTTTCCCTCTGAGCTGAATGTGTACAAGTTTCTTTGTATGAGGATTTAAAGTGCCGTGGAGTGTGCGGGTGTTCTAAAGACAGTTGGTGTAAAACCACTGAGGCTGGAAGTTCGTACTTCCATCTGAGAATTTCTGGGTACCAGTAATGTTAGAGTTGAACTGTGAGAATGCTAATAATATATTACTCTACTCAAATATTGCGATGGCTTATCTTAAAGAGTTTCGCTCACTTCTAGATACGTTCTTTGCACCACAGGTTCAGTAATGTGAATTTGCAAATACAGTGGAGCTCAGGGTATCGGTTGTTAGTGTATGGATTTAGGTTAGACATTTTAAAATGTACTAATGGGGAGGAAGTGTTTGTTGTATTCTAGTAGTTTGGGGAAAAGCATGGTGGGTTTGGTTTTTGTATCTGCTGAAAGACATTTGTGATTTTTTTTGACTGGAATCTCTAGTGTCTTCCTCTGGTGGGGATTGCTGTGTGGGCTCTTACAAATGGAGACCTGTCTGTATGGAGCAGCTTGATGGAGTGGGCCTTAATCTATCAAAACCCCTTTAAGTGTTTAGCATAATTTGGGATTAAGTTTGATTTAATTTTGACTCTAATATAAAATACAATTTTCTCTGTGAAATAACAGAAGTTAAATAAGAAATAGTAACACTGGGGTAATGTCTTTCATAAATGAAGATACTGCTGTTACCCTAAATATGGAATGAAGCATCCAGCTTTCTTGTCGAAACTTAACATGTCTTGTATATTACATGATTGGCACAAGCATTGAAAAGTAAATACCACTGGAAATATTTTGTACCTTCAAGGCTCTTAAATGGATCAAACAGAGAAATAGATAGGTTTTATTGAAAATAAGTACTTCCTGTGCCTTTGCCTGGCATTTTAATGATAGTTGCCATTCAAACTAGCATCATTTATGATGAAATAGATTCAAGCCTTCAGCTTGCAGTCTGATCTGCATAACTGAGTGTTTAAAGACAAAAGTGGTCCCACAAAGGCTCTGTGGATGTAACCAGACATGGGTGTCTGCTTCTATCAGGTTGCAGGGCTTATGTGAAGGATCAGTACTGTGATTGAGTTCCACTTTAATTTGTGTAGGGTTTTTTTAAAGAAATACTTGTGAGAAAATTACATTTCTTGGAGTACTGGGATTCATGATTTTTTTTCCTTTTCTTTTTTCAGTTCTGTAAATTGGTATCTGTGCAGAAACCCTTGTACTAGTATTGAGTTTAATGTGCAAACCTACTGTTTTTTAACAGCCGAGACATAGCTATTGACAGGACATGTCAGCAAATCACAGCCATTGACTGTAATATGTAGTTATATGCCAAGCACAAATTTCTGTCTAACAAAGGAAAATCCATTCAGATTTTCCTGAGATTTATTTTCATTTACACAAATGCTGTTAGTTCCTTTATTTCAGTACTTTCCAGTGAAGTTAAATACACAACCCCATCTGTTTAGCTCATTAGCTAGTACTCTATATACATTTTAAATAAAATTTTTTTTAATCTACATAGAACAGAATGTTTTATACATCAGCAGTAATTCCATAAACTACACAAGTGATAAAATTTTAAACTATTTAACTTACAAATTATTGTACAAAATAAAATACAATAACATATGTGAGTATTCAAATATTATATGTGATTAAATTATCTTCCCCTGACTCCATATAGAGATATTTTTCATATATCATTCAGCATGTTGGATAAAATACCTGGAAAAAAATCTATAATATGTTCTCACAAAACTTGATTATAAGTGTGTCCTAAGGGGAAATTCGCTGTCTTTTAGAAAGACTGTGGAATCCACAACATGCAGGAGGGTTAGAATCTCCTGATAACTTCTTTCACACTGTCAGAATGTTATTTAGGGAGATAATATAGAAACTGGTACTCCTTTTGCTCCAAAATAATTTTTAATGTACTCTTAGGATATTATCAGCGTGTTAATGTATTCCAGGCTATGATATCAAGAAGTAGCAGTGTGAATACTGTAATGTAGTTAATGTGTTACTAACTTATATTACTTTATGATTTCATTGCACTTTTGAAAACAGCAAGCCATAGCTCAGTAACAGCATGTGTATTGGCCTGATCCTGGAACTGATATGCTCTACTGGCATATTAGTATCACAGTATCTGCATCTTGTCACGGTATGTGCAGAAAATCTTAAGGCAGTGCTGTCTAATTCTTCCCTTATGACTAGGATGACATTTTTATAAGCGCAGAATTAAACAGTCTGATGATAAAATGAAATCTGTGTGGGAAGAAGTTCCAACCTGCAAACAGCAGTGGGGTATAATTTATGAACAGCCTATCACATATAAACTGTCTAGATCTCTTGCGCTGGAAAAAACCCAAAAAATCCAACATAAAAACCAAAACCAAAAATCCAGGTGCCTGTAAAATGTCCATAAAACAGTTTCTTGATGTAACATGTGATGTTACTCATGTGTAAAGCTGTTGTGATACCTGTGTGAGCTCAGCTATGTGACTGATAAAGCCTGCTGCTCTAAAATTGTTTCAAATGGCAGCTACATCTACAAGGTTAAAAGATGCCCATTCATAAAAATTTGTACAACTGTCTTAAATATTTCTGTACTAATTTCCCATAAAGTCTCTGTTACCTTTTGCTACTTATGCATCCCACCATGGATATAAAAGACTTCATTAGGGAGGTTTACAATGCCAGTAACATCATGACCAGGTCGCGTTACCTTGGTGCAAGAGGTGAAGTGGGAAATACTGATGCTGTGCAGATGTGTTATAGTCATATGATCACTAGCACTATTCAAGAAAAGGGAAAAACCAACTTTTTACATTCTCTGGATATGAACTGCTATGTGATTGCCCTGAAAATTTGTCAGATCTCTCTTTTTCTGTTGTTAGGATTGTATTTGAATCAAGGGAGTGGTGATAATGCTCCTAAAAAGTGTGCGTGCGTGTGGAGGTATATGCAAGACACTTGTAGCATGTATTTATGATGATGTCTAGCCTAAAGCTCTAGTCCTGGAGAATGAGAAATGTTCATCACAAAGTGAAGTTTTCTTTGCTGGACAATAAGCAGCATATTTTAGTGTCTGGGATGTCACTGGGAAGGGGCAAAGCAAGGAAGCAGCTTCTAAATACACCGGGTTTCTGCAGGCTTCCTTGGGTACTGAAAGCCCTTTAGTCATGCTTTCAACAAGTGATCTTTAGTATTGCACTGTAGACATTCTTCAGTTTTGTAAAGGCAGGGAAGAGGGAGAAAAATGAGTATGTAAGCCAAGAAATAAATACATTTCACAGGATCCGTGGATGATTTTTTTAGTCTGTAGACATTATAACAGTCAGAATTTCCAGATTCAGTGGATGATTTCCGAGTGTCTCAAACAGGAGTACTCTGAAGCAAATTATCATCTCCTGAGGCATGATTCTTCTCTGGTTTTGACCACATACAAACAGTGGTTTCTAACATAGGTCACTGTTACATGTCAGTCTCTATCAAACAAAATACATGTGAGATGGATGACAATTGTCAGGCTTTTAAGTTGGGTCATTTATAGCACTGAGCAGTTCTTGATACAGCAGTAGCTATATACATAAATTTAAGAAATGTTCTCTTTTGTGTCTGTAAAGTTTTTTTTTAACAAAGAAGCTCTTCATGATAGATTGGTAAACTCAACCAACTCACTTTTTGCTGGAGTGATCTTACACTGCTTACTTTGAAGAAAATTTTTGTATTGACCGTTGTAGATCGACTGCAGAGGGAGGTGGTCAATCCTCAGGGTACCAACATCTGATACAATTATTTTACCAAAATCACTTGCAGATTTTCCAGACATGCCCATGAAATACTGGTTTTCAACTTATGTTTTGACCTTATAACTGGTTTTCTTGAAAGTAAGGTCTAGTGTGAGGGTGCCCTGTGTGAATATTTCTTTAACAATATCAAATAAAAATGAATCTTTCACATGGAAGAGACTGCTGTCATCCCTCAAGGAGGAAAGCTTTATTGGGCTGTGGTTCTCAGGAGCTTCCTCTGTCACTGGTGAACCTGACAGTTATATTTTGTGATGAATTTTTGTCTGAGTCAGCAAAAAGAAGTCAAAGTTATGTGATTGTGTTATGAGGAGCAGGAAAGCTTGTATTGTTATGGGGTATAAGGAAGTAAGGAAAAGCTACTTGGCTTCAATGTAGTTTTTTCCTGGTAGAGATTATGAAGTTGTCTTTTAAAATGACTTGTAGAAAAAAATTTTTATGTATTTGGAATGTATTTTTTTCATGATCACCAATGATGAAATTAAGTTACTGAGAGGGGGATTAAAATAGAGTTTATAGAAGAGGAGCACGCAGAGGATGATCATCCAGTTGTCACAGTATTTTGCTGGGAAATGTGGAGTAGGTGGCAATTTGTAGACAAAACCAGTGGGCTTGTTGTCTGAATCTGACAGTTAAAAGTAGATCATGCAAACCAGGCGTGTTCAGCTGGTGCCTGTTAGGAATCTGTACTCAGTGTTACATACACTATATTGGATCAAATGTAGTGCAGCTTTAAGTGTGAGTTTACTGTCACTTTTCAAGGAACAGCGATGTAAAAGGACAAACTGACAGAAAGCCTAATCTCTCAATTCTTTGCACAATCTTGCATTTTACTGTCTGGTGTGCCTTTGTGTCATCCCTGGATTACATTCCTTGTAGGTCGTAGGACAGGCAGGGCATTTTCTGGAGTTGTGGTGGTGATCAGAGTTTGGCTGCATATGCAGAAAAAATGGAATCTGTTGTAGTTACATCTTACATGCCTAAAATTTGCTGCAACGTTGGACAGCTCTTCATTTCCCACATTTGATTGGACACAAGTTCAGCAGAGAAGTCTTGGCTCTGGGCTTCCATCTTGAGTACCTGGACAGGTAGTGATAGGACAAGGGGTACTGAACTGAAACAGGGTAGATTTAGCGTAGATATTAGGAAGAAATTCGTGACTGTGAGGATGGTGAGACACTGGAAGAGGTTGCCCAGAGAAGCTGTGGATGCCCCGTCCCTGTCAGGGTTCAAGGCCAGGCTGGATGGGGCCCTGAGCAACCTGGTCTAGAGGAAGGTGTCCCTGCCTATGGTAGGGGGATGTGACCTAGGTGATCTTTAAGGTCCCTTCCAACCCAAACCATTCTAAGATTCTGTTACAAATTGTTTGCCCTGTTACCTATGGGACCCATCTTTGCATTGAGGGAACGTGGGTGAGTGCAGCTGCATCAGCGTGTTCAGGGCCTCAGGAGTTGAGACTCTTAACATGGTTAGATGAGGAAACAGTATCTGGAAAGCAGTTCATAAAGGCAGAATGTGCTGAATTTTTCATTCATCACAATCCTGACAGAATATTTTCTGACTTTACAGATTGGTTTCCTGCTTGCTTAGTAATATAAATTGTGTTGAATGTATTTTACTAAGACTTGGCTTCATCGTGAAGTTATTTGACTAAGGGTTCTCAGAAATTTCAGACCCGTTTGGAATGGTAGCCCTTAATTATTGGTCTGGGAGTTAATGGCATCAAGAACCTTCAAGAGTTTTTGTTCCTAATAGTTACAGGAGTTGTTATAAACAAGTATCATATCTTTTGATCATTCTGAATTCCCGTTTTAGTGTATTCTAGGACTTAATTAGTGAGAGTTAGCTGCAGGGCACCAAAGTCATTGAGGTAGAATCCAATTTCCACAACCTTTTTATTCAAGAGGGCACAATCCTGAGGAGTCTGAGTTTCATTTTTTGGATTATTTTCAGTGTTAATGGGCCAGGATATCTGTGTTATTATTTCTCTTATAAAATAGTTTCTAGACATCTCGTGTTTTGGCTTGCCTCAATCTGAAAATGAGGTTAAGTGCCTGAAAATTGTTGGAGAAATTTAAAACTGTAATGAGGAAAAATCACCTTGGGGTATATGGTAGAAGTCAGCGGGATTCCTTGTTCATACCATTTATGAGGTATCAAGGGAAAGAGTTACCTGGAAGTTCTTGCTGAGGTTGTGGATAGTCTTTTGAAGAGGATACACTGCAGAAGCACACTGAATTTAGTACTTGATTTGCCTTTTTTTTTTTTTTGTTTTGAAGTGAGGATCATTCAGATTAAAAATGAATTTAAAAAGGCTGATTTACAATTCTAGAATTTTATATAAGTGGGATAGGAGTAGTTCTTAGTTGATTTAATCTGACCACAAGTGATGGTTAGCAGTAGGGAGGTGGTGGATTTGTTGCGACAATGTGGAAAAAATGTCCTAACTGGAGATGAGCATACTCATAAAGAAACCTCTTTTGCCTTGTTGTCTTGGCAAATTTAAATGGGCTGTAACATGCTTGTGTTCCAAGAGGGGTTTTGAGAAAGTGACCTGGTTGCTCACTTCCATGATTTCAGAGTTTATTTCTACTCCTTCCCCCTCTGGCTGATTTCATACTATCTTTAAATACTAACACATGTCAGTTTATGTGCTGACTCTTCTGTTTATTCTTGATGAAGGTGCTTGATACTGGTCTGATGCTGTTGTAACAGAGTGCCGTTTAGGCCGCAGCAATCCCTGATTCCACTGATGAAAATTGCTCCTTGGTGGTGCCCAGTTTGTAACTGCTCAAATATTTGAAGAACAGTGATAGATTTTCTTTTTCTGGTTCACTGTTGGTCAGTGCTCTCCCTAATGTAGCATCACAACATCCTCTGCACCTTGTTTTTTGTCATGCATTAAAGGAAAGAAAGGGCTACCACCAGGGTATACAGGTCGAGATGCTCCTTCTAGTGATACCTAAATCATTGTCATTGCACTGGTTTTATATTCCTAGACAGCTGCCATCTCTGAAGGGTCCAAATGCTTTTTGGAAATTTCACGAGCATTTTGACGAGTAACAGCGACCTGTGATTCTTCTTCTTACCCGATGAGATTATTATATGGGCTTATTTTTCCCATTGCCTATGTTACATGTGTGTTCCCTTGTGTTTATGTTAGCAAATGTGAGGTAGATATGTAATTTTTAGTTGCCAGGTGTATTAGTCTTATGGAATAGGTAGGTCCCTAAAAGACCATTTTTTTATGGGTAGGGTTTGAAGAGTGGAGCAGTGAGTAAAGATCTATGTCTTTGAGCTTTAGGAGGGGCTCTTTTAGGTCTCCTGGCCTAGATTTTTGGCCCCATCTTTTCAAGTGTGCCACTAAAGGTAACGCTGTGGTATTTGAAAAACAGTACAGAAAGCATAGGATTTGCTTGGTCTGTCTGGAGTGAATTTTTTGCTAAAGATGTATTCATTCTATCATGTTTTGGATTAACTGGATTATTTGAGTTTCTGTTCCATGTGTAGATGAAGGGTATGTTTGAAACACAGCCGAAATGAAATAAATATCCATTAAAAATGAAGTTACACTGAGGTATGACAATGCTTCCTCTGCAGAAGAATGAGATGAGAAAATGTTCCTTGCCAGGTGGAAAGTTAATCTACATAGAGCCAACCAGATTCTGTAGAATTTGTTTTGAGATGGTACAAAGAATGTAATCTTACCCTGAATAAGTTTGCTGAAATAAAGTTAGGGAAAAAATGCCTACTCTGTGCATGATGATATGCTAAACTTTAAATTGGAATTTAGGAGAATGGTTCCTGTATTCTAAAATACTTACATCACTTTCACAGCCGGAGAGCCCATGTTGAAATAACGTTTCCAAATGCTGAAGTAAGATCTAGAAATATCACCTGTGCTCTGTAAGATCTGTATTGTTGTTATTCATGGCCTTCTCACCTATGGTTTAGAATAGCGTTGTTTTTTTCCTGTAAGTTTTCCTTGTGCTGTCATGCATGTAAATGAGGAATATCTTCCAGAATCTCTAAGATGGCTTTTGCAGCTAACTTCCAGGTTTTTTGAGCAAAACCTTCTTGGTTATACTTCTATTAGCTTATTGTCCAATGTTATTTAATCTATGTGGATGTATTAAGTAATTGTCTTGAATTTTTCTGTAATTACTGTTTTTCTTTAGTACATGTAGATGTCCTTTTAGAAAACAATGAAGCTGAAGTAAAGATATTACAAGAAAAGCGTGCCTTTGAAAGAGCAATTTTAGGTATAAGTCAAGCATGCAATCCTTAAAATTGCAGCATTGAGCTTTACCTATGGCACTTAATTTTACCATCCTCATTATATTATTAATATATTGTACCTTAATATTATACCATAGTGTTTCATGATACGTGAACACACCCCAAAGCCCCTACCATTCTGAATGTACATGAATTGAATAAGCAGCTGCTCTGTACTTTGCTTTCTTCTTGTTGCATAATGTGTGTTCTCTTACTGTGCTCTGCTTAATTCTGCTCTGAAGGCAGAATGAATATATTTCTTTGTGAAATTTCTGTAGTGGTTATCAGTAGGCTTGTGAGGCCCTCATAGATAGTGTCTACTGCTTGCTTCACTCCTAAATCCTAGGTGGATCATTGCACCTGATTTAGAGACAAGAAGTGGAAAGATGGGTGGGGGAATGATTTGCCAAGATAACAGACTTGCCCCAAAAGCAGTGGCAGAGCCGCAGAAAGAAGCCAACTCTCTCATAGTTCTGTTGCATCGTGGTGGTAAACAGTGTTTCTCCTGCTTACCTTTCCTTGATGGCAGTCCCACACTGGTGTGCCCCATTCCTCTGGTGGTTCTGCACTGAAGTGGCTGCTTTGTGTTAGCTGGAAACCTGCTGGTTGGTTGGGCTTTCTGGTCAGTGGTTAGGTCCTGGGAGAGGCCAGAGCCCTCTTGGCCACCTTGTCACAGCAGTTATCTCTGTCACTGGTGCAGGCTTACCTATCCATCTGAGGTGTGCTGTCTTCTCACCTCAGGGGCTGTGCTGGCCGCAGGAACAAGAGCACCATAAACTGATTCACCCTTGTGACCTATATTGAGCATTGCTTGTTATTACAAGTATTTTACTATGCCTCAGGGAGAGGAAATGGATATTTCTTATTTTATGGCTGGAGAATTGGTGCCTGTGAGCAAGATGAAAATTTGTGTTTGGTGTGGATGTCCACTGAGCTCTTTAAGAGCTTTTTTTAAAATTAAAATAACAGCATTGCTTTCATCTTTGTATTTTCGAAGTGTTGCTGTAAGTGATGTAATTGCAGCCTTGAGTACTCAGCATTTTGGGTAAATCTGACCCAAATGTGTCAGATTAAGCATCCAGAAAATGTGCCAAATATAATTATTGATCACCTATTTTTAAAAAATTTTGGTAGAAAGGGCTTGATCCTATTTTGCAGGGTAGTGTTCAACTGCCTACATGGTCATGGCTTTCTTTTGATGCGCTCTGTGACTCATGCATGTTTTGGCACTTGTAACAAACAGAGCAAGGATATTATAATCTGTCTGACTAGTTTCACATATTTTTAAGGAGCATTCCATCCAGTGTGCTGTAGAAAACCACTTAGGTATATATATACACACACACCTATGCACATATATTTATGATACTTGTATTTAAAAAAAGTACATTACCAGGATTTGTGCTTGGGATCACTTGCAGGATCTTACATGCAGCCTTGTTGAACTTCATGAGGTTCACACAGGCCCATCTCTCCAGCCTGTCCAGGCCCCTCTGGATGGCATCCCTTCCCTCCAGGGCATCGACCACTTGGTGTCGTTGGGAACTTGCTGAGGGTGCCCTTGGTCCCACTGTCCATGTCCCTGCCACAGATGATAAACAGCACCAGCCTCAGTACCAACCCCTGAGGAATCCCCCTTGTCCCTGGTCTGCACTTGGGCATTGAGCCATTGACCACAACTCTCTGAGTGCAGCCATCCAGCCAATTCCTTATCCACCAAGGACAAGGAACACATGCACACACACAGACAGACCTTTGCTGTTTGGGCCAATTTGAGAGCAACAGCAGGTTGCCATCTTCTGTAAATCAGCATTAGCATAGTGTTTTTGATGAGCAGAGATGCTTCACAGATACTTGCAGATGGTAAAGAAGTTGTGATGCCCGAGGAGTTTAAGGGCTTGTAAAAAAAAAATCACATTTAAAAAAAATCTGAGCATCAGAGTAGGCACCAGTGATAGGCTGGACTCTAAAGAGTTAGGAGGAGGGATTGCCTCTTTTGATGACCTTTAGCTGTTAGATTGGCTCAGCTTTGTGATAGAACTGCACTGTTGTCAAAATCAAATGAAAAACCATTTGATGGACTATCTGAAATACTTTTATAAAGTTTAAGCTTGGGGCGCGCATGAGGTAGACGAAATTTCACAAGATTTTCACCAGTTGGACAGAAGTTAAAACTGCTACTTAGAAGATGCTGGGTAGCCTTAGTTATGTGTAGTGCTTGGTTTTCCTGGGTATAAATGTCATCAGAAGGCCCCAGGGTGAGCCTTTTGAGTGTCCAAGTTGCATGATGCAAAGACAGAAATCCTGCATTGTTCTTCTGAGGTTAACTACCCAGTGGTAGAAATTCCCAGATCCAGATAAAAAGTAGCATTGCCTGTGATTTTTACACTATTTAAAGTATGTTTGTGACACTGGTGACACCCCTGTGGATTTTGACATGGAACTGTGGCTTTTTAAATACACTATCACAAGCTTTTCTGTATAGACATTATATATTAAATTATGATTATGCTGGTGATGATGGAATAGAGATTTCAGGATAAGAAAGGTGACAAAGATTTTCAAGCATGGATAATTTTATGCACGATAAGGAGATTTTCTGTGAGTAATCCTGCTGATTGTAATAGGACTATTCACAGCTCAGTATGAGTGTAAATCTTAGTGGGATCAGGCCCTGCACTGGCATGTGTTCAGCAACATGGAGCACTCAGAAATAACTGTGCAACAAGTCATAAGAGTTTATCGTATGTTACCTTTTAGAATGTGTTGATTTTATGATCTGTTAAACTTTTCATGATGATTTATGTTTGATTGCTTTCTTTTTGCAAGTCAACACATTCTAATTGATTCTTAAAAATACTTGCGTGTTAATTTAAAAATTGTTCTTTTAGCTGAGTGTTATTTTTCTGAGTAGGGAGAAGAGAGAATTTTATTTAATGTTCTTTATTTAGAACCATTAAGTAGGGTATTATTCTTTACTTTCTAGGCTTCTGCGGTATGGTAAAAATTGAACCTTTGATATTGTGAAAGCTAGCTCCGTTTCCTTTTATATTGGACTATATCCATATTTTAATGTGCAACTAAATATATTTTCTGATGAGAATAATCAGCATTTTTCATGGTTTGATAGGGATTTAAAGTGGATGTTAGGAACCTGTAAGTTCTAATTTTTCTCTCTCTTTTGGAGGGGCTTGCATTGATGGTGGTTTCATTCATGGAAATGCTTAAACATTAGTGGTTTTAAATATGCTATTAAGCCTTGTTGCTGTCTCTTTCTTTATCAGCATTAGGAATTGCAGAATTATTGGTGACTTTTATACTTTCTTTTAGGAGGAAAGCATTTGAGAATGTAGATAGCCATTTTTCCCGTGGTCTGAATTTGGCATAGCCGTTGGGTATGTCTGGGTGGCAGCTCTGAGGTGTTATCTGTGTGCTTTGGGGAGCACTTTCACAATGCACTTTAATCTGATCTAACCACTGATCACTCCTGGAAGAAGCAGTCCTGTTCCCTGCTCCTGCTTCCTCGCTGCCCATCTCCCGTATCCTGCACCTGCTCCATCCCACTGATCCAAACGGGACCTCGTGGCTTATCTGTGGGAATGCTTTTGTCCCACTCCCTTCTCAGCTGCAGAATGCTCTGCTCAGCCCAGAGGAGGACTGAGGGGGGAGAGGTGCAGGGCACTCCTTTTGTGCAGGTACCCCCTGTATTGGATTGTTTCTTGCAGTATCACTGAGAGTTGAGTAAAATAACAAAACACACCAAATGTCTCACTGGAATGGTCTATCAGTTGTAGTTGATTTTATAGAAGTTTGGCTATTTAGAATAGTTCTACTAGTCATGCCAGTAAACTGTTCTGATCATAAAGTGATTGGCTTTTTAATTCAGAAGAAACATTTCCAAAGTGAATTCCACTAAATAGGGATGGAAAGAAATTCTGTAATAGAACAAGAA
This sequence comes from Oriolus oriolus, assembly GCA_013400235.1. NCBI lineage: Eukaryota > Metazoa > Chordata > Aves > Passeriformes > Corvidae > Oriolus > Oriolus oriolus. Next base: position 234,405 of record VXBT01008723.1, read on the forward strand.
TGTTCATTTAGGGTGTTTTATAGATTTATATGCACTATATTAATATATGTTTACAATATAGCACAAATAATTGTAGCATGACTCATGGAGATGAGCCCTAAGAAGCTGAGGGGTCTCCCCAGATTGCCTTTTGAAAAGTTAATTGTATGTGCATTTTGCAGTAATAACCTTTATAGGTTTTTTGGTTTGGGCTCTGCATGCACTCGTTCTTCCAAAGGCTCTTGAAGCAAGGATGTGTTAGGAATGTGCTCAGGTACACATTCTGTAGCTTCAGATATTTGCTCATTAAGAATTTTGCCTTGTCTTACTGTAATGAAAACACACTTCCCAAAATGTGGAGCTAAAATAATGTCATGAGGATACGTCCAGTGTAAGGTTACCCTGAAACCATTTAATACCTTGGGCTGAGCACAGTGTCAGCTTTTGTGAAGGGAATCTTGGAGGTAGTTTGCATCAGAACAGTATCAGGTTGCTAAAGGCAAGTTAGAATTGCTGTTGTGCATCCTGGCTCTCGTGTTTGGGTTGTTGTATCTTAGAAAACATGGTCAAAGAGGGCTTATTGCTATAGTGAAAGTCATATTTCTGTTTCAAGTCTTTGCTAGAGTCCTTCAGAGGGAGCTTTGGTTTAAGCCAGAAGAGTAGTTACATTTTAACAACTTTCTTTTCCTGTTTCCCTCAGCCTTCTTTCTTTCCTTTTGTCTTGCAAAAGTAGGGAAAAGATAGTATAGGAGAGAGGGTGGAGTGGGATATGGATATAGAAAGTAGCAAATCTTGCTTTTTAACAGTTAAAAGGAGTAGTAGAAGTTCTAAAATAACAAAGACATTTGCAGGACAATGTTTGCAAATACAAAAAGTCCATCTTTAAAAAAAAAAGCAAAAACATTAAACTAGTTCTGTTCTACAAATAGATACTAAACTGCAGATGATTTTCATCTTTTGTCTCTGCTGTTAATCCTTTAATGCATTTTCTTTTCTCATATGTCATAAATAGTCTTTTAAATCCTACAGAATTCGTGTTTCTGCACATATGGGTTTTATTTTTAAAGTGAACCCAATTAGTATCTCTGAGTACTTGCTCATTAAATTAAATAATGCCTTACTGCTTGCTTGAGAAAAGAGAGGAGAAGACAGAATAGCCCTTACCATCAGTCAAAGTGAAGAACAAGAGCTGGACCATGTGTTGTACGCCGGTGGCTTATGAGTTTTGCTGCTTTCCTTCAGGGTCTCTATTCAGGTCTACTTCGTAGCAGCCACCATTCCAGCAGACCTTTTGAATCAATTAATGTTTTCCCTTGATGCTATTTTTATTTTTGATTCTGAACTGAAATGTTGTCATGCTTTTCATGCAGTATGTTTTTATTTAAGTGGTTGTTTCTTTAATTAGGAATATTGTCTTTACCGCTCAGCTCTCCAGTTCAGAGCGTGAGTCTTTGGAAAAGCTGATGTCAGGGTTCCTGAAATGAATAGTTCTGAAGTACAGCCGGAGGCTTTGGCAAAGCAGCGGTTTCTGAATGAAGCGATGTGGTTCACGATGGGGATGTGCTGCAGGCAGCTGTGGAGCACCCTGTGAAAAGAAGAAGGTGCTGGGAGGGTCCTGTGAGACCTTTTCCAGGCAGTCCTTCCTCTTCCTCTCTCTCCTCCCCTGGGGAGCTCTGCCTCTAGATGTCTCTTGTGAGATGCTCTGCCTACAGTAAAGGCTTGGAGAACCTCTACCAAGCAAATGGATTCTTTAAAGGTTTTGTTGACAGCTCTTTTCCTGTCAGTTTATAGAGGAACTGCATACTCTAAGAAAAATCATGAGATTACTTGGTGAAGCTTAATAGAAGTTCTGAAATTCCATGGAAAACATCTCTGCAATAGGGATAACAATGTCTTATGCCAAGAAATTTTCTTGTGTGTGTGTATGTGGTTTGTATTTTTGTAGCTTCCCTAGAGATAATCTCTAAGTAAGTTAATCTTTATTTCACAAATGCATCTTGCACTTAAAAATGTATTTCATCTTTTTAGGCTTGGTAAAGTGGTCTTGTTCAAATGCTTTTAACTTACATTTCTTTATCACACTGTCATTCTTCCAAGAGCACTTCTTCTCATCTTCAGTTTAAAAGATAGGATTCCTTTTGTGTGAGCTGAAAGGTGTCACTTGACAAATTACATGTGTTTTACTGAATTAATTGCATTTGGGATGCTTCTTGCTTGGATTAATAGCCTGTTTTTGTTTGTGGTTCTTTGTTTTAAAACATTACCTCTTTGTTTTAAAACATCACCTGCTATTCATGTGACTTACATTGTGTTTCCTAACTTCTCATATGCAGCCTAACACTATGAGTTCTCACTATTTTTCTATGAAAAGCCAGATGTTTGAAAGTCTGATTTAATAAGCAGTGCACTCACTGCACCACTTCTGATATGACTCAAGGTCATGACTGGAAGACAACTTGAGGGCTTTTGATTGCATGACTCTGCTAAACCTGCTAGTCAGGGTGAGAAAGAAACTGTTTCCATATCCCTTGCAACTGAAGGAGTCGGCAAGACCAGTGAACACCAGTCCACAGCTGGCTTGTCCTCTGGGAAGCTGCTGTATCTCGCCAGCTGTCCCAAGGTTTGGCATGTCAGGAGTCTTCCTGCCTCTGTTGGTGAGAGCAGCAGGATCTTCTGCGCGGTTAAACACTCAGCTTCTCAGCCTGCCTAACTTCCTGCCAGGAAGTAGCTTTAAATCCAGGATTTCCGCAATTCCTACCTAATTTCAGAGTGATGTGGCAGTATCATCCTCCGTGTGGAACAGCCTTCTGTGCTGTTCTTGCCAGTGGCCTGAGCAGACAGATTAGGGCCACCATGTTCTCACACTTGATGCCGTTTGTTCTCCCTTGAATGTGTTTCAGCATCTTGAGTTCTTGTATTCTCATACCTGTCCACGTCATTCCTTTGGGGAATCTGCAGTGACCTGATGCTGTCGTATTTCTGTAGTGTGGAACAAAAGCACAATGAATGACAATCTGTGTCAGATGTACCCGGAGGACTGACTTCAGATAAAGGCTGAAATGAGTAGATCTATCTGTTTTATTTTCCTTGAAGTCTGTCTTTCAAGCTGGGTATTTAGAATGCTCTACCAAAAGAACCAGTCTCAGCCTTAGGTCTTTTGTACCATCTCTTACCAAATGATGGCTTCATGGGAGGCAGATTCTTAAGGATTTCCGTCTCACCTTTCTTACTTGGCACAGGATATTCCAAACCAAAAAGATGATAAATTGATCCTCATTTTCTTCTTTTAGGGTGTTGTTGTGAGATCTCTGGGAGATCTGCATTGGTGGGAAAAATACAGCCTTAGTGCTGTGCCAGGTTTTGTTTGTGTGTTTGTGTTATTGCTGAGGAACTATCAGTATGTTTTCCCAGTTACATCTGAAAAATACTTCATGGATTATATAATGTCTGCAAGTGGCTGTGTAGCATACCAGACCTTCCTTTTCCCTTGAAGAAATCTCATTCTCTTACTCTAAACTGCATTAATTTGAGTTGACTTGTCACACAGCACTACCTGAGCTAGCTCAAGGCATTAAGAAATTGTTGTCTGTATTTGAAGACAGATATTGTGAAAATCAGAAGCATGATTTCAAACTTCCTTATGTTAAAATTGCAGGAGAGCAAAAAAGGACAAATTGCCAGCATAAATGTGCTGAACAGAATTTTTCCATGTTGTTCTCCTGTCATGGATGGTTTTGGTCCTTAAAATGGGCTTTTTATGTAGAAAGGAAGAATGTTAAAAAGATTGATGATACCGTCATATATAAAGACATTTAGCTTGGTGACTCTGTCCTCCTGATTTCCAGCAGAGCAAGGCTTACTAAAAATAATAAAAAAACTATTTGACTGAAAGGCTTCTGCCTTTGGTGTGCCTCTTAAGTATTTGGAACTGAGAGAGGTCAGACCATCCTGGCTGTCAGCCTTTCTATGATGTATTCAGAAGTTTAGAACCTCTCACGGTAGAGAATAGGGACAAATGTTCTTTCACTTTCGAGTTGTAAGACGTGAGTTGCCATTAGGAGATGCTAATGGACTTTTTACTTTATTTGTTGAGGTGTGTGGTGAGGTTTTCTTTTTGTTGTCAGTTTTTAAGAAATTGAGTTAATTTTACTTTCAGAATCTTAAGAACCAATAGTACTATTTGAAATAAAGTTCAGTGTAGGAGAACTTAGTGAGATTTTTCAGCTCTTTCAGCTCTTTCATCTGGTGGCTTCCGTACCTATCAAGTACTCTAGGATCTCACCTAAAGAGAAAGCAGTATTTATTTTGTAAACTTGGTGTAGCTTGGTAAAGGAAAGCTTTGCAAATGTTAAAGATACATTGAGAATTTTCAAAATATTTTCCTGGTGAAGAAAATTATTTAGGAAGTAATCAAATGGATCGAACTGAAAATGGAAAATTAGACATTTGATGTGCATTTGTTTGATGGAGTGTTTTTGCTTGTTGGCAGGCTGTTAGAGTGGCAGGGGGCTGCTGTGGTGCAGTCCTGCAGAGTGATAGCTCTGCTGGTTTTAGGTGGAGACCTGATTTCTATAGGCCTGACCTGTAGAGAGACCTGATTTCTTTGGTTATGAATTGTCATTGCGAGCTGCAGGGAAAGCAGCGTAGCCTCTGACTTTAGACTTGAATGGAGACAGATCCTTTGTCCACGCTGCCCTCTCAGGGGGGTGGAATTTGCAGCTGATGTCTGGCAATGTACCCACATCCCACCCGGATCCTGACTCTGAAGGCATCAAAGCCGAAGGTGCTGCTGCTGTCGCGGTGCTGCCCAGGCTCTCGTCTGGTGCTTTGGCTGCGTCTGCTCTGTGTTGTCCAGCTCCACTGTACCTCTGCTCCCACTCCTGTGTCTCCTGTGGCCTGTGTGTGTCTTGCCTCTGCTCTCTGGCTGTGGGAACATAGAGGGATGGAGGAAGGATGTCTGTCTGTCTGTCTGTCTGTCTGTCTGTTGGTGTGTCTGTCTGAAGGAGCACTGAGGAATGGGAAGGGGTTATGGGCCTGTGGAATAGGGTGAAGGAGATTGACTGCTCTGACTGGACATCCAGTGTGCCAAGGAGAAGAAGAGTCCTAGAACTATCTTGCATATATAATAATGAGTAGAATGAGAAGATGCTGCCACTTCCAGCTTCACAAAAGCCTGCTGCTCTGTGTTAAAAACCAGTTAATAATGTCATGACACTTGTTGTAATATTGTGAATTGTATTGCTTTTCATGATTGGAATTTGTATTTCCTCACCAGTGCTCCTGCTTAGTAGGTATGAAAGTGAATGTCTTTTATGAACAGTTCTGACCTCTCTGTAGTCTTTATTTGATGTGTACCTTTAGTTGCTATAAAGTTGCATTTACATAGAATCACAGAATATTTTGAGTTGGAAGGGACCTTTAAAGGCCATCCAATCCAACCCTCTGCGATGAGCAGGGATATCTTCACTTAGATCAGGTTGCTCAGCCCCATCCAACCTGGCCATGAATGTTTTTCTGGATGGGGCTTCCACCACCTCCCTGGGAATTTTGTGCCAGTGTTTCAGCACCCTCATTGTAACAATGTTCTTCCTTCTATCTGGTCTAAATTGACCATCTCTCCATTCAAAACCATTACCTGTTGTCCTGCTGCAACAGGCCCTGCTAAAAGGTTTTTCCCCATCTTAAAAGCCCCCTTTTAAGTAATGAAAGGCTGCAATAAGTTCTCCCCAGAGCCTTCTTTCTCTCATGCTGTTGGCATAGCAGATATGCTCCAAGCCTTTGATAATTTTCGTTACCTCCCCTGGACTTGCTCCAGCATATCCACATCCTTCTTATGTTGTGGCCCCAGAGCTGGATGTAACACTGCAGGTGGGGTCGCAAGAGAGTGGAGTGGAGGGGCAGAATCACCTCCCTCCACTGCTGCTTTGGGTGCAGCCCAGTTTTCTCTCATTTGTGGATATTAAGATGTTTCAGGAGCTACGGTATGCTCTGGGGTAGCAGCAGTGAAAGGGCACTGAAAGGACAAGGAACTAGGGAGAACAGGACCAGTATGAAAGAGGTGTTTGTAAAAGACAGTCAAAATGGAAAAAGAGAATGGAGTAAAGAGGGCATACAGGAAAAAAATTAAAAGTTTTCTAAGGAATGAGAAGGAAGAATTAGCCATCATTTAATTACCAGAGTTTTGCCAGTAGTCAGAAGCACTTTGATTTGAAACCTTTTATTTGAAAGTGTTCAATCGTGTACACACGCATGTGCGTGAAAGGAGAGCCTTTTCATGTTCCTCCAAGATATCCAACTTTTGGTTCTTTTTCAGTTTTAGGACTGCATGTGTGTTTGTTGAGTACTGACTTGAGTTCTTACAAAATGTTTTTAAGTAAAAAATTTTAAGCAAGCACACCAATTGTAGATGTTTACTATTAAAACTTTCTTTGTAGGTAATTGCACTTAAGAATGAACATTGAAGACAAGCTGGGAGGATTATTTCTTAAATGTGGTGGCATAGACCAGATGCAGTCATCCAGGGCTATGGTAGGGATGGGTGCAGTATCTGACCAGTCTGGAGTATCGAGAGAACGGCAAGAGGCAGTGCTTCAAGATCGGACTATGCCACACCAAGAGATTCTTGCAACAGATGAAGTGTTACAGGAAAGTGAACTTCGACAGCAAGAGATGATTTCACATGATGAACTCATGGTCCATGAGGAGACGGTAAAAAATGATGATGAAATGGATGCGCAAGATAGACTTCCTCAAGGGCTGCAGTATGCTGTTAATGTCCCTGTAAGCAATTTCTTTGTGAAATATTGGAGAGATTACTAGGAAGCTTGATCTGGTAGTCTAATCCTACTCTGGCAAGAATCTATTAATTGCTTGTTTGGATTTTGATTATCAAAATATTTATGTCATTTGCCTCTGGCTGTGGATAAATTTTGCCAATTAAGGATAATCTTTAAGTAGCTGTTTTATAAATATTTTATAAGCAGGCTGTTACCATAGAACTAAAGCGTTAAAATGTGCTCCTTTAAGTATATTTAATGTTCAAGGGTAACTACAAACCGGAATAAATAGCGTTATTAGAAGGTGCTTACTGTTTATGCTGTTCATAGTTCTGTTTAGTTGCTTTTGCTATAGGAAGCATCTGGTATGTTTTTAAGGTATGTGGACGCTTAGCAGTTGCATTCACACTGCAGGTTGGACTGTGACACTTCATACATGACCATAAATATGCCCCTCCACAATATCTCACAGAAGACATACCTTGGCTTTCCTAGAGCATAGAGATGACTTCTTTTTGAAAACAGAGCATCTGTCTGTAATGCAGCACATCATCACTGTTACCCTTCAGACATAAAGGACAGTTACCAGGACAATGAAAGTAGATAGCCTTGCACACGAAGAATAATCTTCAGAAACACAGCACTGTTAAAACACTACTCTGTTAGCTGTAGATCAGGTGGCTCAGGTGTTAGAAAAATGTAAGAGTATCATGGTCTTTATTAAAGTTCACACTAGACTGAGATTTTTAAATTTTTTTTTTCCAAAACTTCATTAGAAGTGGCCTTTTTTTTTTTTCTTAAAAAATACTTCTGTCTTAAATATATAATAAACTATTCCGTTAAATCTTGCCTTTACAACAGGATGGACTAAAGTAAAATAGGTATGAAAAACTGAATGGTTTTACAGATGGAAGTGATTTTAACATATGAACTGATCTCAAAATCACCACAGGTCAGGAAAAAAGACCTTGGGAGATGAATGAAAGGATACATCAAAATGTTACTGAGGAAATTAACTGTGCCCTTTTTATTTAATATACATATTAATTCTTTCACTTAAATTTCTGAAAGAGTGAAGCCAGAAGATAATTCCCTTAGGAAAAGGTTTTCTGTTTCAGCAGTTTGTCATCTTCTAAAATTGAAAAATTGCTTTTCTGTAGTGAGAACCTTACCTGAAACTGGCACTTGGTATCTTAACAGATCAGTGTAAAGCAAGAAATTACCTTTACTGATGCATCTGAACAACAGAAACGAGACAAAAAACAAATACGAGAGCCAGTAGATTTGCAGAAAAAGAAGAAAAGAAAACAGCGTTCACCAGCAAAAGTAAGACATTGATTTGGCAAAACCAAGATTAAAAGGACCTGAAGATTTGGTTGACTATGACTAATTTCATTAGCATTTGAACTAGTTAGGCTGGAAATTGTTTGTTTGCTCAGTAAAGATGCAGTTCTGAAGTTCACCAGAGACCCAAAACAAAACTGATATAACAGTGTTTTTCTTTGAACTCTTTTAGCAACATGAACTCTTGACATATTTTAACATCTGTCTCTCCAGGCAGTTCTCTCTCCAAATATTTTTTTTTAAATTATGAGTCAGTAGCTTTGTAGACCATTTATAAATCGTTACTCTGTATCTATCTAATAATAGTTGTGCTTTTCTGTGAGCCTGATAATTTTATATGCTTCATGCATAGTAGTGAAAAGTTTTTAAAAAGAAATCTAAAATAGTAGTTTTGAAAATTTTAAAAAGTTTACTAATATATATAAAATTTACTGCTAGGGAAAATTCCTGTGGTCATAATCATCTTCATATATGTATTTATTTATAGCAAAAGATTCTTACCCTAGCTGCTGGTTTGTTACTTAAAAATTTGTTTTGTAGATCCATTCATGAGGAGTATGTATCCCTGTATGTCTGAAAACAATTTTCTTCTGTTGAGAAGCATTTCAGATAAAACCAGAATCATTTCACCTCATGAGGTAGCAGTGTTATATCTTCTAGTAATTCCCCAAGTCAGTATTAATCTTCAGACTTAAAATAGAACATATGCAGGCTGCTCTGATAGAAATAAATCAGTTATATGTAATCACACAGCAGCATTAAAATAAGCCTACTCAGAAATCAACCCAGACTGTTTGTACATCAAAGGAATGCTCACCATAATACAAAGAAAATCTCCCAAACCTCCTTTTTATTGCCTTGGGAGCAGGACCCTCCAGTCCTCCTCAAAGCACTGTCAAATAGGGTTGCACCTGTAGTATTCTTGGAAAGCTGAGAAATTGCTTCAGATTGGGTGTGGAAGCAAGTTCCAAATGCTGTGCATTTTTTTCTCACTTCTCCCTTTGAGAGAAAAAGGAGATCTAGGTTGAGTACATCCAGAGATCACTTCCATGGAAACATGGCAAGGTAGAAGAGGCGTGTGCCCCTCTTTCTACAGACGTGTACTTGCATGCTTCCTTTTTATCTCCCAATCTGCCAGGGTTAGTCTTTTGAGATGACAAAAGATTGAAAAATGATCAGGAGAATTGTTAGACAGGTTCTTTTTCAGCCTCTCTTCCCCTTTTTCAGACCTGTCAGAGTAGAAAGGCAGAGCAGAAAAAAGCTGAAGGACTGACCTAGGTGAGAGCCTACTGCAGTTTCAGTATTTCCAGAGTTGATTTTCCATCCAAACAGCAGCTGACAAATGGAAGTCAGTTAACATTCTGAAACGTTACAAATTCTATTTTATATCAATGCAGTAATCAGATGACAAAGAAGTCATTAGGTGTTATGACTCCTGTCTCCTTTTCCCTCTTCCATGCACACACACACGTGCACACACGGACACACACGCACGCTCACACACACACACGCACAAGCTTCTTTGTTGCTTTTATTAGGGAAGCTGCTCTGACAAAGTTAACGCTCATCATTTAAGAGGTGGTACAAGGAGTAGGTTAAGTAGAAGAGCCCAGGTTTTAGGATAACCATGAAATTAAGTGTATTTTCTGCACAATTATTTTACAATTTCAGTAGAATATATGAAAAGCATTTCATAACATGTATTTAAATTTGTTTTAAAGACGCAGTCGGCTTCATCAGCTGGATAATGTTACAGAACAGAGTCTTTATAATTGTCTCTATCTGTGACTGGAGCTGTAACACACCCATCTTACAAACGTATGAATGTGCTTGTCCTTCAGAGTGAATGCACAAGAATTTGTTAGTCTGAGACTTTCACTCTTGTTTTGATGCAGGAGAATTAAAAATTAAGTAGATCCTAGAGTATTTGCTACTATTTCGGAGATACTGTTTCAGTTATTGACTCTCTCTTTCTCATCACTGTCATTATCATAAAACCTAAAACGCTGTAGCTAATCAAATTGCAGATGTGTTTTCCCAGCATACTTTTATTTTTTGTTAATAACAAGGGACTAAACTGTATTATTTAAGGTTCCTTAAGCTCCTCTTTATAGTTTTGTTTGCAGTTAAGCAAGACTTTTGTAAATGTAAATTGTTTACTGGTTTTCTTATTCTCTTGCCAGAGATAGTAGAGATTTTGGGTTTTGGTTTAGTTTTCCATTTTTATTCATTTTGACATGTTAGAGAAAACCTGCAATTAACTTTATTGAATAAGGTAGATGTGGTGCACTTTTTTTAATTTAAGTTTTTTAAATTTTATATGAAAATAGTGGCTTTGTTTGACAGCAAAGCAATTGAGTGTGGCAAGTTGAAGTCATCAAGGAGATGCTTTAATGTATATATTAAGTGAGCAATACTTTATTGAGTGAAAAACCTGAAAGGGGAGAAGAATAATACTATTCTCTTGGTTGTTTGGCTTTGGGATTTTGGTTTTTAGAATACAATTTTACCTTTGAGACAATTGATATTATATAGATGTAGATAATATTTATGACTATTCTGGTTAAGCTTTAATGACTTTTAACAAACATTTAGAGTTGTGATTTGAAAAAAAGAGTATAACTTTTCGCTTTTGCTTTAAAGTATGATTATCCATGGTTTAGTGCCCAGAAGTGGTTTGATTACTTTGCATCCTTTCCAACAGACGGACAAAATAAACAGTAGTGTATAAAGTGACTCAGCTGTGCCTAGGGAAGCTCTAAGCTGATTTTCCATGAGCTGCTTTTGTCTCCGTCCTATTGAAGTATCTCTCAGTGCACAACGACACACAAGTTGGATTGGACTGCAATTGGAAATGTGTATTAGAAGCTTAACGCATAGTTTTGTAGAAATTAGCATTGTTTTGCCTGAAATATTTACATTTTCTGCATCGAAAAAATTAATGTTTTTTTTTTTTTGTAGTTAATAAGACATCTTTAGAGGGTAGTGTGAGAACAAATTTTACTCTTTTTAAAATAGATCCTTACAATAAATGAGGATGGATCACTTGGTCTGAAAACCCACAAATCTCATGTTTGTGAGCATTGCAATGCTGCCTTTAGAACCAACTACCATTTACAGAGACATGTCTTCATTCATACAGGTACTGCTTGACTTCAAATTTGTCTTTTCTACTATATAAAGAGTTGTTTACTTTTGTTAAAAATGTTTTCAGCTCTATGCGAATTTCAGTTTTAAGAGTGTAGCTAACTTGGCATCTAAGCTTAGAGATTCCATGCACCAAAGTGTCAAAAGAATATCAGAAAAAATAAATCAACATATATTTAATAAACTGAAGAGCTAACTGTTTACAAGGTTTCTTTTCTCTCTTTATCAGAAAGTAATGGGTTGACTTGTAGCCTAAGTGCCAAAAATTGACCCCTTTGTAAAATGTGCTGCGGCTGCTTATTTGCCTGATGAGGTATCTCCCTGTTTGGAGAAGTGAAAAAGGTACTTACTGTTGTAATAGCTTGCCAGTATCCTGAATGCAGTCTATGCCAGCATCCTGATTGATCTTGCTCATGAGGAAATTACAGCCATTCCAGATCACTCTTCCGTGCTAGTCTTAATGTGACTCATAGGATCATGGAGAGAACTCTGCAGTTCATATACGTAGTAAGGCAAATGTTTTTTGGTGTCAGGGTACTCTTGGAATTCGCTCAGATGCTGGTTTTCTTAATAGACATTTTAATATTCCTCGAAAATAGTTATCAGAAACAACAGTGTGTAGTTATTAACTTATGGATGTGGAATTATATTGTTCAAGGTGAAAAACCATTTCAGTGCAGTCAGTGCGACATGCGTTTCATACAGAAGTACCTGCTACAGAGGCATGAGAAGATTCATACTGGTGAGTATAGTGCCTTGAGTATCTTTACTGGCGTGCTTAAAAACTGTTTCCCCACTCAGGCAAGGTTTCTGGTAATAAATATGCAGCCTAAAACCCTGTTGTAGTTTGTTTTAATTTAACATATGTTATAAAGTTATAAAACTTTTAAAAAGAAATTAGTTTTGTGCTTTCAACTTGTTCCACTTTCCTTTGGATGTAAAATGAGTATGAACTCCAGTAAGCAGATCTGAAAGTAGTTTTCTATAAATAACCCCAGAGCAGCAAATCCTGAAGTTTGTGCATTCATAAAAGTCAAAGTTCGTTGAGCAGTTCTGTCTTTTGTTGTTTTCAAGTTAATTCAGACGAGGGGGACTTCCAAATTACATTTCCATAGATTTGTTTGTTTGTCTGTTTGTTTGTTTTGGAATTTGATGGAAAAGTGCCAGGACTAAAATGGCCAAAATGCCTAACCCCAAAGGTACTAGTATCAGCTTTTCTGTTCACTTCTTTTCTTCTTTTAGGTTTAATTCAGAACTGTTCTAAAAATAGGAGTCTTAGTTTAAAAATACGCAATGTAGGTCAAATAAGGCCCAAAGCTTTAAGCCAAAGGGAGTTAAACTTTATATGTGTTTATTTTTTTTATCTTGTTGCACCACACAGAACCACATTCTTTAACAGGTTTGGTTTCACTGGGTTTTTGGCATTTTGGTGCATGGCCTTTCAATCCCTCTTTAAATATTTTGCAATATGGTCCCTTTTGGACTAGATGCCAATTTCTCAGCCTCTTTTTCAGAAAAGCAGAGCTGGTGAATGTGCACAGTGTTTCTTGGCTGTAGCATTTAAATGGATATGAAAGCTACTAACACGCAGTGCAGTGTGTGCATGTGTAAGGGTTGAGAGGGAGAAAAAACTCGCCAAAATGAATTTTCAGAGCAGTGTACAGGGAGTTACATGCACAAATGCCCTGTTGTTTATGGGATTTTTGTATCCTAGGTTGCCATGAGTCCAGACTAAGTAGGTTTCCTTCAGCCAGTCAGCCACAGAAGAGTCTTCCATTCTTCTGTCCAGTGTCTTTGTTCTGCTCCTAGTCTTTCCTCTGGCTCTGAATTGGTGAACCATGCTGTCTCCACTTTGTGTAGATGCTTATTCTTGAAAAGAATGCTCATTCAGTCTCTTCCATCTATCTGCCCCACAACCCCCCCAAAAAAGGCAAAAATTTAAGTGCAGTCTTCACATTTTTTAGAAGATTTTTCTTTTTTTTTTTTTCAAATGAGGATTATTCCCTGTACGTGGCTTTGAAAATGAGTCTGGGCAATATAGTTAATTAACACTTGACTGCAAATATTTTATAAGTTGATTTAATTATCTTTTTAAATTTAGCTTCTAGCTCAAATGAGAATTCTGTGTTGATTGTAGGCTTTGGAGGGAGGGGGTGGATGTGGTGGAATTGTAGGTTTTTATGCCAGCTCTTACATATGCTAGTCTTTGTTTAGCAGACAAAAAGGTGCCATTTAACTAATTAACCATATTGTTATCTGACTTTTTTTAGATAACTGTATTTTCCTCCTTCTCTCAGCATCCTGAGGTGTAATTTGGTTATTTCTCAGAAAAGAGAAGGTGGTGCTTGTGTTTAAATTGTTGAATCATGGATGTTTTCCTAGGTGACAGCTAGTAATGATTAGGAGAAAACATGTAAAACCCAGCTTCCAGGAGAGGCAATATTTTTTCTGAATGCCATTTAGTTAACAAGAATTTAATTAGTGTTTAATTTTTGGCTTCACTCAGTTATAGTGTTGTTAATTGGCACTGTGCATACCTGTCTGTGCTTTCACCTCTGTATGACAGTGTTCACCACTGGGCCTTAGCTGTTTGTGTAGTCACTCTGTTGTTCAGGGCTGCATAACTAAACCCATCCAGAAAAGCTGAGTTTTCAACTTGCTTCTCTAATGAGAAGGTGAGCAGTGGGTCTGTGTTACACTTTGATGAAAGTAAAGATCTGTTTGTATTATTCGTACTCTTTTAAAAACATTTCTTAACTTTATTCAATACTTTTTTCTTTTTATTTGGCATTTTTGTCTCCATGAATGACCACTTTTAGCACCAGCTTTTGCACAGTGTTCAAAATACTGATGAGGAACTGGAAATCTCTTAGTCTTTTAAAGATGTTTATCAAATTCTCCAGTTTATTTTAAGCCAATCAAAGAAAGTAGTAACAGGTAGAAGCCCCATTTTATGCCTGTTACAAGCCCCCAATTTACAGGTGCCCCAGCTAGTTCCAGTCTGATTTGACTTTGGTTCTCTGAACCACTCCTTCAAAGGAAATGTTGTGAGGGAGTGAGGAAGCAATCAATGAACAGCCTTATTCTGTGTAAATAATTAAACAGTTGCGTCTAAAAGCAGACATTGCATTAATACAAAATTTGTTTATAGTTGTGTGTAGAGGAGGGCAGCAGTGTTGGAACCCTGCTGCTAAACTTGTCCCTAATGATACAGAAAATTGCTATTTTAGTTGTGAGAGAGGGGAGAGTCACTGGTACGCAAATATTTTCAGTTTATGAGGTCGGAGAAGATGCTGAATGTTCTTTTTTTTTTTTTTCAAATATGTATGCTTACTTTTTGCTCAGAGATGTTTCTATATACCTTACCCACTCATGCATTCATGTGTCCTAGTTGTGTAAGCCACCCTNTTTTTGAGGGGTCGGAAAATGCTGAAAGTTTTTTTTTTTTTTTTTTCAAATATGTATGCTTACTTTTTGCTCAGAGATGTTTCTATATACCTTACCCACTCATGCATTCATGTGTCCTAGTTGTGTAAGCCACCCTACTTTCCATTTTAAACACAAAAACTAAGATTACATTAAAAAAAAACCCCACCATTGAGGCTAACAATTCAAGTGCCTTCTTATTCAGTCATGCTGATTTTTTATTGCCTTCTTTGGTATTTTATAATTTGTTTTTTGTCTGTTTAGACTTCAAAATGCCTGGGTTTATAGTTGTTACAGCCTTCATACACATAATATTTGTACTACACTTGATGAGTAGTTCTGTTGCTTGGTTTTAATAGATTGCCAACATAGACACAACACATGAACTGTTTTCATAAATAATGCATTGATTGTTGTATTGTATTTTAAAATTTTGACTTTTTTTTATACATCTGATTCTTTCCCACTCACCAAGACATTTCAGAAAAATGTGTCCTGGATTCTCCCTGCATTAGCAAAAGGCTGTTGTTAATGATCTCCTCCATTTGCAATAGATCCTGTTTGAAAAGTACAACAAAATTGCGGAAGGCATCTGAAGTCTCGGGCTTCTGCTCAGATGAAATTATTATTGGAAGCCTATCTTCATATTAATTTTTAATCTTTTTGTAACATTATCTTTCATAAGGAAGATTAAAGCCAGAATTAAGTATGGTATCAGTTTCACAAAGTTTTTCTTAATCTTACTTCCAGAGTGTTCTGGAATTCTGCTGAAAAATATTATTTTCTGTATTGTGCTGAGTAACTCCAGGGCAGTGTCCCCAGATTTTTCTCCCTGTTAAGGCATGGCCAGCAGTGCGTTTATATGTGCCCTGAAAGTCTCCAAAATTGCTGGTGGTTGCAATACACCGAAAAACCACAGACCCCTGTTTGGCCCTGTTCAAGCATTGAAATGGGAATAGGTAGCTGGGGAGTCTTCTGCCAGCAAAAGCCAGCTTGAGTAGGAAAATGATAAGGAACTCTGTGTCCATTCATTTACAGAAATGAGTGTAAGGCTGCAGGTAAGTGCATTAATCAAGTGTTCTGCATTTCCTGGGATTGCAGGATGGCTCCTTGGAGGGCTGTTCGAGGCCAGAACAGGACCCAGCTATCTGGCTTTAAGGTTCACGATAGTTTTCAACACAAACAGCCACTCCATTCTCTAAAAAAAAAAAATATGTGAGGTAGCATGAAAGCAAGCTTTGAGACAATGTGAGGAGAGTTGTTTGAAATGGCAGTTTAAAAAAACCACAAAGTAGAAGAATGGAGCAAAGGGAAAGAACAGAGTAAGTAGCAAGGACTAAGTAGTAGTCTTTAGGAATGGAAGAGTTCCTGTGTATTAAAGAACAGTGAGGTCTAAATGTCTTGTCTCAGCTTCCTTAAAATGGAAGGCAAGGATTAGAATTTGATTCAGGTGCCTGACAAATTAAGAGAACATGAAGAATGAAACTGGAGTTTGAAAGTTAAGAAATAGGCCAGAGAGGAGGATTTGCTTATAGGCAGTATGAGAGAGAATGGTATGATCGGTGTTAGGACTTACAAGGGATGTTGAAAAAAAAGCAAAATTTTATGGTGCTTATTAATAATCAAGAAATGGTAAAGTTCTCTAACTCAAGTGAAAGAAGAGATAGGATGCTGAGGTTGTGAGCCTGTAGAAAAAGAACTGATGGAAGCTGAGAGATCTGAGAAGAGGAGATAATTTGATTTAGGAGAGAATAAATTGGAATAATTTCATCCAAGAAAGGGATTGGCTGAGAAGCCACATGGAGAGGTAAGAATTAATAATTGGAAATAGGACATAGGCTTACAAAGAGAGAGATTTAGAAATTGCTTGGAATTAAGGAAGCTGGAACTCTGGGCATTAATGATCTGACTAGGAGCACATGTGTGGGCGATACAGATATTTTCCATTCTAGTTTCTATAAATACTGGAACCTTATTTTAAGGTACTATATTCCCATTCGTAGAAGGATGTGGGTAAATTTTTCTATTCTAAATGGAAAATACACATTCTGACAACATTTAAAATAATAAAATCTATTAAAGTCTTAAATTTTAAAAATTAATTGTTGGTAATTTAATAGTTCATAACATAATTAGTAAGAATAAAACTACCTCGTAAAATAGCAATAGTCTGCATATTTCTGGAAACAAAACAAAACAAAAAATCAATGCAGTGTAGCATCCAGAACAAAGAGGGTCTTGACAGATGCTGCCAAGGCAATCCCTGACCTCTATATCAGTCTAAAAGATTTCACAGTAAATACTAAGAGGAGAGATCACTGTTGTTCAGGGTGAGTTCTAGTAAATAATAATGAGCTTCTATAAAAGCAAAACTAACTTTTCAATGCACTTGGAATTTTTAAGTTTTGTCAGAGAAACCTAGAAAAAGATATCAGAGGGAAGATGTAAGGCAAAAGTTAAAAGAAGTAAAAATAGTTACTCCCTGCTCAGAAAGGATTGTTACAGGGTTTCATTGTGAGGAAAAATAAGGGCAGAACTGAAGATGAGTTCAGGGCAGTGCATATTGTCTGAACGAGTATTTCATGAAAGTGAAGAAAAAAGCCAGAAACCAAAACAAGCAAACAAAACAGTCAAAATGAGAAACCTGTAAGTATGCAAACACCAGTTCTGCTACAGAGGTTTCTTGGTTTTGGCTTAATTTTAAAAAGATTTTAAAATTAGTTTTTAAAAAAATAAATAATTTTGGGTTTCAACCAAAATAGTGTGACTTTTTCAAAGCAATTATCTCAATTCCACATGCAGATAAGGGAAAAAACATGGAAAAATAGAAAGCAACCTCCAAAATGTTACATTCAAAGTTTGGAAATGTATTAATTCTCTCCTAGAAGGGATGGGTTTGAGTTAATGAGTTGGTGAGAAGATTGAGGTATTTTTATACAGTCGTCTGCCCTAAAAAATGCATACTGTAACAACAATTCAGGAAGACCATCTTTGTAGTTCTTAATTTGTTAGGTGTAAGACATACCTGCACCCACGTTAGAAAGAGGAATAAAGATTTAGTTTTAAAGGTGGGGTTTTTTTTAGCATAAAAGCTTAAAGCAATTTGAGGCATCAGCAACTGGGTATTGAAAAAATAGTGATGTAAACAAGCCCTATGTTGTTTTTCAATAACAATAGACTAAATCCTCTTACTGCTTCTAATAGAGAATGTAGTATTTGACCTGGTAATTTTATGGAAAAACGTTGATTTATTCTTTTAGATTAATACTGCTACGTGTTTTTTATCAGGTGAAAAGCCATTTCGTTGTGATGAATGTGGTATGAGGTTTATTCAGAAGTATCACATGGAAAGGCACAAAAGAACTCACAGTGGAGAGAAGCCTTACCAGTGTGAATATTGTTTGCAGGTAAGAAGACTTAGTGAAATCTTTTGTGATTGAAAACCAAACCACCAGTCAATTCCCCAGTACTGCAGATGGGGCTTTCTCCATTTTATACAAATAGATATATAATGAATGTTTTTTCTGTTAAGATGGGCTATCTTGGTGCACAGGTGGAGCAGAGTCACAGCTGGCTGTGCTTGATTTTATTGACTGTATGGTGTTGTTTGACACTTCATTAGAAATTGGTAAAGTGGGTGAATCATCAAGTTCGTTAGAGCGAAAGGTTTCTTTTCTTTCTGCTAATATATTTATTTTTTTGAGTAACAATAATCCTAATCACCACCATCATCTTTTCCAGTATTTCTCCAGGACCGATCGAGTGCTGAAACACAAACGTATGTGCCATGAGAACCGCGAGAAGAAACCCAACAGAAGTGCCACCAAAGTTGGCTTTTTGCCATCGGAGGAAGATTCTGGTTTCTCTACGCCTCTGAAAGACAGCTCCTTGCCAAAGAAGAAAAGGCAGAAAACAGAGAAAACAAAATCTGGGGATAAGGAAGGTACAGATAAATCAGAACACAAGAAGGACAAAAATGACTATTTGCCTTTGTACTCTTCCAGTACTAAAGTAAAAGATGAATATATGGTAGCAGAATATGCTGTTGAGATGCCACATTCTTCGGTCGGTGGATCGCACTTAGAGGAAGCAAATTCTGGAGAAATACACCCACCGAAGCTCGTTCTCAAAAAGGTCAACAAGAGGAGTCTAAAGCAGCCACTTGAGCAGAGTCAAACCATTTCACCTTTGTCTACATATGAAGACAGCAAGGTTTCAAAGTATGCCTTCGATCTTGTGGACAAGCAGAGTTTACTGGACTCTGAGGGTAATGCTGACATTGATCAAGTCGACACGTTACAGGAAGGGCCCAGTAAACCCGTACACAGCAGCACTAATTATGATGATGCAATGCAGTTTTTAAAGAAAAAAAGGTATTTACAAGCAGCTAGTAACAACAGTCGAGAATATGCCTTGAATGTAAGTACCATAGCATCTCAACCTTCAGTAACACAGGCAGCTGTGGCCAGTGTCATTGATGAAACTGCTACAGCCTCGATACTAGACACACAGGCACTGAATGTTGAAATTAAGGGTAACCATGACAAAAATGTCATTCCAGATGAGGTACTGCAAACTCTGTTAGATCATTATTCACACAAGGCTAATGGACAGCATGAGATCTCTTTCAGTGTGGCTGACACGGAAGTGACCTCCAGTATATCCATCAATTCCTCTGAAGTATCTGAGGTGACCCAATCTGAGACGGTTGGAACAAGCTCTCAAGCTTCCTCATCGGATAAAGCTAGTATGTTACAAGAATATTCAAAGTTTTTACAACAAGCTTTGGACAGAACTAGCCAAAATGATGCCTATTTGAACAACCCGAGCCTTAATTTTGTGACTGATAACCAGACTCTTACAACCCAGCCAGCATTTCCTTCCATGGAGAAGGTCTACACATCTATACCCGTCAATAGCTTTCGGTCGGGAATGAACTCTCCATTAAGAACAACTCCAGACAAGTCTCACTTTGGACTAATGGTTGGTGATTCTCAGCACCCTTTTCCCTTTTCAGGTGATGAGGCAAATCATTCTTCTTCCTCCTCTACACAGGACTTCTTGGATCAAGTAACTTCTCAGAAGAAAGCAGAGGCACAGTCTGTTCATCAAGCATATCAAATTAGCTCCTTTGAGCAGCCCTTTAGAGCTCAGTACCATGGGGCAAGAGCTGGAATATCATCTCAGTTTAGCACTGCCAATGGACAGGTGAACCTTCGGGGACCAGGGACAAGTGCTGATTTCCCAGAATTTCCCTTGGTGAATGTAAATGATAGCAGAGCTGGGATGACTTCTTCACCTGATGCCACAACGGGCCAGACTTTTGGCTAAGGAATCTTTGTAAATAATACTGGCACTTTAGAACACATTTGTCAAAGGGGGTTGCTCTGTATAAGATGGAGTTCTGTACAGCTTTTAAGAGCGCTATGTTAAAACAAAAGTAAGCTGATATTAGCAAGACCAATAACTGCTTCTTTTTTTCTTTTTTTCTTTTTTTAAAAAATTTTTTGGTTAGCCATCAGTCATTGAACTGCCTGATGTTGGTGCCCCTATCAAAGGCAGTTTATTATTCACTTGTTTGAATCCAGAAAATATTTTACCTTCTATGAAATTTAAAAATAAACAAAATCCCCAGGTAAGGCTTTCCCCCATGATTGTTTCCTTGCTGGTTTCGTTGTATGCTTTGGGAGGACAGTTTATTGTCTGATACTATTCACATTGTCATTTCTAAGCTTGTCAGCATAGTCATTGCTCTTCAGCAGGGAATCAATGTGTGCTAAACACACAGAATAAACAAGTAAGTTTCAGAAGCCAAACAAATATGGCTTTAAAAGAAAGCATTTTCTAGAAAAATCTTCAGTCTCTCAAAAATGATTTTAGACCATGTGCCCTTTATTTCTGCTTTGCATTACCTTGAGTTGTGTTTGGAGGGAAAGAAAGTGAATTCTGATAGACTAACTCTACTATTTAAAAGTCTAATTAATTTAAAATACTTTAAACACTTTTTTAAGCAAAATGCCTAACTGCTAAAGCCTTTACTTCATTCCTGAAGTAATGTGTATTTCTTTGTACAGCTGAATCTAGATGTAACTTTTTAATGACTTTTTCATATGCAGAAACCAAGATTTTGAAGTTTTAGTTAAAATACTCTGTAGACAACATTCCCAATTGCAAAATGCTTACACAAACTGTGTATTCCAAGATTTAAAAGCTTAATTGTACCTTACCCTACATACTCATAACGATTAACATAGAGCACTTAGCCAACTTTATAGTTTTTGATTTATCAAAAAATAAAACCATTTTTAGATTTTTAGGTTTGATACGGTTGCATCATTTTCATCTCATACAGCTCCAGTAATTCTTTTCAATATACTTGAGATTGGGTATTTTTAGCTTCTGTAAAAACTGTTTTAATTCTCTGTCTAGAATTTTGACAATTCCAATTATTATCCCTGAAAGCTGAAGAAGTGGGCATTCAAATTCCCTATTTTTTAGTGTTTGCTTAGTGAAAGTCACTACAATTTTACCGACCCAAACTGGTGAATGATGCTAGTGAATGGGATTTCTTTTTCCAGCCTAGGAGAGTGATCAGAAGTTTTCGTTGCATTTCACAGTATAAATAAACTGCAAAGTTTATCCCTGTACCATGAATATGTTTTTTTGAATAGTACTTTGTCTTGAAGTATACGGTATGGTACGATAAGTAGTTCTGTGTGCATTTTTAAGGTGGTAAGATTTGAGTAGCCTAACTATTGTGTAGTTTAAGTTAACAAGTTTCAGATTTTTGAACTGTATGTTCATTCTATTGCACCTTCCCTAAAGGGACACTGTCTGGTAGTTCAAGGCAGTTTAAGCCTCATGTAGGCTGATTAACCAGGGAAAAACACACACACACACACACACATACACATACAGGTAGGTGTGTATATGGTGGTTTTTTAAATAAGATTGCATCCATGTTTTTACAGCACTGTTGCTAGCTGGTATCTCTCAGACAAAGCCATCAGGTAGGAGAAAAGGCTGCATCTCATGGGGCTAAAATATATCCTCTCTTCTAAAAAAGGACTTGAGCAGGACCTAGAACAGTTCCCATCTCTTACCAAAGCAGTAGCAATATTTTTCTGAATTTTCATTACCAGGAAACTGATCCCACTTTGTCTTTTCCCTTATGGTAGCACTACTACAGCACTAACTTCACTTGGTACAGTTGAGGGAGAAAGGGCATTTATTATCCCTAGCCTGCTTCTTCTATTGGCAAGAATACAGTTTATATAAACTAATTTCTTAATACTTTTGTATAAGAAAGCAGGCTCTTTTGATTTGTTGACCCTGTGTGTAATACAGTAAGGCATTTCAGCATGCTGTGACTTACCAGTAATTTTGTCTGAATATTTGGCCATGACTTAAAAAGAGCGGGCATCAAGGGAGAAAAGTACATTCGTTATGGATTATTAATGATACATGTAAAGAAATTTCTTTGAAAGAATATTTTTAAACTGATTCACGGTCTCTCTGTTTTTCTTCCTTTATGGTCAGTATGGTTTTTTGACTTTCCATTTCATGTTGCACGGAAATAACATAAACAGTCCTATATCCCAGGAAACCACCTCTTGGAAGGCATACTTTGTTTTCAGAGTTTCATTTCCATGACATCCTAACTTGTGGTGCCTGAATAATACTGTGTTGGCACTTTTGTTCCTATGCCCTGATGTTGCAAGGAGATGGCAATTAATTGTACTATTTGTTAAATATAGCAAGGAACAAAAGCAAAAAAAAAAAAAAAGTTTGGGTTATTACTGTGTTACTGCACTGCTGTGGCCCCATAGGGAGGTAAGAGGAACGAAGCCTCCTTCTCCCTAAGGAGACTGACTCAGCTTTATTTAAAAAAAGTTCCTGCATTGACACTCTGGTGTGAGAATGTGACCGAGGACTCAGAGGGAGTGGCTCTCCCATGCCATCGTCACACTTGGGAATCACTCCGAGGGTGTGTGAGGGAGCTGTGCAGAGTGAAGGAACTTGCAGCCAAATGGGGATCACCAGAGGAACTGCTGTTCCTTACATCACAGCTCATTCCCTAGCCTGCTGCTGAGCCATTCCAGCTGCACTCTGTGCCTTAGGACAGGCTGTGAAGTCCCGTCTAAGCCACAGGGACTGTCTTGCAGGGTTCTTCCACATGTACAATTAAAGCAGTGGTGTGAGTAGTTGATCTGCTGATGCTTGAAGCTTTCTGCACTGGAGGACTTAGCCAGATATACTGCTGTGACTTCCTGTGTACATCCCCTTTTATTCTGGAATGAGTGTTTATGTAGTTCTGGGAGGTTTAGCTCTGTAAAAAGCTCTTGCTTGTTTAATAATGGCATTATTTAATAACGTTTGTCACTGCTCACGTTTTGCTGCTTTTAATCTGCTGCAGATGCACACTCTTCTTGTTGATCTGGTCATTTTTGTTAGTTTTCTGTGTATGTCTGGAAAAAAGCAGCTTTGGTTGTCTGTTCTGCTCTTGTGCTGTCAGCGTGAGGCTGGGGTGAGGTGCAGATTCCCCTCAGCTAACAGCAGGCATTCTTACCAAAAGGTCATGCAAGCACCAGATATGTGTGTGTGTGTAAGGTGGAATTTTTGGGGATATCTACTAGTGATAGAGCAATGATAATTTTGAAAAAAGAAATTGATGACATTTGCTACCAAGCTCTCTCTCTCTCTCTCTCTCTCTCTCTCTACATATATATATATACACAATGCATATATATGTATATATATACATGCACTTATTAATAGGCCATATTTTGGTCCTAAATTACTTGACAGTGTCCCTTTTAGCATGAATCTTTTGATATGTTTTACCATTAATATAACAGACAATGAAGGAATCAGCTTGTAATGGTATACTAATAGGCATTTACCTTTTCTTCATTTGATTTGAGAATGAATTAATCATAAATGACAAGTTTTGGGGAGAAGGATTAACCATGTGTATTACTGTATGTTGGTTTACGAATAACAACATAAACAATTTAAATTGGATGATAAAAGAACTATGTTTATGATCTTGTGTCTCCTAGTGTTGTCTTTAGGAAAATTGTGTTTCAAGAAGAAAATAGGACAAGAAAGTATTCATGTGAAATAACACTTGTATTATTTTTATATTGTACTTGTCAGTTTTTTTGGCTGATGGGAGCTTTTCATTGTTAATTGAGAAGTACAGTAAAATCTTGCTAATTCGCTGACCTCTAAACAGAGCATCTGACAGGTTTCTGCATCCCTCATGGTCCCTTCCCACCTCTCTGCAATGGTCTAAAAAGTACTGTAGCAAGGTCTCACACAATAATACTGTGCTACTTCACCCAAGTATACTACAGCATCTATATTAGTATACTGGGAGGTAGAAGGAGTATTGAAAACTAGACTGCAGTTGCTAAAATAAATGAACAAAGTACATTTTGTGATGTGACATCCTTGCTTTTGTTGCCTGCTTCTTCACTATTTTCAAAATTGTAATTTGTAAAGGGTTTCTAAGGCATTGCTGCGAATTATTGGGGTTCTACTGTAACTTTTGGAGTTTATTCCGAAGTATTCATGTTCTCCTATGAAAACTTTCCACCTGAACAGATACGTTATATTCCATGCTTGATCAGAGTATTTTTATAGTATTTGTACCATATGTAGTAACTATTTGAAATGAACCAGACTATTTGGATGAATTCACTCTGAATTTTGCAGCATTGGATTACATGTATGTGTATTTGCTAACTAAATTTTCTTGGCTTTGAGAGCTTTGATTTTCATTCTTCTTTCTTTGCTTGTTTTAATACCATTACAAATCGCAGGGAAAATCCTACTACTCCTGGGAATCCGTTTGGAAATGTTAACAGGCAGAAATATGTGTATGCAGTCGGTACCAGTACACATGTGAACTTTCAAATTACATGGTTGGTACTGAAGCAAATGAATAATGTTACAGTTTCCTAGAGTTAAATGTTTTATTAAAATGAAGCCTTGTAACTTTGAAAGTTCATTGGACTTACGGTAATGCATGTTTATGTTAGGCATGTAATGCATTTAGCTGAAACTCACTTTGCAAAGGACAAGCACTAAGAAAGTATTACTGCTAATGAAAAGACATCTTTAATTTGAAATTTAAACTTCTGTTCAAGTTCAGTTTGCATTGTGTCAGGGAAATAAATTTATAGTCGCTTTTGCTCTACTCAACATACAAAACCTTCTGTTTCCTTTTTAAAATTACATCTTTTGGTAGGAAACAAACTGAGGCAAGCAAACATTTCTAAGAGTTGTTTCTTGCTTTCCTTAATCCAATGGATGGAAAGGTAATATTGTGTAAACAACATTATTTTATTTTTTTATGCAATATCATGCTGTAAATATGATTTATCAAATAAGGATGTACCTATGAATCTTTGATTCTGCACAGCTAGAGTTTATATATAAATATAAATGTGTCTTGACAATCAAGGACTTATGTCAGTCTTCCTTTATGACGTTTCTTATTGTTATGCATTCCATTTGTTTGACTTGAGTATTTGTATTGTCTGTAAAGTATGTAATGTTTTTATAGCTTGTTTAAAAACAAACAGAAAAGCCTGTAAATATGAACTGATCACAGTACTGCTCTGTTAGAAGGCATATGATGATGTACTGTTTGTAAGCAATAATACATGACAGTGCTAACTTGACAAGTAGCATAAGGATAAGTTCCAAAAATACCTTTGGGAGTTAATAGCCTTGTTTGAGTTAATGAATATTCTTAATCATTTTTTAATAAATAAATTCAGATGTCCTCCTGCTGGAATACATAACATTGTTTACAGAGCACAATTTCAGTCACAGAGAGGACAGTCTTTAGATCTATGGCTTCATCCACTTTGAGTGAGAAATGAATGGCTTGGCTGCACTTCTGCGAGACGAGGAAGACTGCTAAGGTTGAATAGCTGTGTCTCTAAAGGATCAGAGATACTATTCTGCTTCTGTGCTGATTCCTGCCAGTTCCTCTACAAAATAAATTTGGAGTCTTTAAGTCCTGATATTGAACTGATGAGACTTGGGCCACCCATAGAAAGGAGTAGTTCTCTTCTTATTTCATATGCAGATAAACAGTGAACTTTTGAGTCACCTCTTCCTTTGTGTTGCATATTTTTCAAATTATGAGCTATGAGATGATGAGATGGGTTTATTCTGATAAACTAGATGTCAAACTTATAGTTTGAATTGAATAGGTATTAGACTGTACAGAGCAGGATATCTATTTGAACAGTCATCACTGCTTTAGAACCTCCCCCCCCAATTTATAAATGTATATGACCTACATTTTATAGAAAAAGAAATGTTTTTAAATGCTAGTCATTTATATAATATGTGCTTTGAAGGATTTGCTAGTCCACTTCTGTCACTTTTAGTACACTGGTATCTTTTATATGTAATGTATGCTTTTTATTATTATAATTATTATTATAATTATTATTATTGTAGACATTTCAGTAGGAGGAATTTTGCAACAGTATGAGGGGTTGAAATTTTCATTGTCAGAAATGAATTATACTGGACTTTGTCTGTGTAGTCTTGTCTTTCTTTAAATACTGTCTGGAAGGGAACTTGGTATTCAATAAAGCAAGTGACTTCCTTTTATTTTGAAGGCATACTATGTAGTGCTGAATTGGATCTGAAAATGTAATGGATTTGAAGACAGAGAAATTAATACAAAATCTAGTGTACAGAAGAAATTGTGTTATGAAAAACCTGATGATATATATATATAGTGAAACACTGTTACAGTGAATTTCTGATCTAGTGCTATTTTCCTGAAGTCAATATGCCTTCTTTGTATTTCAGTTAATTAAAAAAAAAAAAAGATAATTTGTATAGATAAATTCAGGATAATAGGTTTATTTCAATCATTATACAGTATTTCTTTATCCTACAACATCTATTCCGTCCCTTTATTATCAGACAAAAGACCGTAACCTGAATTCCATCAGTTGAAGTATGTATATATAGGTGAGAGATGCTTTTATAGGAACCTGGAAAGTATGAATTTGCATATTCCTTGTGTTTCTGACAGAAATCAGTATGTGAGTCTTTCATTATTCCTGTGAAATGAGGAATTTCCTGATACCAAGAGGAGAGTGAGTGTGTGTGTGCACGTGTGTATGTGTGTAGGTCCATGGAAGATGTTTGGGTCTCAAGGCCAAAATGATAAAAGTGTAAAAGGATTTAAAGTAGCTCAACACATGACTTACATTTAATATGTAAAAGAAACATTTAAATTTCATAATTCAAAAAAAGACAAAAATAGTTTTGCAGGGAACAAAACTATTTGGATAGCAGGCTTGACCAAATGATTTTTTTTTGGTTAAACTTGATATATTTTAAATGATTCTATTTCTGCCTTTATTTCTGCCCTAAAAGCAACTTAAAATATTTTGGGAGATACTCTTCCTGTTCATTTGACTGTGAGTGTAATTTATATCATGGTTTACAAAATGTGGCATGAAGGATTGGATTGTTTTATCTGTATAATACAATGAAAGTTTGCTCTTTTTTTACATAATCATGGTGAATGGTATTGTATTCTTAGGACTGATTTATTCATTAAGTGACTTAATGAGTTTCATCACTTTTGACGTTATTGTTTTCTAATGGTTAACTTAGTCTTTTTTGGGTTTATAATACCCTTCTATGTATTGTGATACTAAGGGAAGTTATGTTTTTGCTTTATTTTTAATTAAACTAATAGTTTGATAATTTATATTTGCAAATGATGCATTTTAAATGTGGTCACTTGCTGTTTGAAAAATAAAAATATAGAATACTGTTTTATGAATAGACTTAGCAGTATTTTTCATGTTAGATAATTTCAAACAAAATCTGCTTTCTTAATGAGACAGATGAAGGCATGTAAAGATACATATTGTGCAAGAACTGAAGTGGATACTTTTCAACAATTAAATGAAATATTTAAATATTTGATTTGAAACACACAGAACTTATTTGGGTTTTCTTCTCCTTTGGATCTCCTTGCTTCCTTTGATTATAGAAAACAGAATATCTGACCTTAACTTTAATCTGGTTGTCTGAGAAGACTGCACTGAAATCACTTTAACAGAAACACCTAGTGTTAGACCAGCTTTCCTTTTGTGATTTTTGTTTGCACTGGAGCGAGTTTGTTCAGTGCCAGCAGCTCCTCACATAAATGACAATCAGGACTTTGTTTTAATCTCAGTTGTAAGAAAAGTGAACTTGATTACTCAAGATTTCAAGTCTGTTGGATAACAGTATGCTATGTGTGCAGCATTTTGTAGCATGTATAGTCTATGGAGTATTTGTTACATAGATTTTTCTATGGTTAAAGCAAGTATTTAAAAAAAAAAATTGAGGATCATAGCATTTATGCACCTACAAACCCAGAAACATGCCCCATAGCATTAATTACTGATAATTCAGTTTTCTTGCCTTTATTTGTTCATGTGTATAAGGCATACCGTTTCCCTGAATCTTTTGGTAGGGTCCCTCCTGGTAAATACTTGACTTTTGTGAAATGCTTGGCTCTGTTGATTTTATTTCATGTAAGAACAAGTCTTATGTAAGAAGATGTTAAAAGTGGCACAACACCTTTTAACGAGAAAAAAGCCTGTAGTGAAGCAGTGTGTGAAGACTGGAGCTGTGATCAGATGAGCGCGGCAGGAAGAGCTGGTGGGTCTGGGATGTCACCAGCCCCTCACCCGGCGGGTGCAGCAGGGCCACTACCTGGGCATCCACCAGCCCAGGGGAACCTCCTCGGGGCAGCGGTGGCTGTGTGACTGGAGCTTCTCGCCTGGCCTTAGCCTGCACCCTGCTGAGGAGGTTTGGCTCAGCTGGCTGGATTTGGCCATGGCAGAGAAGGGCACTCGGGTTTGTTCTCATGTCTTACCCGGGGACAGCGGCCCTGCCCTGGCAGGGGTGGCCACGCACAGCCCGGGGTGGTCACTGACTGCACCAGCACAGACTGAGAGTGGCCGTAGGAAATGCCCCTGCTCAGTCCCTCTGAGCCGTGGGAGGCTCTGCTGTCTCCGAGTGCCTTTGTGTGCCCTTGGAGCAGGCTGTGAACACAGCACTGGATAGGACTTGGTTTCAATCTTACTCCAGTGTGCAAGTTGTGGTATTGCCTTTTTAAAATACCTTATAGACTTCACGTGGTATGTTAACATCCAGCCAGCACAGTAACTGCTTTTAATGGTTTCATGCTTAATAGTTTTGAGTTGTGGGTGAACTCTGGCTCTGCAACGTGCCTGATGACGTAGTGTCTGTGTACTCAGCCACCCTGCTTGTCTTTATGTTTGCTTATATTAGTTATACTGATTTTCATTTGCTTTAATTATGTGGTAGAAATAAGAAATCAAAACTGATCACATCTGTTTATTGACTTACATGATTAATACTGTCAAAGAGTAAAGTGATACTGAAAGGATACTTTTCAACATTTTGATATTGAAAAGAATTATCAGAACCTACATTTTATGCTGAGTGAGAAAAATAGTCCATTTCAATTAGCTTGCTTTTATTTTTTGCTAGGAGAAGGAAGCAGTTTTCTGTTAAAATAATTGGTTATTTGTTTATTTAGAGGCATAAAAAATATCTCTCTGAAATTAATATTTTTCTTGCAGTGCACAGGGTAAACTATTTTGTGGGTTCAGGACAGACAACAGTTTATGAAAGTTCAGAGAGTTGGAGGTGTGTTGGCTTAGTGAGGTAGTCTCAAAAAGTGTCCGGTTTGGTTATCTTCTGCATTGCACTTGCTGAATCAACAGAAGATAGTCTTCTGTAGAATATTGTTTGCTTTTTTGTCTGCTTTAGTTGTCAAGACACGGAGTTTAATGAAGAGAGCTGTTCCCTGGAACAGGGGGTTAAAAAGGAGCCCATCTGTGCTGTCGTTTCCGAAGCCAACAGCCCTGCCCTGGTTGCTCAGGTGAGTTGCCTCCTTTGCAGTGCCCTTCCCCTTTCACACCAGGGCTGGTCTTCAGGTTCCTGACATCCCCGCTGCACCATCTGCTTCGAATGCATACATGTACAAGTCGCCGGCAGAGATTGAATAGGATGATTTGGAGAGGTTCCATTTTAAAATGTGTGCGTGGGTCTTAGTCCGGCCAGCCTCTGTCACTTTTGCCGGTGTCGGCAGCCGTGCGCGTCGTGCAGAAATCATGGAATCCAGTTCCTGCCGCTGTTATTTAAACTCACTTTTGGATGTTTGCTGGGTGTACAAGTCACTTGTTTTTTCCACTCTGAGTCCATCTCCCCGGGCAGCTCTGCCTGTCTTCCACGGGAGATCCAAGACACGTTGCTGCGTGATCGCTGTTTGTGTGATTTCATTGGGCCAGCGGCTGTGTCTTCAGGCCTCTTGGCTAGAAATGTGATGCCTAGTCCCAGACCAGGCTTTGTGCTGACATCTTTTTAGATAGATCAGTGCCTTGGCAGTAGCTTGCCTTCATTTAGAAGAGGTGATACTTTCTCAGCAGCTATGGTAATACAAGTAGTACCACTGAACATGTTAATTTTCACTTCTATTCACATAAAATCTTTGTTTTCATGGCCAGATGTGATCATTAGTGCCATTTCACAGAGGCAGAAGTAACAGCTCTTGTTAGATCAAAAGCACTAGCCTGGCCCAAATGAAACCAAAAGGATCCATTATTTTAGCTCTGTAATTTATAAAAAAATATTTCTCTGTTGTAATACGAATAATGACTGTTCAAAATGTGTAAATGTTATACCCTGAAAGCTCTTGAGGAGCAGCACGTCCTTAACCGGTCTTGTCACAAGATAAACTGAGTCATGAGAGATGATAAAGCAACAACTGCGAGTGCTGGGAATGTTCAGGGTAATTGCGAGGTAATCTCGACCATGCAGTGATGTGCAAGAACAAAACAGAGGATGACATCAGAAGCTGAAAGGATGACTTGTTTGGTTTTTCTCAAGTCCTGCGTTTTCTTCCATTTCTCTTCCATTTCTCTTCTCCAGTTCCTGACATCATCTTTGTTTTAAAGCTAATTATAGACAGAACAGCCTAAGAAAGATACGGCTCAGACAGATACGGAAGTGCAGGGATACCAGTGGGACAAAGTGATCTTTTCCTGCAAACCAGGGCTCTGAAAGGGGGATTTTCCTTAGGGCAACATCTGTTACCTTAGAGGAAGCAAACAGGATGATTGATCAGTCTCCAAGTCAAACACGTAGCTAGAGTGATGGATGTTGCAGCTACTTGAAAATGAGCCGTAAGGACAGCGTGAGTCCCCACAGCGGGTGTGGAAATGCACTTTGGCAATATTGGCTCTCACTGAGCTGTTGCCTGAAAATCCATTTTAAGGAATTGTAACAAGAATGTTGTTTGTAGTGATGCTCAGCTATTAAGTTGATAACTGCTATTACACACACTGAACAACACCCAGTAAAAATCCCTTTTAAAGGCAAAGTATTTTACAATTTGCAGCTGTGAGTGAACTTGAAAAAGATTGTCTCTTCATTTAGTCTGAGAACATACTCCACATGTCACAGCCCATTTTACTGTCAGTCTAGGGTTTGTAGGTCATTAAGTGATGTGATAAGCTAAACTGGGTAGTTTATTCACAGATTGTGCCGTGTGTGTACATGGAAATTGCATATTGCTGTGTTACATGTATGTCTGGCAGCTGAAGGAGATGATGATGAGGTAGGTGAGAATTAATATTAATCCTATTAAGAATCAATCCTTTCCACATTTCACAGGATGGCTCAGACTCACGGATGTTTCAAATTCACATCTTCTCTTGCTGACCGACCTCTGCACTGCTGCTTTCCCTGTTTCTGGAAGCCACGTTTATATCTTTGACACCTCTATTGTTCCCTTACTTGTTTTATCCCACATAACCTTTTGTCACCCTCTTCACTCTCTTAAATCCATTTCCAGGCTCCATTCCCTGGAGAAATTCCCACTGAGTGGCACCACATGGACCATCAAAAGTCTTCTCAAATTGCAGTTCAGGATGTCCAATACGCCAGGCTTTGGATGGTTCTATGTGCCAGTCCCCAGGACCTATGTAACTTGAGTGAGAGGATTGGTCAGTGGAGTTTGCAGTGTTCTTTGCTAGCCCTGAAAGCACTCAAGAACTGGACTTTGAGAAAACAATTTTAACTCTTAGTTCTATTTTTCCTGCCGTTTTATTCCCTGTAGAGCTAAGGTGCTCAGCATAACGAGAGAGAACCAGGAGCATTCAGCAGCAGAAAGTGGCAGTAGCAGCTGGCTCAAGAAACTTCTTTGGCACTTGCCTGGTGTGCACATGTGTGTGGGGGGGCACAGAGGTGCCTGCAGGCAGGCTGCAGGGCTTGGTCCTCTGGGAATCAGTGACTCTTCATCAGTTCTGCAACAAATTAAAAATACTTACTTCACGTTTTTCACTGGCCCTTATGATGGGAGAATCTGGCTGAACCTGTTCCCTGGTAGTCATAGAGTGTAAAGAGAAGGGAGTGGAGGAGAGCTTCTGAAATATTCCAGGAATGGGATATCCTGGGGAGATATCCATAGAATTGGGATTGTTCAGCCTGGAAAAGAGGCTTAGGGGTGACCTAATTGCAGCCTTCCAGCACCTGAAGGGAGCTTAAAAGAAACATGGAGAGAGACTATTGGCAAGAGCGTGTAGTGACAGGACAAAGGGGAATGGCTTCAAACAGAAAGAGAGCAGGTTTAGATTAGATACTGGGAAGAAATTCTTTACTGTGAGGGTGGTACACGTTGCCCAGAGAAGCTGTGTGGATGCCCCATCCCTGGAAGTGTTCAAGGCCAGGCTGGACAGGGCTTTAAGCAACTTAGTGAAAGGTGTCTCTGCCCAAAGGAGGGTGGTTGGAATGAGGTGATCTTTAGGTCCCTTCAAACCCCAGCCATTCTGTGATTTCCTCAGACTCCATCCTCTTTTGAGGAGTCATCTGTCTTCTCTGAACTCTTGCTTTCCTTTTCTGTCACTCGCAGAAATTTGGTGTTTCTGTGCAAGAGTGAAGGCTTGTTTGCACTTTGCCTCTGCAGGAAAATCAAAACAGGTTCACTGGATTACATGGATGTCTTTTATGGTTCCTTTTTGAAAGTTAAAATGGCTCTAACTCATTTTGGAAGTAAATTAAATCGATGTGTACTACACGAGCTCTAAGGAAGTGTGGCTGGCTCTAGATTTTATCCTCTTTATATTAAGATTGTCCAAAATTTGTGCCTTTAATTCAGATGGAGCTTTGCCTGTGCAAGGTCACAGGATTTCTTGGCAGCTCAGGGCTGGGAAGTCAGACTGGATCGAGTTCCTCTCGAAACGTTGCTGCAGCCGCTCCTGTGCGGAATCAGAGCCCCTTTTCCCCGCGGCCAGCGTTTCCTCGAGCAGCTGCGAATTTGCTTATTTATTCACTTATTTTGTCAGACTCCTGAGAACTGCAGGTTTAGTGGCAATCTGCTCCCAACCCCTCACGACTTGTGTTTCCCACGCTCGGCGCTCCGGGAGCCGGCGTGTCCCGGGCACGGGTGGGACCGGCCCGAGCCGGGCAGATGCAGATGCCGCTGCGGGGGCGGGCGCGGTGCCCGGGCAGACGTGGCAGCGCCCGGGGCCGCCCCGGCGGGAGGCGGCGCCGCGGGAAGGAGGGAGGGAGGGCCCGGGAGCGGCCAGGTGAGTGGGGTCGGCACCGCGGGGACACCCT
>VXBT01008723.1:268574-326983 GCA_013400235.1 Oriolus oriolus
TAAAAAAAAAAAAAAGGTAAAAGAAAACCAGAAAAAAGGAAATAAAGAGAAAAAAAAAACCAGGAAAACAAAAAGGAAAAAAAAACACCAAAAAAGGGAAAAATTAGAAAAAAATGAATTAAAAAAAGGAAAAACCAAACAGAGGGAAGAGGGAGCTGGTAAGTCGGAGCCCTGCCCGGCAGGGGTGGGCAGCCCGGTGCGGCGGTGGCCGCAGCCCGCGGCACGAAGGCGTTGGCAGCGCCGTGGCCTCTGCCAAACCGAAGCTCTCCGGCCACACCGGGAAATTGAAGCTGCTGGGGAGAGCCCGGGCTCGCTTCCCACCTCTGGTGTTCCGCAGCCTTCGTTGCGCTACGGAGATACGTGAAAACAAAACGAGCTGGGTAATTGTCCTGGCCGGTGCAGTAAATGAGTAACTGGGAATAGCCAAGCGCTGCTCTGTGTGGCCTTACCTTTGCTGCACTGATGGCTGCTTCATTTCCCTTTAATCCTACCTTCCTAAAAGTCGCCTAAATTAGGTGTTTTTAAGAACTTGACCCGGAGAGGAGTTGAAGAGATTTATTAAAACGAAAATGCTGTTGGCTGCCGAGTCCCTTGGGGGAAGGGGGCTTTGGAAGCACCTCCTCTGGCGAGGACGGAGGCTTCGGAGGTCGTGGGACCACACGCAGCTGTGCTTGGGAGGGCGTTAACCTTTCCTCTTCAAAATCAGCCAGCTGTTGAGTAGCTTAGAGCAGCGACACTTAGCTCAGAAGTAGCTTTCATGTGATGATTAATAAAATAGTGCTTTGAAAGGATATGGAGGGCACAGAAATTTAATCTATTGGAATCTGGTTTTGCAATTAAATATAGAAGTGTTGCAGGAAAAGAGGATGAGCCTTTGTAATGTTCCTGCGAGGTTTGCTAATGCTCTTCTGCTCTCTTGAGTGCTAAATGGTATGGAAAGATTAAAACAGACGTTCTTCTTTAATTTATAGACTGGTTAGTGTATTTGGCAGAAACTTTAGGAAACATAACATCAATTTGCTTTCAAGTTAGAGGCTCACTTATATTAGAGGAAAAATGTGCCTGTTTAGTTTATTTATCCTGCTGGTGTGTATAGCAGAAAAAGCTTCCTCAGGGTTGGTGACCTAGATACAAAATAGTGCCCCAAAATATCCCTGTGCTGATAGAGTGCTGCATGGGGCAAGAAGAGGGCGCCTGCCCCGAGGTCTTTGTGCTTGCAGACCCTAAACTGCAGAAATACTTGCATGTGCATGGACTGGGATGTGGCTGAGCGTGCAGCAGCCGCCCTGGCACATTTGTTCAGCTCCCCCTTCTATGTTTGCTTTGGCTACCTCGTAGGGACCAAGGGATCCACGAGTTGTGGTGAGATGTAAATAACTACAGAACTGGGTAATAAGATTTTAGGCAGCTGGGAATGCCACAGAGGAGCAGTAGTGCAGAGGTAATTTCCTGTGACTGTGGAGCAGGAAGATCTTACCCCAAGGTGAGCGGGAGCTGAGCAGAAAGGGCTCCAGAGCACAAGGAGAACGGCTTTAAAGCAGAGAAAAAGGAAGGAAATGGTGAGATAAGGGGATTTAAACATCTAGGCAGGTAACATTTCTAACATTCAGGTGTGCTTCAGGTCTAAAATCCATGCGTGCAGCCCTTCTTTCTGCATCTTGCAAGTTTCAGACGGGTGATGTGAGTGTATCAAACCTATCCATGTAACGTTACACACCAGACTCACTGAGAGAGTCACTTCAACCCTGAGCTACTGCAAGAGGTTGGAACCATCTCCTTCTGGCTCCCTTGGTGGAGCGGTTTCAGAGAGCAGGGGGCCACAATGCTGTAGCCTCCCTGTTTTTCTACATCCAGATGGGTCTGCTGTGGCAGACTGGAGTTTGGATGGCCCCAGTGAACGCTTTACTGATTGAAGTCTCTGTTGAGGAAGGACTGCACTGGGGATTCTTTGGAGAATATGGCTATTCAATTGTAATCTTGTTCCACGTTGTGTATTTTCTTCCACTTTTTATTACTGTGGCTATTTGAATAAAAACATGAGCTTTGTTTCTTTAGAGTTCATCTGCTCCTGCTGCTTTTGCCCTGCTTGAAGCCCCAGTCTCCCTGTAACAGCAACCATTTGTGATATTGTGAAGGGTTATTTGCTTCAAGAATCGTGGAGGCAGCAGCGGGGCATCGGTGAACTCTTGTGGCTTTGGTGCTGTTTAACTGGCCGTGTGGGCAGGGCAAAGGAAAACCTCCCATGCTGGCCATTGTACCCCAGCTGCAGGAGACCTTCTGCAGTTAAACACCGTGGTGGAGCAGCATCTGCTTCGGTTATTTGTTACTGGGTATTTCAAAGCAGAGTAATAAGGGCAGGATGGTTACAGGCATTCAGACCCTGGCGCAGAAATCCTGAGAGACACAAAGTAGGTCTTGTATGTCTCTGTCCCTGTGCAACGGGCAAAGCACATTTCTGTTGGTTGCTGTGTCTCCATAGTTTGTAGGCTTGAGGAGTCAGAGATTCCTGCCCTATGCCTGTGATTAATTTGGTCTCTGGTCTCAGGTAAGGTGTCCAGCCATTGGTACAAGCCTCGTGTGATCATGGTTGGTTCTTGTAAGCATGTGGGCTCGGCTGGCCAGCAAATTACCAGGAGAGTCCCAGGAGAGCCAATGATCCAGACAAACTACCCTCTCCACATTTGTGGAGCAAGTCTTGCTCCCCTCTGGCTGCAGCCCTCTTTGTCTTACCTAGGCATGGTGTACTTTAGTGAGGAATAGCCAAAAGGTCTCTCTTGACAGCTGGTGTGGGAGACTGTGGGTGACTGAATACACTGGCAGGACCCTGGTCTGCAAAAGGTACAGCTGGAGGAGACGTGATCAAGGCCGTGAAGTGATGAGTGGTGCTGGGAAGTGAATAATCCATGTGTCCTGTGTCACTGGAGAACAGGAGCATGCAATGACATTACCAGGCACCAGACTTAAAACCAACGAGAGGAAATGCCTTTTGCAGACAGCACTGTGGAGCTGTGGAACCAGTGCTGCAGGATGCTGGGGATAGATTTGGAAAAGGCTACCAAGGGCTGTTAAATGCGTGGCTGATGGTGGAGCCTGCGCTGGGAGCAGGGCTGGGGAGGATGCTGGGGGAGCACTGCTCTCTGCTTGCTGTGGTGTCACTCTGGTTCAGCATCTGCTGTGAGCTGCTATTGACTGTGTGGACAATGGCCTCGTGCTTTGGCAGACTAAGAAAGCAGCAGTCGTGTCTTTCATCTCTCCTGCTTTCACAGTAAAGCTGGAACAAAACCATGAATCTTCCACAACGGAGGACCCAGCACTGCAGGAATTTGACCGAGCTGACCTTCCACTCAGAGCAGCTTCGCCTGTGGTTGTGTTAGAGCTGTGCTTTGGGCAGGCGGAGGTAACACGGAGGAGATGATGTTCAGCCGGAATGGTGCCCGAAGCGAGGGATATGTCCAAGAGCTCTTCCATGAGGAAGCACAGCAGGTATGTCAGCGAGCCATTTCCTTTCCCAAATTTCTATCTCTGTGGTCTCTGCACTCCTGGTCGCCTCTGTGGCAAGGGAGCAGGACTGAAGTAACAAAACTGCCCCTTGTTTTGCTATGTAAATCTGAGGTGTATGGTTTAGAAAGAGTAAGAGGAGACTGATTTCCAGAGGGCAGGAGGCAGCTGTTGCCATAGGAAAAATGGCAGTTTCCCTGGAGTTTCAGATCTTGGTTCCAGCAACTCTGGAAACTCACTGTGCCCCAAGTACCAGAGTCCCATGTCTCCTCAAGAAACAAAGGGTCCTGATGAAGCATGACTGTGACAGGAAGACCATCTTAACCTACCCTGCTGGTCCAAGCTGGTCCAGCCTGGTTTGTCATATCCTCTAAAGGATTTCTCCTGTGCACTGAGGACCCTGCTTGCTTTGGTGGGGTGTTTGGTAGGGACAGGAGGAGCAGCACCGTGTGTAGCTGCAGGCTCTGTGAAGGACCCTTGAATGGTGTTTTTGGTTCATGCATCGGGGTTAATTCACTGAGGCTCAGTAGGGTTCTGTTGCTGCTTATCCTACAGGAGTATAAACAGGGTATTGCAGGGAACCCTCTCTTTCAGGGCCCAGGGATCCCAACAGCGTGACAGCCCCTTCATCTTAGGGACAGCTTGCAGCAAAGGGGTGTCTTAGCAGCTGTTGGTGGCCATCCCACCGTTGGTGGCTGGCTGTGGCACCACTTGTGCAGCCTGCCTGTAACACATGAGAGGTAAACCCCAGGCTTTGCTTGTCCCTAGGTATCTCAAACGCAGACCAAGCCCTGGTGGAAGATCCAGCTGTTTGTATGGGAGCCAGTGCTTTTTGGAACGTGGGATGGGGTCTTCACCTCCTGCATGATCAACATTTTTGGAGTGGTTCTTTTCCTGAGGACGGGATGGCTTGTGGTGAGTGAGTGCTGATGTGGCTGAATGTTTGAATAGACATTTTCCTCTGCCCCTCCTTACCTTGTATCTCCGTAATCACCTAAGCGTTTTGGATTCTGTGCTCTTCGTTATAGATGTTGCTCATGCCCTCTGGTAATTTGTAGCCTTTCAAAAAGTTCCACTAAAATGTGTAGCTGAAGTGGTCTTTGTGAGGGGTTTCCTCTTTTAGCTTTCAGAAAGAAAAAGGAAAACGCAACAACCAACCTTGACAATGAACAGGGACACCCTTGTCTTGTATTGTTGAGGCAAAATAACCACTTTTCAGGTAAAGTTACAGCTACTCGTCCATCTTCCCAACACTGCTGAGGGAGGTCTCTTCCAAGCATACCAGTGTTGGAGTCCCTGATTTTTTTGAATGGGGAATCCTCAGCCAGGTGAAATTGTCATTGCCATGAGAGGATCTTCCACTGCTGCGTCCATAACAGTGTCTCACTGAGGGTCAGAGCCTGGAATACTGTCCCCTCCTGATGCCAAACATTGTATTATGCCTCAAAATTTCCCCTTAGAAGACGGAACACTTCCCCAGGGATGGGGATTTCAGCTTCAGGCAGAGTTCTTGTCACAGGCGTGGTGGACACCTTCCAAAAGGAGCAGGAAGACACTTGCACTCTGTACTGAAAATTGCTTCGCTGGAGGTGCTGAGGGGAGCTGCAGTTATTGTGGTGAAGAAGTTGGGATGGTTTTCTAGCTTCCTTTTCCTTCTGATTTTATTTCCTCCACATCTCCTTTGAAAGCAAGTTACTGCTGGAGCAAACACAAATATAAATAAAGCCAGTAAATAAAAGAAAAACGGAACCAGCTGGAAGCTAGCATGAAAGGGAAGGGAGGAGAAGTCGGGGCTGGCAGAGAGCTCCCCTGGCAGAGGGCAGTCATATGCCGAGCTATTCCCAGAATCAGGCTTTTGCTATAAATTTCCAGAGCTGGAGCCGGGGCTGGTGAAGCTTTGCAGTTTCAGGGGACCTAATCTTGCGGAAACGTTCAACAGGGATTGCTGCTGCACTCACCCCTTCCAGCACGCATGCATAAATAAGCATCAGTGTTTAAGGGGGGCTTTTTCTTCCCACTTTCTCTGCTTGCTATTGTTGCTGTGAGTCCAGCATTCCCCCTCGGTCTTAGTGTTAACCCTTTCTTCTGTTGGATTGCCCATTAACTGCTGCCATGGCCTGGTACCACCTTTCTGGAAAAGCCCAAGGCTAAGCGAATGTTTGCATATGTTTGCTTTTATCTTTTTTAACTGAAGCGTATAATGTTTATTAACCATTTAACCTGGGGTAAGCAGCTGAAGAAAAAGAACAATTGTCCTTTTAAAAAGTACTGTGGGGTTGGAGTGGGCTGTGGTGCTGACCCAACCACAGCTGTGTTTATAGCAAGCCTTGGCTCTGTTCCCCACTGACCAGATAACACCCCTGTCAAAGGCAGCAGGATGCTGAACCAAAATAGGATTTTATGATGATAGCAACATCCTGGATATGTTTCTGGTTTTTCACAAAAAAGAGAAAAGGGGAAAAAAAAAAATCTGGGATTTCAACCAACCCCGGAGCAGGGAAGCAGCCGTTCAGCGCTGGTGATAAAAACCCCATCACGCCTAGTGTGACCTCAGAGATGAGCATTACTGGAGCAAGGCTGGAAAGAGGGGATGTGGACATGGCCTGAAATATGAGTAAAAGGAAGGGAAGCCAGATGTTAATGAAGCACTGGGCACTGGAGGAGATTTCTGATTGCTGTGCACCGGCCTGAGCGATTTGTCAGCAGGGGAAGGTGGGCTGGAGCACAAGGGAAAACTCCTGACCCGGGAAAATAAATTACAGCCATGTGAGAGAGAGTGGGAAGGTCCTGAGCTCAGAAGAGTTCTTAAATGCTTTTGGAGGTGCTAGGCACCTTCTCTTTCTGAAAATCCAACCCTAAATGGCAAACTGAACCCCCCAGAAAAGGGGTTGTGCTGCCATGTAAAGCTGCTGCCAGGGACCTGCAGCTGTGTTTGTTCAGAGGCTTTTGCTCTTCACCCCACAGCGAGACCGTGGTGGGTGCAGCAGCTCCTCCTGGGGCCCCCCCTCTGCCCAAGCAGGAAGGGTTGTTTTTTTTCCTGTGGGGCTGAACCTTTTGCAGAAAACTCCCCCAGGCAGGGTGAGAGCCACCTGCCACTCTGCGTACGCCCCGCAGATAAGGGCCGGCGCACGCTGCTTTATGGGAGTGTTATTTATCTTCCACGCTGTGTTGCCTTTGGGGTTTTGTTCTTTGGGATCTCATTGTTTGGAAGGATCAGAGCTTTCGAAGGTAAATGTTCTGAAAAATTAAAATGCAAGCTTGATGCTGTTAATTAATCAGTTGTTGCAAATCCCAGGGGTTCAATTTTGAAACTACTTTTTGTTATGAAAGTGTTTTGGTTTTTTTTAAGCATGTCATTCTAAACTGTGTAGACAGGCGGTGATCCCCTGACTGTGGTGGCTGAATCATTGTTTTGACCTCATTCCTTTTAAACCAGAGGACAAAATCAGTGATTCATGGAGGAGCCCATTGACAGAGCAGAACCTGCTCATGCAAAGGTCTGCCCAGCCCCAGGCTCAAGGACAAGACAGGTTTTCATCAAAGGAGTGCTAATAAAGGCTGTAAATTTGGCAATCAATTACTTTAATTAGACAAGTAGGGGTGTCTGTGTGTGTTTCTTTTAATCTGTAATGACTCCAGATTCTGGGATCACTAGTGACTAGAAGTGGGTAGGTCCTTCTTCTGTCCCAGCAGATTGGTGTGAATTAATTTTTATTTGATTATTTTCTTTTTCATTCCAGGGAAACACTGGCATTGTAATGGGCATGTTTCTGGTGTCCTTTGTCATTCTGGTTGCCCTGGTGACAGTCTTGTCTGGAATTGGGGTGTGTGAGAAGTGCAGCATTGGAAGTGGAGGAGTCTACTCCATGATTTCTACTGTCCTTGGAGGTCAAGTAGGGGGAACCATTGGCCTCCTTTACATTTTTGGCCAGGTAATTTAAAAAAGTTATTCGAAGAAAATCTGGAAACTTTGCAATGCAGATATTAATCTCTTACTGTCCCCCTGCAGAAAGCAGTGTTTCAGGTAAAATCTGAGTAATGCTCCACTGTGCTGGACAACATGGGAGGGCACCACGGGGAGCACCCAGCCCCACGCTGCTCCCCAGGAGCGGGCCAGTGCATGGGTCACCCTGGTGGAGGAGCTGAGTGTCTGGACAAGCCATGCAGGACAT
The DNA here is from genome assembly GCA_013400235.1 of Oriolus oriolus. Lineage (NCBI taxonomy): Eukaryota > Metazoa > Chordata > Aves > Passeriformes > Corvidae > Oriolus > Oriolus oriolus. Next base: position 276,245 of record VXBT01008723.1, read on the forward strand.
GTCTTCCCATCCCAAATTACCCCCGTTGCCAGGACATGCCCTTGCTGGCGAGAGACTGAAATTAAACGAAGCAGGAGAGGTCAGGGTGGCCAAGCAAAGCTCAGTGAGTGGCTGTGGACTGGCAGGTTGGCCTTGGCGTGCTCCACATGCCCTTAGGGACCGGGCAAGCCTTGGCTGTTTCTCTGTGGGAGCCAGCAGAAGTGGAGCTGGTGTGGGAGGAGAGCTGGGCAGGGGTAAGGGTCACAGCTAATTGACTTCTTGTGAGCCAAAAGTCACAGGTCTAGGTTTTCTGAAAGATCCCAAGGAGCTGTTGTGGTGGTGAAGCACAAAAATACACAAGTAGTATGCATAAAGAATGGAAAATAATCACTTAAACCTGCAGTAAGTTAACCCTCTCCCCCCATAAAGACGTTATGAACAGTATAAAATGTGGTGAGCAGAGAAGCATTTTTATGGAGGTTTGTTTTTAACTGACTGGCTTACAGCAATCTCCAAAACCCCTTAACAGCCCCCAAACCAAAAATAATCCCCTCTTCTCCTTTCACTCCAGATTAAAAGCAAGTGTCCATAAAATACAAACTGAACACAGTTAAAAGCCAAGATATGGAAATGGGCCACACATGAGAATCCTTCCTGTCATATTTTCCACTCCTGCTCTCTGAGAGGACCCTGTCTGGGAAAGCAATCAGGTTGCAGCCTGTCCTGAGGGTCGTAAAAGCTGGGCTGCAGCAGCCCTGGCCCCTGGCTTGGCATCCTGTGTGCACAGGGGCTGCAGGCTGGGAGCTGGCAACTCACTTAAAATCACTTTGCCTGCTCCCAAAAGCTGCTGATGCCTTCCCCTTCTCAGTTGTGCTTTCTGCCCGACATGCTCTGCACCAGCTGCAGGCTGATCCCCTGCCACAGGATGCTCAGGGAGCGCTGTAAGCTCCGTCATAAGGCAGCTTCTGCCAGAAATGGGGTATTCTCTGTTCCCTGCTCTCACTGGGGCAAGTGGGGAATGACTGGCCACATGCTGCAGAGAAAGACTCTGGCTGTAGTTCCCCTGATCTAGGTGTCTGCCTGTGGTGGAAGTGAATCCTCCAGGATCTCCAAGCTGTAGGTGTTCGAGTCTGAACAGATGAATGCCATGAACCTTGCTGAAAACCACACAAATCCTGCAGCTCCCGGGTACGAGCCGGGTTGTCCTGAACACCCGCAGTGGGGCAGTGCTGGGCCTGTCCAAGGTGGGGGCCCTGCAGTGCGTGAGGGCTCTGCTCTGCTCTTGCTGTTCCGGGTGGGGGTTTTCTCCCTTCCAGTCGTGTGGGAGCTGCACATCCCTCATCTGTGGGCAGGGATGGTGGGGTTGCAGGGCCCAGGGTCACGCCAGCCATATCAAATGCAGCTCCCTGCCCTGACCTGGTTTTCCAGGGATGCCATGCACTGGAAAGGGCTGTTGCTGAAATGTCAGCTGGTGGGAATTTCTGTAGGGAAACGTCCTGGTATTTGGGGTTGTTGCCCTGCAGCGGGGTTCGAGGCCTGAGCCGTGCTGCAGGTGTCCTGTCCTGCAGGCTCTCGGGCACCCGGGGCAGAGCGCGTGTCCTGTCCTGCTGCAAGGCAAACAGGCAGCTTTCCCGGGAGCTCAGGGGGGCACGGCTCACACAATGTGCTCTCCCCCAAAGTGCGGGCTCCATTCCAGCAACGAGATGGGAGCCGGTGAAACGTCGGAGTTTGCATCCAAACTAAACACCGAGTTAAAAATAACCCCCAGGAGGCAGTGAAGGGGGAAACACACGGCTGTTCTTCAGGCAGGTGTTGAACTGGGACCCTTTCCTCCAGAGAAACAGGAGAAGGGAAGAAACATAGAAGCTGACTCATCCTTCTCTCTCTCAGAGGGGCCAGTGTGGTTTCTCCTGGAGTGTTCACAGAGGGTAGATGTTACAGGGGAACGTTGCTGGGCTGCTGGCCCTAGCCCCCAGCCTTCCCTGTTTGCCCAGGCAGTAGCTCTGCTGCCGGGCAGTGTGCTGTGGGACAGCAGTAAGGCCCAGTCCCTGCAGGCCAGAGTAACGCTAAAGGTTGTGCTGTGACACAAATGTCTGTCTGTGTGTCTGTCTGAACAGAGGCACCCACAGCCCAGCGTGGGGGCTGTGCAGGGGGGTCCCCTCTTCTCCCATGGGGCGCTGACAGAGCTGTGTCCCTCAGTGTGTTGCAGGTGCCATGTACATCACCGGCTTTGCAGAGTCCATTGCAGATGTCCTGAGCCTCAGCAACATCTGGGCAGTGCGTGGCATCTCCCTGGCTGTCCTGCTCGGCCTGCTGGGGATCAACCTGGCCGGGGTGAAGTGGATCATCAGGCTCCAGCTCCTGCTGCTCTTCCTGCTGGCTGTCTCAACCCTGGACTTTGTCATTGGGTCCTTTACACATCTTGATCCAGGTAAAACTGAGGGTTCATTGCTTTGGGGTCAGGAGGCTTTAAAAAGCCGGGGGTTTTCTCCCTAGCTGTGTTTGTGAAGTGACATACACTTGGGCAGAGGTAGAGTTCAGAGCTTCCAGAGGTGTCCCCTGTCCTTTGGTACTGATCTTTTAGAGACAACCCATAATTTTGCAAGGAGTGTTTCCAGGGCATGGCTGAAGGTGCCTTATTAATTTAGGTGTTTAACCCCAGGGACTGAGCTCTCAATTTGTGCTCTTGTCATGTTTCACTTGGAGGTTTTCTAACAACAGAGAGCATCTGTGTTTGCAGTGTTCTTTGCAGCCTTCTTCTGCCTAACCCGGCATTAAGCATTGTGCCCATAAAAATGGAGGGTTGTGACTTTGGGTTATGGAGATCTTGTCCCAGAGACCTGAGCTGTGCCATCCACTCTGCTGGATCTGCTGCCCAGGGCTGTGCTGGGGGTCTGAGGAGGGACCTGGGTGAGGGCAGGTGTTTCTGCTGGGGTTTCAAGGAGCCACGAGTGGGAATTCTCCCACTAACTTTTTCCAGACTGAGTTCAGCCTGCAGTGACAGCTCCAGCTCAGGCAAGGTGGAGGTTCAGGGCTCCCCCCTGCAGCCCTGCTCACACCTCAAGTACTGTTCCCTTCCCTCTGTCTGTTTGCTGGGAAACACATCTCCGGATGCCAGTGGCAGCGGCCACTCCAGCAATAATGAAGTGTAATTAGCTGAGTAAACAGAAGGTGTCACCTTTTTCTTGGCTTCCTCTGCGTCCAGCAGCACCTTGGGGGGTTGCAAGTGACCTGCTAAAGCGAGTTTAGGGAAAGATCTTCGTTTTTGATTGACAGCTGTGGTTCAGCTGCTGGGCTGGGTGGCAGGAGGTGTCATGTGGGAACTCATAATGCTGATAAGTGTCATCCATGCTGCTGCTTTATTTTGTGCTGCAGGTGTGGTGTGCAAGGATGGTGGAGTGGGGACAGAAGCAGCTGCTCCCCTGTGAGACAGAGCCTTATGGAAAAGCATTTGTGCTTTATATGTAGTGTGTAAGAAATGCCCCAAACGGGAGCCTGTGAAGGTTTCAGCAGATTCTTGTAAATGAGAACAAAGCAGGGACAGTTGTGCTGCTGTGGTGTGTTTTGCAGAGAAAGCAAAACAGTGACCTGCTCCAAACAGCTGCGTTTCGTAGGAAGTTGCTTTCTAAAGGAAGCGGGGCTGGGGGGGAGTGTGTGCTGTGTTTTTGTTGTGATCGTAGTGGGCCTTTCTAATAGCAGAAAAAACCAAACACTCGAGGTGAGACCTGATGGTAGAAAAGTGAACACAGGACCAGGAGGCAAGAATTAGAGGAATACAAACGTCAGCAGGAAACATGCCCAAGTGGAGGCCAGCATAGTTGTCTTTGATTTCCTCCACTGCCGAGCGCTGTCGTTTTCTTCCGACAGAAAATAGAGAAAGGAAGGGAAATGAGGTGGCTGAGCCTTGCAGATGCTGCAGTTTAGCCATGGGTGACTGAGGAGAGGAGGGCTTCCAGTGGCTGGAAGGCCGTGGGGCTGATGGTGGCCGGAGGCAAGCCCCAAGCGGCAGTGCCCCGGGGCAGCGCTGCCCCCGGGTGGGACCTGCGGCAGGGGCGAGCTGCGGCTTCTCTGCTTTCACAGACACTTCCCTGGGAGAGTGAGGTTTCCCGGCCTGGGCGGGGGGATCCTCCCAAGTCCTGCATTTCCCCAGAAGGCCTCTGAGTGGTGTGTCAGCACCAAGGGTGAGCGCTGGGCTCCAAGGAGCCTGCTCGCGCTGTGTCGCACGCTTTGTGCGCGGCATGGATGGATGGATGGATGGATGGATGGATGGATGGATGCCTGTCTCTTGGGATTGCACCCACCAGCAAAGCACCCCTCCTGCAAGGAGCCTGCAGGTGGGACATGCAGGTGCAGCTCCGACCTCCAGAGCCAGCTGATGACAATGGCAGGGTGGAGTGCATCCAAGCCCAGCACCAGGGGAAGCATCTGAGACCCCTTTGGGGTGGGCATTCTACTGATCAGCTCCTCACATCCCTCAGGAGCGTGCATTTGTTTTTGGTTTGGTTCTGTGGCTGCAGCAAGGACTGAGATGCAAAGGCAGCGTGCAGGGAGAGGTGTTTTTGAGGCTGGACCTGTGAGCTGGATTGTAGCTGACAGCTTGTCTGGGTCGTGTCCTTGTTTTCTGGCAGGTTTATGGGGTTTCAGTTCACAGCCTTGGGTCTCAGCCTCTGACCCCATAAAATGGGCCTTGTGCAGTCATCCTGCCTTTTCTGCTGCTGCCATGGCAGCCTTTTCCCTCACTTAACATTTCCAAGTGCTGCTCACATACCAAAGGACTGCACATCTGCCAAGCAGCAGTTACTTGAATTTAAATAATCTCCAGGAATGCCTGTCCATCTTGAAGGTCTTAACCGGCTGCCTTTGTGTGGTTGCTCTGGGTGGAGTCCCCTGCTCTTCTCCCCCGTTCCCGCAGCTCACACCCAGGCACACACCAAATCGGATATTGTCCAAGCACTCACTCCCTTCCTGTGGTTTGCCTTTATTTTTAGTCTGAGGACGGAGCATGTTTACACAAAAGGGGGCTTCTCAGCAGGGCTTCCTGCTGCTCTTTCTCCTTTTTTTTTCCTCTCTCTTGCTGTGGCTCGCTCCTGCTCCAAGAGCCAGCCGGGCTCCTGCAGCTCGGAGCTGGGACTGGAGGAGCTGGGTGGCTCCAGCAGACAGAGAGTGCTCTGGGCCACTTGTCCAGATTCTGCTGACCCCTCTGGGCCTGCCAGCCTGCTCGCTGCCAGGCTACCCTGTCCCTCTGCCTGGCCCCCAGGGCTTTTGCTGCTTTCCACAGGCTGCCTGCAGGGTGGGGTGGGACTCGCTGATTTTTTGGAGTTAATCCTAAATCCTCCCTTGGCTCCAGCTGGCACTTCCCCTGGGGCTTGGTCACAGTCCCAGGCTGGGATCTCTGCCAAGGGTGGGTAGCGAGGAGAGAGGCTCCCTGTTCTGTCTGAAAACCAGCCTCACTGAGCTGTCTCTGGCCACTCACCTCAAAACTCAGTCCCTCCTCCGGAAACAGAGACCCCTGTGCTCCTTCCTTCAGACGGAAGACATCCCTATTCCCATTCTCCCTGGGCACAGGTTAGTGTTTTCAGCAAACCTAACACAGGTGAATTGACACCGGTCAGCGCTCGACTCTCAACCCATAACCAAGACCCAGCACTTGCTACAAATTTTCGTGGTGGCAGTGCAGGGTTGTTTTGGCTTGTGTGTGTCTGCATTTTAATGATGGAGGTCCATACCTCAAAATCAGCCTGAGTTATTTTGGGAGGAGCAGTGAAAGCAGAGGAGAGGATGCTCCTCTCCCTGACCAGCTCCTCAGAACAGTATGTGAAGCTTTTTGGCCTTTTCACGTCCTGAACATTAGAGTCATGGAAAAAAGGAGATAAGCCGTCCGTTAATGCCCACTCTTTTATTTTCCTAGCGTATCTCTGCTAATTTTTGTGTAGGGTGACTCCCAAATACTCCCTTTCAATTAGGCGCCTGCTTTCCTGTTTTGGCAGTGGCTCCCAGGTGCCCTGTTAAAGCAGAGAGGCTGTGGGAGCTCGTGGAGGGGGATCACTGAGAGGAGGGCTGGTGTTAATTTGGCTGTGCTTTGATGGGGAGATGAAAGGAATCACAACGTGAGCAAAAGGGGCCCAACAACAGCCTCTTAAATGCCTGGCGGGGGGGATAAAATAAATTATCTTGTTGGTAATTCAGTGATTGTGTCCCCCTGGGCTGGGATTCCCCTGTCCTGCAGCAGATGCTACCACGTGGCTGGGGTGAGCGTGGAGCTTGGCTGTGTGGGGCTAAACCCCTCTCCTCAGGCTGGGAAATCTGGGTAGTTCATTTCTCAGGGGGGAAGGGAGGTTTGAAAGGCATGTTGCTGTCAGGGTGCTTCTGCTTGGGATTATTTTCCATGCAAACCACATCCTTCATGGCACCCGCTTGGGTTCTGGCTTCCCGAAGCTGCTCACACAGAGCCCAGCAAACTCATCTATCATCTTCATTTATTCCTCTGAGGGCAAGTCCTTTGGAGGATTCATCCCCCTCCAGTGTTCTATGGCTGAGCTGGGGAGCTGATGCTCTCCTGTGGGTACCACTGGTGAGGAGCTGTGGGAGATGAGCTTTGCTTTGCCTGGAGCTGCTCCAGCAGACAGGGAAACTGCAATTGTTGAAGTGATTTATGTATATAGACACTCTGGTGTTGTAAAGATCCCTCAAATGCTGCCTCTGGGGCTTTGATGGACTGAATTAATTAAAAATATTCCCACAGATTGAATATGAAAGTGATCAAAGCATCCTAATCAGGGGCTTCTGCTTGGCTCTGGGTTGTTTTATTTTATTTTTGGGCACAAGGGGTGTGCCCCAATATCATAAGAGAGGGTGCAGGAAGGATGTGTGTGTCAGAAGATGATCTGCAGCAAATCCCAGAGGCTTTATCCAGGCTGATTGCTGACTTCCTGGCCTGAGACACATCTGGAAACTGGCATCAAATCCCAAGTAGAAATCACTGTGCGAGAGGCAGCAGAAAAAAAGTAAAATCCCACTTTGCTACTGAACAAGGTACACACCGTGGTGAATAAAGGCAGGAGGCTGCTAATACATTCTTTATTTATTAAAAAACATGGGATTGCTTTTCCCAGGTTTTTCCAATTATAGTGCATTGAATGGCCCTGACATCACTCTTGAGCTGGGGGCCAGCCTATTCAACAGTCTGGCGAAGACATTTATTAACTGGTTACCTGCCAATTGTCTGGGCTAGGAGCTGCGGGACAGATGTGTTTTGGAAAGTGATAACATTGTTAGAGACCTTATTTAGATAGTGAGAGGAAAGCTACTCCGCTCTGCCCAGGTTCTCTGAAGTTGGTATTTAAAGCAGTTTATTTAGAAAAAAGAAACAACCCGGTTAGGGTGAGATGTAACTCTGCTGCCCTGTTTGTAGGTATGTTTTCAGGGTGTTTCCTCGCTGGAGGACGTCCAGTAGAAGGACTGTGTTGAGGAGCAGCAGTCTCGATTGCCGGCAGATGCTCAGGTGTCAGCACAGCTGCTGCACCCCGGGGCTGGGACTGGCATCCCTGAGTCCCTGCTCTGCCGAGACCAGGCAGGATTCCCGAGCCTGCCGCCCCGAGGCATCTCCCACGAGGTGGGTAAAGAAGGGAGGAAGGCTCAGGGTCTGCGGGTCCTGCCCTCCTGCACCTACTGGGCTGCACTGGGGATGGATGCCACGTGCATCCAATCTGCTCCTAAAAATTTCCAGTGACGGATCGTTTGCTGCATCCTTGGGGACCCTGCTCTAGTCACCGCTATCTCAGGCGAACCCCCTCCTCCTGCAGCCTAAACCCACTGGTTTGGGTCTGTTGAGGACTTGGCACAATCTGGTGTCCTTCCTTTTTGCATTAAACCACCTTGATGAAAGACCCCTGGTGCTCTTCTTCAGTCTTCTCTTCTCTGGGCTGCTCTGGGTGGCCATGGGAGCGAGCAGCTCTCTGCCACGTGCTGCTGAGGATGAGGAGGGTCCTGGCCTCCCCTGAAACCCTAAAATGTGCCACTGAATGGTGCTGTCAGGGACTGGCTGGCCCAGGTCCGTTCCTGGAACCAGGAGAAGGTTTGCTGAGGTTGTTACGGGTTTAAACTCGCTCAGTGGGTAATAGAGCTCCTGATGTGTACAGGAGGTTTTGTACACGGTGATTTAACCTTTTATTTCCTCGCTGTTTCCCTGTGAAGCCATGCTAAGCTTGTCTTCCTAGAGCTTGTAAATAAATCCTGAAATAACTCAGCTGGCTTTGTCCCCTGCTAGACTTTGCCTTCACGTGGGCTTTCCCTATCCATTCCTCCCATAAAACCTCCTGTGCAGGCTCTCCTTCAGCAGCAACTTGTTTAATGCTAGAGAACTAATAAAACTGACTGGTTTGAGGAATACATATATAATCCCACAACCTCTCCCTCTCTCCCCATTGCTGTGTTTGGATGGGACAGCTTTATTTAATTGTATTGATTTTTTTTTTCACTTTTTTTGGTGCCACCACATAATCATTTTCAAATGATGAAGGTATTTTACCTCCTCTTTTTTTCATTCCCCCAGTGTTTAATTCCAGTCACAGTTCAGCTGTGCCCTGAATCAGCTTTCCTTATTTAGGGATTTAATTTATTAAGATAATTTCTAGATATTAGATTCCTCCTCCAACCGTTTCACTTCTAGTTTGCAATCCTCTCCTGGGCTAAAGAGAAAACTTCATGTGGGAAATAGGTCCTTATCTACTGTTCATCATCTCTCCTGGCTTGTGTTAACAATTTTTGGCCTTTTTTGGCTGTAAGTAAGGGATTTTATCGTGGTTGTACCTTCACTAACCTGGATGGTGGCTTGGTGGTTCTTTCTGGTTTTCTTTTTTACTCAAAGGGGGAAATGTGTCCATTGAAAAATTGATTTTTGTAGGGAAAATGTTTTCTATGACATACACAGAGCTCAATTAATAGTTTCAAAGAAACAAACAAACAAGTCCTTTTAGGTGACAACGTCTCGCTCAACCTTTCCAAAATCAAACACTGTTTGGTTTGATTTGCATCTGAAGCCCGGCTTAAAGCTGTAGCTGTGCATGTGTTGTATAGAGGATAATGAAAACCTTCCAAAACCAAACTGTCATTTCAGACACAAAATCAAAAAGCCAACAAAAGGAATAGTTTTCTTTTGAAGTACCACTGTCATATGGATAATATATCCATAATTTAGTATGGGAAGCTGGGAGTATGGGATGCTGTAGTCATGAGGGTGGCAGAAGACTCATGGCAGGATCTGGTGGATTAAACTGTATCATCTTTCCTTTGAAAGATGGGGATCTGATCCGCATGGATTGGGCTTTGTCCCAAACTATACATGGAGTAGCTCTGAGATGGAGGGGAGGTCACTCCGACGAGCCCAAAGGATGTGTGTCATCGCTGCTGCCGCTCAGCTGCCACTCATTTTCCTCCAATTGTTGTGCCTTGACTCAGCCTAAATTCTGATCTCTCGAGCCTAGGGCTTTTCGTTGGAGAAGTTCTTCAGAGCCTCCCACCATGACTTCCAAGAAATAACCATTCTGTAATTGGTAATGATACCACATTGATGAAAAGTACTTCCCTGGAAGAAGGATGGAGCAAGGGACACTGTACTTCTTGTCCTCTTTGCAATGAATAAAATAATTTTCGCCAGCTGGTTTGAATACCACTGAGCAAGCCAGGCTGCAAATACCACATCAAGAAAATCAAATAGTAATGGAAGGATTTATATATTACAGCAAGTCTAGTGCTTAGCATTAAATAATGTAAAACATAAGTAGAATTTATAAAGTTGAAACACCTGTGTTAAAGCATCTTCCTTTTTTTCTCCTAACCAGCATTTCAGAGTTTCTACCTGCAGAAAATGTTAATTTTCTGGCTTCTTTTTTGGAAAAAAAAAAAAAAAAAAACAACCCACCAACCTGTAGAGACAGAATAAGTGCCAAACAGCTCTACTAGCTGCTTCCACAGGCACATTCCTAAGTTTTCCTTTATTTAAGCAGTGCTTTTGTGATGAGGAGCTGCCTGTGCAGGCTCAAAGTGTGCTCTTGTGTACGTTAGTGGTTTTCCACTTTCCCGAGAAGCTGAGGCAGAGATAAAGCAGGCGCATGGGCAGTTGGGCAGAAATTAGCATTTCCTCCCACCCAGTCCAGTCCTGCAGGAGCTGTGGTGTGGCTGGGGGGAGCGTAGGCTACCTCCTGATCTGAGAGAGGTGACAGCATCCTGCAAACGAAAATTGCTCCGTTAGCTAAAGACAGACATCGGAGACAGATTTAAGCAGCTCCCTTTGTTTATTCTGCCTTTTGTGCTTTTTTTAGCTGCTGGCCAGCACCCAGTACTGCAGGTCTATTGACTTTAGGGAGAGGAGGTTCTTGTGATCTGAAGGCTCCCATGGTTGGGATGCTCCACGGGGAGACTGGGGGTGCAGTTACCAGAGAGGGTAAATATGTAAAGGGTTGATGACCCTGAGCAGGTTTTGTTCGAGTTTCCTCAACCAGATCAGCCCTGGCCCTTCTGCTCCAGACTTTCCTGCTCGCCGGAGGGTATTCTGTGCGGAGATCCCACGTCCCTCCGTGCCTCCTCTAACACGGCAGCCCATTGCCCTGGCTGGTGTTAAACCTCTTTCCAGGAGCATCCTGCAGCAGGCTGATGCGCAGGACGCGCTGCCGAAACCCTGAGCGACTCAAGGAGAGGTCGCCCGGAGTGCTTTCCCTCGACAGCGCTGTCAGCCTCGCCGCCGGCTCGTTTGTCCTGAGCGCTGTTTGTGCGCGGGGTGATTCACCGCCCTGCAGCCGCAATCGCCGGCAGCTGGCAGCGTGACGCCCGTCCCTGGGCTGCTCCTGCTCCAAGAGACATCCAAACACCCCGGGCTTGTCTCCGCCGGTGTTGGTGGGGGTGAGGCGCAGGTGAGGCGGAGGGTGGTTTTTGGGAGAGGGTTAATGGTGGGATCCCCCGGAGCCCGTGGCGGCAGGAAGCTGTATTGTGTGTTGACTTTAAACAGGAGGTTTGGGAGATCAGCTCTGGAGCAGAAAACAGGGACTCGGGAGGAACAAACACTCGCTGCTTCAGTAGGGCGGCGATTTCCTTTCGGGTAAACACGTCATTAATCTCAGGGAGCACATTCTTTTCCATCAAAAGATAAGGGATTCGAGTTGCCTTTCTCAGGGCTTGGCCTTTTTAAATTGTTTTAACTGTGGCTTTCGCTCCTTCAATTACAGACTGTACATACTCTCTCTTTTTGGGTTTGCCATGTTTATTGCAGGAGCAGAGAAAGTTTTGGGCAAGGGAACTCCTTCTCTGCTTTCTTTAAATTTGCTCTGATCCTTCTTCCCCACCATCCTCTTGCCAAGTTTTTTTCCCACTAAAACCTGTCTATTTTTTGCTACGTGCAGCTCTGACGAATTTGAAACGCAAGTGTGGTGTTTGTCCTGATTCACTAAACAATCTCCCCAGTGCTGATGATAAAATAGGAGCTTATTTGTTCACAAGTGGAAAAATAGCAGTGAGCTTCTGTCCCCACCCTGGGCTGCCTCTTGCTGCTCAGCTTTGGCTTGGCCTTTCTGAGGGCATCTCTTGCTGTGAGGCGTGAGGCAATGCCGGCTGTGGCGATTTTCAGCTGGCACCGTTCTGACACACGGGGTCACAGCAGTGGCAGAGGTGCTGCTTTCGCTTCTGCTCCCTGTGGCTTGGGGTCTGTGGTCACTCTGAGCTCTTTTGATAGTAAATGTGTTTAACTGGCATTTAGGGATGAAATTACAGAGGGAATTGAGTCCCTTTGCATTCTTACCTCCTCTTCTTCCCAGCCCTTTCTGCTAAGGGCTGCCAACAGCAACATGGGTTGGGGTGGGGTAGAGCAGGAGCTGAGGAGCTCCCACATCCTGCATCTCTCAGTGCCCTGGCAGCTCAGGCAGATGCTCTGCAGCCTTTCTGCACTGATCTGTCAGTGTGGCCACATGCTGATGTGTTAATTGCGTAATAGCTTCGTTTTTGTCACTGCATAATCATTGACCTGCATGTATTCAACACAAAAATTCCTCTCTATTTTTTCCCTTGCCTAGTTTAAGATTCTTAAAGAAGAAATACTGAGACTGTGGGAGCTGCCAGCAGGCAGGATGTGGCCGTGAGGACTGAGATGAACCAAAGTCATGACATCATTCATGACATGTGGAAAGGGAATGGTCCTGTGTTTGCTCTTCTCCATCTAGGCTGGGCTGCACATGCCCCGTCTCAGGTTTGGAGCTGTGCTGCTGCCCACGAGTCCAGCATGCAGCTGACGTGCTCTTGGCTTGCAGGAAATGTGCAGTGCTCCGTGCTGGCTGACGTGGCACAGGTGTTGCACTGGAGCTGCAGAAAAGGGCAGCCTGGGTTTGGTGCATGTGGGTTAGGTGAGTCCAGCGACAGCTGACAGAAGACAGGGGCATCAGTCTCATCAGTCTGTCCCGTCTCCTCAAGCTCTGCTCCCCTGCAGCTCTTCTCTTTTCCTTCTGCTTCTTCCCAGTCTTCCAACCAAAACCTGTCTATCCAAAGGTGAAGCAGGAGACGTCCTGGAAGATGTTGAAACGTTTTTGTATTCCTGTACTCGTTCAGCAAAGGTCATGTTTATTCTCTGTTCTTGTCAGCATGGCTCTGCCGCTCAACGCCCTCTGCTTCCATGACTCATCAGTTCCCTCACCATTCTCTTAGAGAACTGGGACTTTCTGGTGAAAATCTCTTCATGCATCCTGCAGGTCAGGACACTCGTCAGCCTGCAGCCAGCTGAGCAGTGGACTGGTAGCACGCAAAAACCACCGCACTGTCCTCTGTCTACCTCCAGCACTACTTGCCTCTCCCTGTTTTCCTTCCCAGCCTTTCCACATTTTTCTCATACATTTCTGCCTGCACCTGACCAGTTCCAGGCTGGCAGCAGTAGGGCAATGGCTGGGAGTAGCAATGGCAGTGTTGGACTTGCCTGGGAAAAAATACTGGGAGGACCTTGGGAGCTGGAGCTGGGTAGTTGTGAAGGCACGGCTGCAGAAACAGCCCAGCCTTGGAAGAGCTTGGGAATATGATTATTAATGTTGGTGTTAAACGAGCCCAAACACAGGAAGCCAAGTGTGTGCATGGAGGGATGCGGAGGCTTGTGACTGCACTGCTTTGATTGATTTATTTTTCATTCTGCTGGGAAAGGTGATTCAAGTGTTAGTCATGACCTTGGTTACCTCTTCACGCCTCTTAGATTATGCCAATCCACTGGAGAGGTGCACCATTTTCAGTGCCCATCGCTGGGTGTGCTGCATGGCATTGCAGGGCTGTGGTTGTGGTCAGCTGGACCCACATCATTCTCTGGCACATCCAGCACTTCACTGAGGAAATGCAGAGCCACCCAGAAAGTGGCTGTGTTGGTGCAGAGTGTCTTTCAGAGCTGTTGCATCAAACAATCCTGTGCTGTTTGTTGCCTGAAGTTAAATTTCAGTGTTTGCATAGAGTGGGGGGAGAACACAAAGATAAGTCCTTGGGGTTTTGGCGACATCCATGGCTTTGCACCCATCTCTGCACATCCACAGTTTCTATGTGGATGGTTAATCCTGTGTGTGGCTGCATCTCGGAATTCCCCTAAGCCTGCTACACCTGTGTATCTGCAATTGCGCACTGAAATGCTGGAAAACCTATTGCTGGTGGTGCTTTGGCATCCAAATTTTACTTCATTTAAGCCAGGCATGCCTGACTTTCCTTTGATAAGTGAAGATGCTGTTCTCACGTGATAAGCTATGGGTAGTATGTGTGTTTGGGGAAGTTTGGTTATCACCAGACCATGAGTGAGCTTATTCTGCAGGCAAGAGAAGAATTCATATTGCAAGGGCTTTAAGGGGGAGAATTTCACTCCTTCCCTGCTGCAGAGCACTCCAACCTACATAGGAATTAATTTGGTTTAGGCCACCCAACTGCCATCTGATAGACCACAGCTTCTGAGAGTTACCAGCCTGACAGGGCTTGACTTGCCCATGGGGGAGTCAGCAGCTCAGAAGTTCTGGGCTTGTACCTTGCCCTCGGCTAAGAGTTTGGAGGAGGAAAATGTAATCATGTGATTGGTGAGGAGTGAAACTTTATCTTACTGCAGAGGTGTGTGTTCAGATGAGGATGGTGGCTGTGGGACCAGGTGGTGAGGACCGTTCCTGTTTTCTCCGCAGTGGTGTGCCTGGGTGCCTCCAGCACCCGCACCAGGACCTCGTTCTGGGTGTGCGCTTGGACTGGCATCCAAGGGGAACAGCTGGATTTCAGAACTTATGCCAGAAGGGTTTAGTGGTGGAAGAAGAAATGGGAAAAAGATAGAGAGCAAAGATAATTATGCCAAGGATATATAATTACCCTTTGGCACTCCACGTCTTACATCACACAGGATCCTGAAAGTGCTGAGGTCAGACCTGGGAAATGTGCTGCAAGACAAACACTTCCAGCTGTTCCTCTGAAAGCAGATCTCAGCAAGTACCTTCCAGGAGGGAATGTGTGGGCTCACTTATTTTGGAAAAGAAAAAATCTCACCATTTCAAGCCTTCAGCATTCACCTTTGTAATTAAAATCTCTAATCACAAGCAGAGCGCAGTATGTGACAGTCTTCACGGAGCTGTTTCTTAAGGTGGTTTTCCATTTTTGCACTATTTAGCCCCTGCCTCGGTGCCAGGCTTTACTTAACCTTAAGCTTGTGAGCAGGCTTATTGAATTTGGCCAAGACTTAACTAATCTGTAATGAGCTCCAGGTTGCCTGGAACTTGGCAGCGCCGCCGTGCTCTGTGCTGTTGCATAATGGCCTGACCCTGTGTAACCACGGCTTCGCCTTGCACCCCTTCTCCAACCTCTTTGAGCTCCTACTCTGGAACTTCACTGGGCTTCGTGGAGTGGCTGCCCTCGTAAGGGAAGTCCTGAGTGCCAAAAACCTCGTGCTTTCATGCTCTTCCATAGGGTGCAAGGTGGGAGAAAGTACAAGAAAAGCCCAAACGTGGAAACCCACTGGGGAAGAGACGGGGTGCAGCAGTGGCAACCAGATGGAAGCTGGTGCCTCCTCCCAGGCATCTGTGATGGCTGGGAAGACATGAGAGTTCTGACCACCTTCCTCTTCCTCCTCTGACTACATCAGGCTGGTGTACAGCCTCCTGTGGTCCTCCTGCATGCATGAATGGAGGATGCTCATCCTGAAAGCTCTTCCATTTCAAACTTTCTAGGTGGTTTCTACTGTTTGTTGCATCATTTTAGTGAGAGCAACTGGAAGGACTTGATTTGTGAAGAATCACAGGAATAATTCAGATGTTGCTCTAAGTAATTTTTTTCCCTGTTGTTTATTTAGATCAGCTCAACCACTTGAGAAACTCATTATTTGCTTTCTCCTTATTGAGTATCTAATGATGAAAATAAATTGTTACTGCTCTTTATTGTGCATTTCCCATAAGGCTGACACGGCACAGAGAAGGAACTGGATTCTTTTCTTCTAGCATGACACAGGGAAGATTGTTTATAGCACTTCAGCTCCAGCCCTCTGCAAGCCAGCTGAGAGCAGGATCATTAAAGGCAGGATTTAGAGGCTGTGGAGTTGCATAAATTGATAGAGAGCAAAATTTTTCAGACAAATATTTTGTAACGAGCAAGGAGGGAGGAATCTGGTTTGGATCTCATGTACCCAGCAGTAAGCTGGAGAAAAAGATCTGCTTACAGGAAAAAATGTATAAAATGGTCTTGCCTCATTTGAAGATCAGAGTGCCAAATATAGACCCTATCTCATTTCCTTCCCTCCTCCTTCCGAAGCTCGTCCTTTTGAAGTGCACTTTCAATGGGATGTGGATAATTGACTCTGTGAACAACTGACCGAGGGCTCTGTTGGTTTAACCGATTGGTCTCAGTTGCTGATTCCTGTTTTGTTTTGGATGATTTTCAGCCCAATTGCCCCGTCAGCTACAATTAGTCGCACTAATGTGACAGCTGAAAGGTCACAGATGACTTGCACTGGTCGCAGGCACGAGGGCAGGCAGGAGATGCTCCCAGCGTGTTTTCCTCAGCCCCATGCTCGTGTGGCCCTAAATTGGTGGTGATTGCAAATTCTAGTCCGATCAAAAGGGGTGTGAGGTTTGCTTCACAAGGAGGGTGATTGAGCGAGAAATGAGGATGCAATGACAACTAACATTTGGATGAACTTCTCTTTAATTAGTCAAGAAGGTTCCTGGTTCTGTGTACAGGGGAAATGTGGAATGGCCTCTCACCTGCCAGAGCTGTGGGGAGAGGAAGCAGAAGTGGGATAGAGTTGTAGGCACATCCTGTGGCTCTTTCAACAAATCCATGGCTGTCATCTTCTGTGGTTCCAGTGACATCTGCCATGGCTTCGAGCTTTTGTCTCTTCCACTGAGGATTTCCACTTAGGGGAATAAGGTAGGAAAGGAGCAACATATGAATGAATGGAGCACAAGGGAATAATTTAATTTGTTAATATTAATAGGTGTCAGATGCACACAAGTGCAGGTCAGACATCGGACTCATGGGTCTCATGGTCAGTCTGTGGCCATAATATGGCCTAAAGAGTACCACAGAATATAGAGTCTGGTTGTACACTTGGCCTTTTGTACGAGGAAGGAAACAGAAAGCACTCAAAATGTCTCATTTGAATTATATATCCCCAAAACTCCATTGGAAGACCCCAGTTGGAGATGGTTTATTTGCAAAGCAGGATGCTGTGCCTGGTGAAGTTCTGCAACAGTCTGGTTTTGATTTGGTGTTATTTGGCGTTTTTCTTAACTTCTTGGATGATGGAAAAGGGAATGTGCAGATTCAATCTGAAGATGACCCCCAGCTGGGAAGGCCTCACAGCAGCCTGGCAGAGAGGGTCAGGCTTTCCAATGACCTTCACAAAATGGGCAAGTGGTGTGAAAAGGACAATTTGTGATCAGGGAAAACCTGAGGGATAGGAATATGTGAGAGTAAACCATCAAGAGGGGCTAGAGTTCGCTTCACAGGAGATTTTTATGAATCAGTGGGGCAAACTTTTGTCAAGTGGCATGGATGTATTTGATGCTGTGGCTTCAAAGCACTGGTGAGAGAAGGTCTGCAGATCTTTTTGGGCTGAGATGAGTATTTTGTTCATTTTTTTCAATGAAACATTAACATTTCTATGAGGAGCACATAGTTGGTGAAAAATCCTTTGGACCTAGTAGAACATACAGCCTACACAAATTCCCCCTCTGTTTCTCCAGAAACTGCACTTTCTGCAGACATCTGTGAGGTGCAGAGGTCAGTGTGTTGCGCTGAGCTTGTTCCCTGTAAATCTCATCTGGGACTTGTTCCTAGTGAAGAGAGCTAGTGCTTTTACAAAGCCTAGCAGCAGGAGACCTCTTCTATCAGTGTGTTTCCATCCATGTTTGGGCAACACAATGAATGCAGATGTAGTAGGAAACTTTTGATTATCTATAGGGTTTTTCTGTGAAAACTTCAAAGCTCTGTGGTTAGTTATATTCAGAGACTTTAAATGGGTCTATCTTGTGCTCAGAGCTCTGATTTAATGTTCTGGTTTAATCTACTGTCCAAACATCATTAAAGTTGTCTTTGAGGCATGGGACAGCTTTGATGGAGTCTTTTTTTAATTTCTGGCCATCACCCTGCGCAGCCATAGACAACATCCTGCCTGCTAATGAGAAAATTCAAGTTATTGCAGTCACATGTTTTGTGGAAATAGATTGTAGTGGCAGGAGAGAAAAAGGAACCGACTTTGCTCACCTTCCACCCCCAGCTGGCACGAGCATTTGGATTACTGACAGGGAGGAGAAGTTTCCATAGATTAAGATACTCCATTAAAAAGTGTTGCCCGTTAAAAATGAAATTATTAATTTCATAGTCATACCCATTAATTTGGTAACCTGCTTTCATGAGTTATCTTTTCTATCTACAAGCATCTAAAACCTTTCCTAATTAATGCCTTGCACATCAGCTGTCAGGCTTAACTCTTCCTAACAATTTCAGGTTTGTGGAAGAATTTGACCCGTTCTTCAAGTGTGCAGTGAGGGAGTAGGATCCTCCATTGTACACCCAGTAAACCAGGTGCATGACATTGGTATCCCACCCATCGCTTTCCCCTCTCCCCCATCTTCTGTAAAACTTGTTTGGAAAGTAAAACTTGTGTGTGTGTGACCTCAGAAAGATGGGGCAGGAGCGGCAACCCTGGTTTCTGCCTTCTCCCCCACCATGTAAGTTGACATTCATCCTTTCAGATGGTCCTTGGAAGCAGCCCCTGCAGGTGCATGTGTTTAGAGGTGGGTGGTGTCTGAGAGCAGCTGGAGGGGCTCCTGCAGCCCTGGTGGCTCCTGAGGGTCTCCTCTTGCCTTCCATGTCTCCGCAGAGCACGGCTTCGTCGGCTACTCGGAAGAGCTGATGTTCAACAACACGCTGCCAGACTACAGCCAGGGGGAGTCCTTCTTCACTGTTTTTGGGGTGTTTTTCCCAGCTGCCACAGGTACAGTTAAGTTTTATCCTCACCCTCTTTTCCTCCACAGGAACATCTCAAAGATGAGCAGAAGCAATGGGAGCTCCTCTGGGCTGCGAGGCAAAGAGAGTAGGACAGCACTTGGTCATAGCAGACCCAAGTGGTCGATTCAAAGGTTCAGGCTTCCTTCCAGCATCTCAAATTTTGTGCACTCCTGTCTTGTTCACTTGAACGTGCTCTTCTGTCTCTGCGGTCAGAAATGGCTGGTGAACTCCACGGGTTGATGTGGTGCTGTAAATCCTTCCCTGCCAAGGACAAGGCTCAGGCACTTATCTTGGCCAGTGCTGTCAGGGCAGAAGGTATCAAGCCTATTTAAAAGGGCTGATCATGATTTATCATGTCAGATGAGCCTTATGACTTGATTGCACTGGGAGAGTGGGAAGAGCACAGGAAGACTCTCTCTCCCCTCAGCAGGTGGCTGAGCTGGGCTGGTGCCATTGCCCATGATAGACCCACCACTCGCTGTGTGGTGTCATGGGTTCATCCTTGTATGTCAGCAGAGCTCATATTTATTAGCTTAATTAGATACCTTCATATTATTCACTCCCTTGAATTACCAGGAAGATGCATGTCCCCTTTCCACAGCTGACAATCTCCAGTGGGAATGCAGTAACTATCAGCTGAAGTTACAATACCTTTTGTTGATGCTGGGTGTTTTAGGCTATAAAAAGTACTGATTATAAGCAGTTTCCATAGCAATGAATCCTTGGATTACAGAATGAATTTTCAGAGTATTAGCTCTAAGCAACTCACTAGAAGTTGCAGAATTGCTGCGGTACAAGGAGACAAACGAAAGGGTTTTGTGAAACAGATGGGACTGGAGGAATGGCCTGGTAGCAGAAGTCACTTTGTCAGGTGCACCTGGTGCAGGACTTCAAATTTTCCTTTGAGATCCTCTCTCCCACCTTATCATGCCGGTTATTGCCTCTTTGTAGACTTCCTCCTGGAAAACTCACCTTCCTGAACTACTGGCACCATGGAGAAGACGGCTTCTGCCCTCTTTTTTGTTGTCATTTTTGATTGGCCCAAGTGAGTCCCCAAGAGAAAAAGATCTTCCTCATGAGCTCTGCCACTGGTGTAGGAAAGCAGGTTTTTTCCCCAGTTCCTTGGCTGTAGAAGAAGGAACAGTTATGACAAAACTGTGCAGAAAATGACAGTGATTAGCCATATTAAATGATTCTTCATCACTGCTAATGCTTGGCTGCTAGGAAGAATGCCAAAGCTAATAGATAAAATTTGTTTAAAGCCCTGGCAGCCTGTTGCTCTGTTTAGTTAGCAGTGGTAATACCAGTAGTAATGTCAAACATCCTCTGAAAATACAGTTTGGGATGATGTATAATTACTTGGGCTGTTAACACAGCTTTTTCGTGTGTTCTTTTTAATTGCATGGTTATTTACAGGATTTAAATTATTCCTTCAGAGTAGCAGTGCCAGTGGTACCATATAACATCGCTATCACTCCTGTCACTGCTGTTGGGAGCACTGTGGAGTTCAGGAGCCTCGTAAAATGCAGGGTTCTGTTTGGTCCTCTGCATGGAAGAGCTTGTGGTCTGAATAAGAAATTTCGAGGATGGGAGTCAAGACTTCTCTGCTGCCAGTGCTGCTGCTGCTTGCAGGGCAGGCAGCGTGGTGCAGACTGCGAGCAAGTGGCACTGAGGAATGACAGGGACAGGTCAGCACTGCTCCCAGGCTGTCCCCTCCAGCCTGTGGTGCTCCCCATCACCATCCCCCAGTGGTACCCACCTCTGCTGGAACCCCCACAGAGACCCAGCTGAAGCCCTGGAAGCAAAATCCTTTGCCTTAAGATACAACAGAAATCTGGGGAGAGTTTCAGCAAAACAATATGCTGTTTAGTTTTTAGGGGTTACATTGGGCCAGTTTGAAACAGTTCTTTGACCCAGAGCGATGTTTTGTTTATCTTTAATTATTAAATGTTGTGTTTACTCTTTCTAATTCTTAGCATATGCTAGTTTACAATTTAAGATGATATTTTGATAGCAAAGTTTTTTTAAAAAAATGTTTTGGAAATTGTGAAACAAATTGTTTGGGCCTTTCTGAGATGAAATGTTCCTCTTTGAAGTGAAACTATTTTGATGTCTTCAGGATAGGCTTTTTCCTCTTTCTCTCTGAAGTGGCTATCTGAATTTAACCAGTTTAAGTTTGGTCTCTGGGATGTACTGAAAAGTGGTTGTAAGCTGCCCAGACATAGCAGTGAAACAGAAATGTCTGAAATGCAGGCTGGTAGCTGTAAAAGCAAAGAGGGGCAGCCACTTCAGGAAGGGGGAGCAGGACCTGTGGAGAGAACCTTGCCAGGACCAAACAGGCAGGAGGAGCAGTTGGGGACATGCTTCAGCTGACAGGCATAGGATGGTCATCCCAGCCTTTGGCAGACCAGTAGCATCATGCTGCCTCCTACGAGCATCCTCCTTGGCTTGTTTTGCTCCAGGCCAGGTTGTTGTCTCTGTTCCTCTGTGTTTTATTGGTATGACTCCAGCAATGCGAGTGAAGTTACCCCGGTTTTACGGCTGAGCGCTGGTAAGCAGAGGCTGGTCTGTTTGCTCCCTGTGCATTAGCTGTTCAAACCATTTCAGCTGGGTGTTCAGTGCAGCTGGCTTTATTCCCCCAAGTTTGTCATTTAACTGTAGGGAAGTAGCCAAGAGATCCAAAACATACATCTAGAGCTGGCCTAAATGGGAGAGCATGGGCATGGAAGACTCGGATTTGCTGGCTTCAGTCAAAAGACTGGAATGCACGCTGTGGAAAATGTGGATGTGCCCCTGTAGAGATGCTGTGCATTAACCAGCTGTTCTTCTGCACGTTTGTAAATACCTTCTTAATGCATACATTTTGCTGCTGTGCCGTGATAGGTGAGCACTTGGCTCCCCACCCAGCCAGGGCTTTCCAACAGGGAGGGAGTCTCGGGAGCCGCCTGCCCACAGCCAGCTCCCAGCAGCAGCCACGCAGCCGTCAGTGCATTTTAAAAATTAAGATAAATGCCGTTTCCGTTGTGCAAAAAATGTTTTTCTACTAAATCCCTGAGGTTTTCTGTCTAATGAAAGAAGTGTGTTGTCTTGTGATACAAGAAAGTAAGATGCCGTTTGAAGCGGCGTTAGTGGAAAATATCATCGCACAGAAACCAGTTCTGAAATAAACCATATTTGGCACTTGCGAAATGACAGCAAATAGATTTAGAAGTTTTGGGCTAAGTTATCAGATGATGTAAACTGGCACAACTCCATTGAAGTCTATGGCGAGGTGCCAGCTTACATCAGCGGAGAAGTTGGCCCTTTAAAAAAATTGGCCACAATTCTTATCTAAGATTTTCCATTCTTCACCTCCTGGGTGAAGGGAAGAAACCCACTTTTTATATTTTATAGTATGTTCACTGAAAAATGCACTGGGCGTTTGTAAGAGCGATCGTATCTGCAGTCATAAACCATGGCTGGTGGGGCTGGTGGTTGTGTCTGACACACAACGTAGGTGGTCCCCTCATGCACGTATCCACCGCCTGGATGATGCCCAGGACCAGATTACACTGGGAATAGCAGCAATGTACAGACTGTCTCAGCCATAATTTCCTGGCTGGGTTGACTGTGTTTTCATGCTTCTTTGTCCAGAAGCTTTGTCACTATCTGCTGCTCTCTAAGATAATAGCCAGTGTGGAAAATCCAGCCTGCTATCTCTTTGAAACAGAGAGGTGGATAATTTTCTCCATGGACAATCTGCTGATATGGTTGCTTGAATTCAGAAGGGATTGGCCATTTCCCTAGGGATAGTCTGTGTCTGAAGGAAGGAACATCCCGATTTTTCTGTGTTGCTGAGTTTTAGATGCAAGTGTGGGGTTTTTCCTCTGTCGAGCAGCCAGAATCTCTGACAAGGCTTTTTGTGGCTTCTTGCAAGCCAGGTCAGTTCTCTGGCAAGGGCTGACCAAGGCTATGGATGGTGGAGATTCTTTAGGATGTTATGTTTTTTTAATTAGTCAGGCTGTCCTTTCATTGAAAAGTGGGTTGCTTACTCAGCTGCTTGTGAAAGACCCTCTCAGAACTGCTCTTTGGCAGCTGTCATCTTGTCTGGAAAATTACTTTTTGGGTGGTGGTGGAGAGGTGGTTTTGGCTTGTCCATACCCCTGTACTACCAGATTGCCCATACTTTTGCGCTGGTAGGGTCAGAGTTGTAATTGCAGCACAGAGAGGAGATGGCTTTGGCCTGAGTGGCTGAGAATGTCTGAGCTGGTTCCCTCTGTGGTGGCCTTGACCTTTGGTTGTGGAACCCATGAGACTCTGGTGACCTCCTGGGGGCCCTGACAGAAGCTAGTGGTGTGCAGTGGCCTGGGTGTGACCCCTGGTCACAGGAGGTCAATCATCAGGCTCAAGATCCTCTTTATGTGGGCTCTGGGAAGTCGTCTCCTGGCTGCTCCTGAGCGTGCGTGGGTCTGTGGGAGGGAGGCAGTGAGGCAGCCCAGGCTGTGCAGTCATTGCCGTGCCGATGACTCACGTCTTCAACTTTTTGATGTTCAGTCCAGAAAATGCCATTTTGGTGTTTCCCCAGTGCTTTGCTGAGGCAGGACTTTGGATGAGGAAGAGGTGACTCAAGCTGGAAGATTTAAAGGTGGTGCCAGATGTTTGAGAACCTTGGCCAAGAAGCACATGAGATTAACAGCTGTCCTCCTGACAATAGTTTGTTCCCTTTGGAAGAAAAATTCAGAGAATTCCAAGGTTTCTGCTTTGTCTCTGAATTACAAAGTAGCATGTCATCAAAGAGTGCTTCATAGAGACTTTATTTAGCATATTTGTGACCATTTCCATGGACTTCTGCCTTCCTAACTTTTCTCACCTCTAGCTAAGCCTATTGTGCAGCTGTTTGAAAGGAGCAGGGCTTGAACTCTGCATGGAAGCTTTATCTAGAGAAAACCAGAGCAGCTGACAGGCTTTTAGCTGTGCTGTTCAGAAGTATATCCACAAAATAGTCTTCCAGGATAAAATTAAGAACTCTATTTGTAATGCTTTCAGTATGGTGTCAAGGATTCAAATCTGGTCTGAATTTGGAAGAAAAGCTCTTCCAGGAGCTGAGAAATGCCAGGATTCCGTGGGGACCAGGGAATGGTTGTTGGGGCTCTGGCTCCGTGGCAGAGATGACAGGAAAAGATGGCTGGTGAGTGGACTGATCAAGGGGAAAAAAGAGATGATCAAGGAAAAAGCATTAATAATAAAAAAATAAATAAAGCCCTGTGTGTGTTTGGCAATGTGAGAGTGCTTTGTGCCCGTTTATGTGCTGTCCCCATGGCAGGGCAGTGAGGAGAGGAGGTGTTACCGTTCCCTGTGAATGGGTGTGGAGATGGGGCTATGGAGGTGCACAGCAAAGCCTGGGACAGAGCAGAGCAGAGCTCGTGTTCCAGGATTAGCAACCCAGCCATTGCTGACAGCCCATCAGCGGCCAGGGTCTGTAGGGAATAGGGAAGGTGTCCATCTGGCTGATTTGGGTTTGTCCCCTTTACCCTGAGATCGGTCCCACGGCTCTTGTCTATCCTTCATCTTGGGAATAAAACCCTTCCAAGCAGCAATCGGTGTTTGAGCTTTAAAATGCAATGGGCTGTTGCTGATTTAGAGCTGTAGCCACTCAGATTTGCAGCTGCAGAGACTGACTTTGTCATTCTTATGCCCTCTGAACGTGAGGAATGGCTGCTGGGCTTGGCAGCCGTGGGGGACTGGCGTGCGGTCGGTCCCTTGCTGCCGGGGCTGCCAGATGCTGTGAGTGCCATGGCACTGGCATCCTCCTTCCCATTGTTCTGTGCTGATCTCACCCTGGCTCCAGGGACTGTGCCATCAGCGCTGCTGCCTGGCTCCTGGCCTACGTGTCCTGATGAAGACATTAGTCTGACATCCCGGAGGGAAGCAGTGATGGGCAGAAGTTAGCGTCTTCAAGTCTTTGGTTCTGCCTTCGTGTTGTCCAAATTCCCGTCAGGATTCTAAACCACAGATTTTTATTTATTTATTTTTATTTATAGCAGATGCCTGAAGTCTTTTAAGAAAACTTTTGGCATAATGTGACAAAGGAACCTCTGTTTTCTTGACAAGTCTGGTATGACTCCTCCTTCAACTATGGACAAAGCCCCTTAACCTATCTGTACCTTGGCTTTCTAGCCTTAATGTGGAGACTTTAATCCTCTGCTTCATCCTGTTTCCCTCTCTTGTGTCTTTAGATGGTAATTTTTTAGGCTAAGGACTGTCCCTGATTGTATAATACCCTGTACTCTGGCCTAAAATAACAGTTCAGTATTTTATTCTTAGCCCTACCATGTGTTTTCTACGTGACACTGGGACAATCACTTGCCCTCTCAGTGTTTCTGTTTTCCTATCTGCAAGGCAGAGATAATGCCTACTTCCAAAGCAGATCCCTTGGCTGGAAGGTGCCACCTACGTGCCGAGAGCACTGTTATTCCCTCTGCTAATGTGATCACCACTTAATATGGACAGGACAGGCTGTTTTGTAGCAGTGGCTGTCCCCTGTGAATGCAGGGACCTGTAATGGATCTGGTCTGGGGGTTGCACCACCTGCTGCATGTGCTGCCCTGATGAACAGTGGCATTTCTCTTTTCAACAATTGGCCAGCATTGTCTTCTGTTAGGTTTGTATGAAGATAAGATGGGTTTTGTTCACATACTGTTTCTTCTCCCCCCAGCACTGTTCAAACCTGACAAAGGGTTCTTTGACGTGTTAGTGGTGACTTGCTTCTATTAAAAACATGAACAGCTTTTTACCAACCAATTGATGGGAGCCAGTATTCATCTGTGTGGCAGTGCAATGAAGTGATATAGTTACTGTTCTGAAGCAATCAATGAACTGATTGATTAAATTATATTACATAGTGCAATGTGTGTTATATATACCATAACTTAGATTGACTCTAAATTGCACTTGTGTCTGCAAAATACAGGTGTGATGGCTGGGTTCAATATGAGTGGAGATCTCCAGAAGCCTTCTTCCAACATCCCTCTGGGGTCTCTGGCTGCTATTGGCACCTCGTAAGTCATTGATTGGGGAAAATTCGCTCTGCAGGCTGCCCTGAGTGTGACCAATCCGTTTCATATTCCCATCAACCTTTTGCTACTCAGCCATCTGGGAAATTAAAGTGTGGCCCTCATTCAAATTGTCATCCATTACCACCACGTACTCTGGGTGGCTTGGAGGAGATGTTTGTCAGTGCGGAGGTACTCAGTCCTGCTGCTGCTGGGTGGGATCTGTGCTGGTGCTGGGGTGCTGGTGCTGGGGTGCTTGTGCTGCTGCAGCCTGGCTGTCCCAGAATGGGATGCAGAGTTCTCCAAGGCTTGGGAAGGGGGGTGATTTTGTCATTCACTGCAGTTGATTTCAAAGGGGGGTTGTATTTCTTTTTCTTTTTTCCCTTGCATTCTTCTTCTATACAAATAGAAAAGAAGTATCAAAATTTTATTGGGAAAATGGGGAAAGAGAAGTGAGATGACCTACCCACCTGCAAGACCAGGGAAACAGAGAAGCCCTCCATCACCAAGTAGTGCTCTTCCCAAGGAAATGCTGCTTTCCGGGAGAACTTTCCACTGTTACGTATTAAAAAAACCCACAAGCCCTCGGTAGGGTTTTCCTGTGTGCTTTCATTGCCATCTAAATTGCTTTTGAAATTATTTCTCGTAATCGTGTACCAAGGTTCAGTCAGGAAGGAGGAATCTTCATGATATAGAGGGATTCCTGCTGAAATTGGTGCTTGTTTTAAGAGGGGGGGTTCCACAGGACACAGAAGTATCACATGTACTCATCTATCCAAGGCTGTGGTCATTCCCTTCTCTGCTGTCTGGGCTTTGCAGACAAAATTATCCCCCAGCCTGGGTATTGGAAAGACCAGGACGCCAGAAGAGGATCCTGACTGAGGCTGCAGAGCAGGCTGGCTGGGCTGTTAGTGTTACTGCCAGGTGGGGGGACCTGTGTGCCTGCAGAACCACGGAACCACAGAATGGTTTGGGCTGGAAGGGACCTTTAATGGCCGTCCAGTCCAAACCCCTGCAATGAGCAGGGACATCTTCAACCAGATCAGGTTGCTCAGAGCCCTGTCCATCCTGACCTTGAATGTTCCCAGAGATGGGGCGTCCACCACCTCTCTGGGCAACCTGGACTGTCTCCTGGCTCTCCTAGTGGCAGAATTCTGAATGGTCTTGTCTCGCTGTGAAGAAATTGGTTTATTTTTGTTGTTTGCAGGTGGTTTCTGTACATGGTCTTCGTTTTTTTGCTGGGAGCCATTTGCACCCGTCAGTCACTCCGCTATGACTTCATGATAGCAGAGAAGGTAACTTGTGGTTTTGTATAATGGTGCTTTGCCATCTGCCTTACTGAATGCCTGAGTTTTCCAGAAGCCTAAGGAATTTGGGTACACATCCCTTGTTAAACTCCAGGGGGATTTCCCCCTTGCAAATCCCAGTGTACGGTTGATTTGAATAGCTTTGCATTCACCAGCATATCCCATCATGCCAAATCTTGGCATAATCACCCAGCAATAGCTTTAAGAGCTAAAGTATGCTAATGTGGTCTAATGATAAATGCTGTGTTTTATTCAGTGTATCCTTTCTTGCTGGTGAAAGCTTAGACCAAACTGAAATCTCTAAAGAACCCCCCTGCTTATCTTTACTAAGTCAAGCGAAGCTCACATTTTCATATCTAGCAGGCTGTAATTGCAGGGCGAGCAATAGGATTATTGAACTCCAGACATTCCACACAGAGCGTTTACACGAGGGGGGTTTGTGGTGTAACACACAATGAACCTCACCACTGCAGGCCTCTAGAAAGAGAGCAAGAGGTTTTGGTGTGTGACATTGTTTTTTTGTTGGATGGGATATAGAAGGGCTGATTTTCTGCTATTCAGTACTATCCAAAGTCACGGGTTCACCGTATTTGACACTATTTCTTGTGATTCATTTGAAGCTGAGAAGTCCACATAGTTTGATCTGTAACACAGTTTTAGTCTAAAATATCAATTTGAAACTCTGGCTTTGTTTCTTAAGTAATTGCAGTTCTAAACTTTTTCCACTCCCCAAATAAAGTCCCAATTATTGGTGGGGCTCTGCCACTTCCTGCTAAGGTAAAAAAGCCCCACCTCTGTTTCAGGGAAAAAAAGAATGATCCTGCCTTCTGAAAGGCAACCTCTTTGAGTGTCAATGACTTAATGGGCAAAATGTGCAGTAACCAAGAGAATCAGCTTTAAATGAATCTGCTGAAGAGAAAGAGATTGTTAAGGTGTGTTCTAACTTCAAAACCCTCAAGGTGGGGAAATGAAAAATCTCCTAGTAATTAATGAGAAGATATTTAATAATGTCAAATATAAAAAAAAACAAGCAAACAAACACCTCCCCCCTCAAAAGAAAATTCAGTTTTCTTTCCCCTAATACTGAACAAACAAGTGGTGCAATGCCACTGTTCATGTTTCTTCTGTGAGTTATTACAAGATGCTTTAGATTTTAATGACTTTGGAGAGAGGGAGCAGGGAGAGATCATTACTCCTCCAAACTCTCCCTTTCTATCACAGGTGAGCGAGTGCTTGGCTGCTTTTCTCTGTTACAATATTTGTTTGGCTTTTCAAACATAAAAATGAGATTCAGTAATTTCACTTCTAATGAGCTCCAACTGCCAATTCCTTGCAATGTATTCACACTCTCTGTGTTCTAAACCCGTAGCAAAACCTTTCATCAGCCTCAGTGAGAGGGACCCTTCCCCTCTAACCCTGATTTGAATGTCAAGTAGCACATTTAAATGCAAGCATTTTTGGCAGCTAAAATAATATACGATGTCTGGCACAACTGTTTGTTTCTTCAGCGTATTTCTCAGAGCAGGGTAGGATTAGAGGAGAGGGAAGGGAGGATTCCCCCCGAGTGTCTGCATGTTGGTCTGATGAGAGCTGGTATCTGCTCATCTTTGCCTCAGGTTCCTTCTGTCCCACGAGATACCATTCACAAGGCCAAGTGGATTTTCATGGGGAAATGTTGTGGTAGGAAGTTTGAACAGTTCCGGATCAGGACATTAATTCCACGTGCCTTCCCCAACAGCAAGATTTTTATGGCTTTTTACCCAATCTCCTTTTTGCTGCCTGCAGACCTCATAGACAAGAAAAAGTCAGATGTAGCTTGAATCATCTTTAGCAATGTAAATTTTTGTAATTCCTTCTAATAAAGCATGTGCCACCTGACTTTAACGGGGGAAGAAGCTGGGAGGGCCCGGATCCATTTAGATTCTCTCTTCCACAGTAGGAGGGTTGGGAGCAAAGGACACGTGGGATGCAGGGGACCTGCATTTGGTGACATCCTCTGCCACAGATATCTCTCTGCACCTCCAGCACTCGCTCCAGAGGAGTATGGGCATGTTGGATTTGGACCAGAATGTGGGGTTTTCCTCTCTGCCTGGCCTTTGTGCTGGAGTTACCCCCATGCCTTGCCATTCTCTGTGCCTGGCTGCTGCCTGGCAGACTTGCGTGGTCTTGCAGGACTTGGGGGTGTCTCAGGTGACCCTAGACCTTGGTTTCCTTATTTTTTCTGTCCATGTCCTTATACTGCAGTGCCAGGAGCACTCCCATTTCAAAGCTTTCTTGCACAATGTTTATATTGTGGGGTTTTGTGTATTTGGGTGGGGTTTTTTAGATATGCTGTCTGTGCTTGCAGCTCTCAACAGTGGGGACCCGCTTAGGGGGACCCCAGTCCTCACTTCTATGTGACAGACCAGGAGCTGCCCTTCCTTTCCCTCCACACCTGCAGGAGATGCTCCCAGCTTGAAAGGGTGCTTCAGAAACCAGTTCTAAAACCAGCCTTGTTAGCACTATAGCTTTAAATTTTTTTTTAAAGTTTCATGTTGGCCAAAGGAAATTCTTTTCTCATTGAAGACAGGAAAATAAGGTCATTGTATTATATCCTTTGGAGTGTGTTTTTTGAGATGCCATTTACTTAAGTGGCAATTTTGATTTGGTTTTACTGTGGCTTTTCTTTCAGGATTGGTTTTCCCCTCTGAGACACAGGGGTTTGTCTTCCTGTTTTGGATGGTGGGAAGCCTGGGCAGCTTTTCCTGTATGATGTGCTCTGTATATAAGTGATCTCGCCTGAAATAAACTCACTTCCAGTTACTTAAGGAGAATCTAATAGCTGCTGCTTTGCTGCAATTGCTCCAAGTGACAAAGAATGTCTTGGATATGAGCTTGTAAAATGGTTCTGTCGGTACAGGATGTTCAGTATTAAATTACTTTTATGGGATAATTTTCCTATATTAATTGCTTGTACTTTCTACCACAGACCAATTAAATTGCTGCTTTCCCAGGGCTTGCTCTGTTCATTTAACGATGTTACAAAAGATGTGATCTCTTAAAATACCCGTACTTAAGACTGCTTGGGTGTCTTTAAGGCACAATATAATGAACTTTGCATTCTCTCCGTTTCCTCCAGGTATCCTTGGTGGGTTTTTTGTTTTTGCTAGGGCTGTACATCTCATCCCTGGCCTCCTGCATGGGAGGGCTGTACGGAGCACCCAGGATCCTGCAGTGCATCGCCCAGGAGAACGTGATCCCCATGCTCGCCTTCCTTGGACGTGGGGTTAGTCATCCTTTCCCTGGGATTGCTGTCAAACCTTCACCTGAACTTAAGAAGCCAAGATTTCTGTGTGTCTGTAGAGTGAGATGGGAGATGCATGAAATGCGAGGAGAGGAAGGCTCAGGATCTGGTATCCCATGCATAGGCAAAAGAGCCAGGAAATGGGTGGTTTTATGAAAAAAACCAATCATCCAGCTGCCTGTGGTCCTTTCCCTGCCTGTCCACTCTGTGCACTGCCTCTGCTCCAAGCCCTCCCGTGGGGTTTGGCACTGTGCAGGAGCAGCCCTGCTTCACCATCCCGGCATCTCTCTCACCCATCTCTGCGCCCCGGCCTGGGGCTCTCTGTCCTGCCCCTGTGCACACACAGCCCTTTCTGGGCTGTCTTCAGTCCCCTCCCTCCCTCTGACCCACTTCTTCAAGATGTCCCCACTAAAACAAGCACTTATGATATAGCTTTTTCCGTGGGTTTTTTTTTGCAAACACCTTATCCATGCTGGTGCTGATCCTGACCATGACCAAAGGAAGCACCTACCCCTCCTCTGCCCTCCTGTCCAGGGCAGAAGCCTGAAGATTTTGTTCCAGCACTTGGTGAAATGGGTGGTAACTGTCTCTTTACTTTTTATCTGTTTTCTTTCTTCTTCTTCTTCTTTCCTGCGCATTATCTTTGATCTGCTCCTATCCTCTGCGGTAACCTCATAGCTGAGTACGTGACCAGTGGAGATGCTGTGGGTTCAGCCGGTGTGCGGTGGAGAAAAGGACACTTCTCTGTAAGATAAGGTGCCTTTCGGACACTATTAGATAAAAACAAAGAATAGATTTGAAAGGTTAAGTTAGGGGGCTTCTAAGCGTTAGAGATGCCTTGAAACAAAGTCTTGCTTGAAACACAACAAGAAGCTTTTTCCTTGCTTGGTGAATAATCTTCATGCATGAGTCATTCTACTGATACCAGTCAAAGTATCAGTCACCAAGGACTCTGTAGTCTGGGGCTATTCATCTGTACATGATTTCCCCTTTTTCTGAATAGAGAGAAAATAATTCCATCACTTGCAATAACCTGGAGCACCTAACTGTCGGTGCAGAGTGGCTGGAAAAGGCTTTGCTCCTTCAGAGCGGCCTGAAAATACAGAAATATATTTTTCACTATTGATATTTATGGATGTTTTAAAATATTTAAATGTTTTATAAGTATAATAATTTTCTCTCTGTTGTTTTGGTTTTTTTTCAAAGTAATTTTCTAAACTAAATTTATAATAATAGCAAAAATAATAGTAGTAATCACAGGGAAAGCAGGAACAATAATGACTGCAAAAACTTCCAGGTCCTGAAGGCAGTTTTCAGGTGATTCCAGAATAGGCTCCTCTTGACAACCCTTGTGAAATTCTCAGTGGTTTATCAAAGTTGATTCCCTCTCTTCTCTGATAGTTTTCAGTCTTTCTGTCAAATTTTCTGCTCTGAACTCCAGGCAGAGTGCCATGATGGGAGGGGCTCAAAAAGAGGCCAGAAATCAAAGGCAGATCACTTTCCCCCCATTCCTTCTCTCTGCCACCTTGGGAATTGTTTAGATTTGGTTAATGGAAAGTAAATAGATTTAATTTGTCCTTACCAGTCTACTCCACATCAGTTCTTCTTTTCCATGGGTGAAGAAGGTGGTGTGGTCACCATAACCCCAGCTGATGAGGAGGACACGAGTGTTTTCTGTAGGGTTAAACCCAAGCCAGATGCATCCTGAGATCATCCCATCTGTTCCCCATCTCAGTACATCTTTCTGATACTGAAGATACTTTCTGAGATCTGTGTTCCTTTGTCCCTGAGATGTATTTTTGTTCATTCTGAAAAGATGTAATGGTCCAGAACCGGTCCCCTTTTCTATTAATAAGTAAGAGTGGAGGAAACAGGAAATAGTTTCCATTTGAGCTGTGTGTTCATTAAAGAAGTAAATGCAGTTAAGTGAAAACCTAAGATATTTTGTAAGGTATCTTGTAAGGTATTTTTCAGCAAAGTCTTCACACAGCTTGCCCAGGCTTGTCAGGTGGCAAAATGGCAAGATGGTGCCTGGTCCAAGGAAGGGTATGTTAGACCTGGGATTAAAGTTCATGAGCCGAAGGCTCAGCTATTTCCACTCCCGATGCCCTTTGTTTTGTCCCTCTTTTCCTTCTCCTTTCCCTGCCTGTGCCCAGTCCCAAAGGAGAGGAGCAGGCAATGCTTCTCCTGGCTGCCTGCCCTCGTGACACATGCCTGGCACTGCTGGGGCTGACTCCCACCTGCAGCCTCCTCACCTGACCAGCCTCACTGCTGCTTTCCCTCTGCTGCTGGGGTGGATTGAAGGAGGGGAACCCCGTGTGCAGAGGCTCAGCAGACCATGGGTTCAGCTCTGCTGCCTGTCGGGGCAGGGTCAGGAGCTGCTGATGTGAAGGTGGCACTGCTCCATGCAGAGCTTTTCCAAGAGCAGCATGAGGGAGCCTTTTGGGTAGGGAGTGAGGCAGAGTCCTGTAGAATAATTAGAGATGAACAGTTAACTCTAATTAACACGTTTTATTGCCAGACTTCCCATAAGCCCTACAAATCTCTCTGACTGTTTATTGCTGCTTTAATGGCATTGTTTTACCATGGAGATACGAGTGAGAGAGGATGAATTTACCAAAGACAAAGCTTGAGTAAGGCTTAGGGATGAGGTGGGAGCTCAACAGCTTTTGGCTTCCAGCCTACTCTTTAATTTATTAAGCCTGTGAGCCTCTGTTTGCACATGCATGCATGTATTTCATGGCTGGGGGGAGTACTGCAGACAACCCAGGCAACCACACACGGCAGCTGAGCAAGTGGGGAATCCTCATGGCAAGGTCCATGGTTATTAATTTAAATGTAATTTTGTTTTATTTATGAACTAGAAAGGCCCCAACAAGACTCCAGTGGCTGCGATTTGCTTAACAAGTCTCATCACCATGGCTTTTGTCTTCATCGGGCAAGTGAACGTTCTTGCTCCCATAGTCACCATCAACTTCATGCTGACATATATTGCTGTGGACTATTCCTATTTCTCGCTATCCTTGAGCTACAACATTCAGCAGAAACCTGACGAGACCCAGATGGGAACTGCTAGACCTGCTCACTCTTCCCAGCCTTTAATTTTCAACAAGCCCCCCGGCCGTGCAGCAGATGGAGCAATTCAAAGCAGATCAAATGGCACCTTGCTGGAATTCAAAAAAGACATGGACCAGCTTTTTAAACCATTTTTTAGTGAGCCAAGCACTTGTGAAAGAGAAGGAGCTGAGAATTCAACCCAA
This sequence comes from Oriolus oriolus, assembly GCA_013400235.1. Lineage (NCBI taxonomy): Eukaryota > Metazoa > Chordata > Aves > Passeriformes > Corvidae > Oriolus > Oriolus oriolus. Next base: position 309,582 of record VXBT01008723.1, read on the forward strand.
AAGGTCAAACGAAAGAAGGCAAAGAAGCCAGCCAAGCAGACACTGCAAGACAGCTTTCTCCTGGATCTCCATCACGATGCTCCCCCGGCTCAGTACGGCCGGGATGAGACCCCGGAGCCCCACGAGAGCCAGCAGGATGTGGATGAGCAGGGCGGGCAGCGGGATGCAGGTCTGTGCTCACCACCCACTGCGGGTGCCCAGCACACACCCAGGGCGCTGGAGCCAAGGGAACAGCTCTGTAGTGAAGTGATGATGCTCCCTGGCCCCAGGGGAGAAGGTGAGGGCTGCAGGAGATGGACATCTCCATGCTCAGAGGAAATTGTTTATAACCTTGGTCCTCCCAGTACTTTCCTGAAGGCAGGCGTGAAACGAGCTTTATATGGGGCTGTCATTCAGTGATTCATGGCAATAATATCATTTATTCCAGGTGAGGGTAGAGTTCATTGCAATGCATCACAGGAGAAGTTCCAATGCAATTTCCTACAGAAGATTAATCACAGGAAAGCAGGCAGGACTAAATTTAGTGTTGGGTTGTTTACGATATACTCATAATTCTTCACAGGCATGCTGAACGCTGTACATTAAAAAGGGTTTGGGTGTATCTTGGGATTTACTTCAGCCTGGTGTGGGGTGGGATGCATGGTTGGAGTCTAAAACACAGGCTATCAAAATGCAGTGGTCCCCACAACACAGGTGGAGTCTGTAACTCATCAACCAGAGGTGAAGGTCTGAATTTGTTCTGCTGGTGATGTGGGTATTTGGTACAGCGTGTGTGCATGGAGTTTGTCATCCCCAGTGCTGTAGTGTTTCATCAGCATTAGCCAGTTAAGCTTTCTAAACCCCTCTGAGGGAGAAAAGTATTATTTTTCTTATTTCACAAATTGTGAAACTGAGGCAGTGATAGAGAGATGTGGCCTTCAAATGGACTTAGTACCAGAGCTGGCAACTTTTGGGTTTTTTCTGGCACTTCTTTTCAGTTTTCATTTTAGAGGTTTTGGTTTAACTCTGTCATACCCAGCTGGCAGCTAGAAGTTTTGCTTTGGTTCCTGAAATCTGGTAATGTAAAGTAGACAAAAAACTCCACGTTACAGATCCTTCCTAATTACCTCATTTTTTTTTTCCTTTTCTGTAGAAACATCTATAAAGCAACAAAACCCAGAACTGGGAGTTCAGCAGATACCAGAATCCTTCTACTCCAGATTTTTCAGTCACTGGATTTCCTTTGCTGGTGTAAGTAATTTTCTTTAATTTTGAGAAGTGTTTTGTGTTTGTAGAAAACAGAAGGAAATTCATCACATACTACAGTGTAAATACTCCAGTGCTTTAAATAATGGCTTTTGATTCTCGTATTCCAGGTCACCTGAACTAAATACTCAAGGTACCATGCATCCAGCAGCTCAAATTCAGGGAAAGCCCGGTGGCATATTAAGCTAAATAACAACAGGAAAAACCCAAACAAACAGGCAAACAAACAGAAAAGCCCCAACCCAACTCAAAAGTACAAATTCAAAGTCTAGAGTCTTAGGACTTTAAAGATACGTGGCTGAATGGGGAAAAAAAAAATCAGTGTCCCTCTTTTCACCGTGTGCCAGTCTGCTTTTTCTTGCTGTGGGATGGACTGAGACATCATTTTCAAAGCTGTGTTGCTTTTATTCATGGGCCAGTTTCTGCAAGCTTGGGGTGGGGTTTCATTAGTGCTGACCTCCTGATGCCAGCAGCCTGGCTGTGAAATTCCATCTTTTGAGGGAGGAAAGGAGAGCATTCCTACAGCACATTACTTTAAATAACTTTTAAATAGCTTCTGCCTCGAGCTGCTGAGAAGTTTAAGACACTTCAATTCATCTTGGGAAGATGGATTGTTGGGCAGATGACAGGGAAAGGGTCAGATATGCATAATGAATGAGCCATATGGCTTTGCTGCATGGATGAGGATTTCATAGCTGTGCATAAAATGTAACAAACCCACTCAAACAACCCAGCAAACCCTATTAGTTTAATCCTCATATGGAGTTTGACACCTACTTTTCAAATTCACTGCTGCTGCTGCCAGCAGCCAGCTCCTGGTGAGGGGTTCTCCTGGGCTGCAGTGCCAGGGGTGGGCTGGGAGTGGTGGCCCCTCTCTAGGATGGCACCTTTAGGAGGTTGTGTGCTGATGCTGTCTCTGGGCTCATATCTAACGTGGCTCCCAAGTGCATGTCATGGCAGGGCCATCAGCTCTCTGCCTTCGCAGGGGAATTTGCTTACAGAGGTGACTGACGTGCTCATTAAAGCAGATTTGGTTTCCTGTCAATAATCAGGCTTGGGAGGAGGTTGCAACAGAGCTGGGATGGGATTGATGATGCAAAATAAAATCACAAAAGCAAAAATCGGATGTGTTTATTCATCCTGACTCCTCTCCCCTCTGCCCTCTCTCTTTGAGCTTCACTGCTTGTGTCAGTTGGGACCCTTTTAGCTCTTTCTTTGTTTGCTCTCCCTTGCTGTTCCCAACCTCTCCCATGGAGATGCTACCTCTGCCCCTGTTTGTATGCAACTCCTCCTGAGCTGGTGAGCCTCTGGATGCCTCTCTTGGAGAAGCCCAAGCAGAGACCCACGCTGCCTCTGGGACTCAGGGCAGCTCACTGGAGCTACCTCCATGCTGCTGAACGTGACCCTGTAAACCTGTGCTGTCCCTCCTCTTAACAGTGAGAGCAAACAAGGCTCCCCATAACATGGAAAACTGGGCTGTGCAGAAAAATGACTGTCAGACTGTCAGCGTGGTCTTACCTCCCAGACTGTGGGGTAACCCCAAACTGTGTCTTTCCAACAGGCACTCGTGTCCCTCATCATAATGTTTGTCATTCAGTGGATCTACACCCTTGTCAGCCTGGGAGCAGCAGTTATTCTGTATTTCTACATCGGCCAAGTGAGCCCAGGACTCCCTCTCGGTGAGATTTTTTTTTCCTGTATTATTAAACCTGTTTAAAATTTCATTAAACTTTAATTTAACTTAATTAGGAATTGAGACTCTTGTGTTTAATATGCAGGTGACACGGTGAACGATGAGGATTTGTTTCATTGCTAGTTTTAATACATTTTCTCTCTGAGTCTTTAATTTTCTGTTGGATTCTAACTGTAACTAGAGTTGGTGGGATAGTTTGAATATAGTGCTTATTGCTTTGTTATATTGTGCTTTAAATGGCAAAACCAGGTACTAAGACTTGATAGGGATGGCAGTTTGTAAATGTATCCCAGCTATGAGAAAAATCTGCAGTAAATAAGTTTTAATAAACCTAATCAATCTAAACCCACCTGAGAGAACTTTAAGGAAAATGGGAATTATGATGAGCGTTGCATCAAATCTCAGCATTCATAACTGTGGAACAAGAGAGCCTTTTGATTCCAGAGCTAAACACGTTGAATATGTTGGGAACATAATCTGGGAAAACACTTTTAGGCAGAGGGCATTAGAAAGATCTGTGCATGTGATCGGCTTAAACAAGTTCAAAATTAAACAGTGAAGCACATTCAGAAAGCAGCTCGTGAGAGCCCACAGCTGCTTGGCAAGGCCGGAGGGGGGGTTTGCAGTGCTCTGTGTCTCTGAAGGGACGTGGTGTGGGCATCCTCACCTGCTCATGGGTGTGTACATCCATCCACACCCATCCATAGGTACGTGTGTGCACCACAGCTGAGTGCATGCCTGGATGTGCAGGCTGTTCTCCAGGATGAGAAAAATCAAGGGCCTGAGTTCGTGTGCAATATGTGCAGAAATAGCTACCTGGGTTTATTTAGGTGAAAGATTATTAGACAGTAGGTAAGCAATTTCAGAAACGCAGATGATGAGAAACCAAAAACTAATCACCACCATCCAAACATTGCTCAGCTGCTCTTTTTCTACTCTTGAGTGACTTCCTTTCTATGTTTCTGTAGGAGATAGTAAAAAAGAGCTGAGATTGTGGATAGTAGTTGCTAATTTGTATCTTTGAAATATATATATAAGTTTTAACAAAGTTGTTTATGGCCCCCATATATTAAACAAAACACAAATAATGTTTTCAGGTGTTGGAATCTTTTTTGCCTTTGTATACTCACTGTATTGCACCTCTGTAATCTGCTTTTGAAATATTTACCAAAAATTACTTTAATAAGAATTTCTCTGTCAGTGTGTAGATGATTTTGGAAGCTGATCTGAGAAAGAGCAGAATGATTAGACATTCTTTTCTTGGTTTCTTTTGAACGTGCATTCTCATGCATACCATGAAACAATGCATGGCATTGAAAATTTTAGAAGTGAATGCTCAAAATTCAGCCTGATTTTTACTTGCCTGTGAGAGAATGTTATTTTGTGGTCACAAGGCTCCCACTGATCTGTGGGTTTGTTCTTCAAAGGATCAAACAGTGCTTCTGTCTAGAAAGGTTGGGAGACAGTGGCCTGAGAGATGCTCTGGATTAAGAGCTAGATGAAGACGTTGGGAGGAGCAATGCCCTGTGATTTACACATCCCTTCTCTCTCTTCCTCTCCAGCCTAAGCCAAATCCAGCAGGTGCTGACAGGGCTCAGTTCTCCCTGTCCCTCACCATAAACTTCTCCTGCTGCTTTTGCTTCCAGCTCTGACACTTCCCTGCTCCTGCAGGAAGCCAGTGCAGGAAACGAACGAGAAATCAGAAAAGAAATCAGTGTTGGTGTAATAAGCTCAGCCAGCTCTCCGTGGGGTCAGACAAGAGGGAATGAAGGGTGAGACCACAGCAACCCTGGCTGAGGTTGGCTGAATGGCTCCTCCCATCTCCGCATCCCTGCAGTGGGATGGTTTTTGCAGTCCAGGGAGTGAAAGGTGCTGTGGTGGGTTTCTGTGCTTTGCTCATGCTTTACTGGGGTTTAACAAGCTGTCGGGCTGGGAACAGATAGCTGCTCTCCATAGGATATTTGGGTTCATTTCTAGACAGTTGTTTAAAAGCCACAGCATGTAGGATGACTGCAGGAATGTTCTCAGTATCACAAAATCTTTGGGTACAGCAGGCTAGTAACAAGCGTGCTGGTTTGAGATTCTGCGCAAAAATTCAGTGGTGTAATGCTATTATGAGAGAATTAGCAGCATACTGACTTCTTGTGCCTTTTCTCCGTAGGAGCAGCAGCAAATTTCAGTTTCTTTGGCTGGATTAAGTCAGTTTTGATCACTTCATGCAGGTTGGTACCAGTCACTTGGCAGTGACCAACACGCTGCTCGTTGCTCCCGTGACCCACTAATGTGCACAGAGAGGGCTGGAAGAATTGACTTGCTTATTATCTTAAGCAGTCTTTCTGCCCCTTCTTGCACACTCAGGGTTATTCTTACTTACTGATAAAAAGAGCTGTTTGCTCCCATTAGCCTGGCCGATGGTTGGCTGTGCACGTGGGGAAGCAGGAGTCTCCTCTGCTTTGCGTGTGGGAATGTCAGCTGATAACTGTACCTTGGTGCCTCAAGTTTTATCTTACCCCAAAGGTCTGTGCTCAACCTTTATGGCTCAGGTTGAACTGGAAAATCTGAAAGGAAATGAGAAATTGGAGACTCCTTCTCTTCCATCCACCACTCACTGAAAGAGAATTCCTCTGGTAGTGTGGAACAGGCACACATGGCAGCTGTGTTCAAGTTTCAGAGAGGAAATCTGGGGGCAGGGAGCTGCAATAACTTCAGGGCAAATATGATAAACAGGGTCTTTGGTGAAGGAACCATTCAGTACTGGGTTTGCATGGGGCTGCAGTAGCATTGTCTTGGGGTTTTGACTCCCAGAAGACCTTGAGGGTTTTGTTTGGTTGGTTATTAACTAGTTTTGTTAATCTTATTTGATGCTATTAATTATTAATTCCATCATTTTGGATTTCCTGTCGTTGCTTATGAGCACCTCTGCCTCTGAGCAGTGGGCTTTGAGTTTCGCAGTCTGTTGGGTTTCTTTTTTGTTGGGGTGAGTGAACACCCTAGTGAGGACTGTGCAACACGAGCTACCGTGCATTGTATGTGCCAGTTTGCTGGCTCCTTTCAAATAAATGAAAGTCCAGGCAATTAAGCACACTGGTCTGTCTTGCCAGGTCCTGTCTCTGCCCACAGCTCCTATAACATGACCACATGCTTTTGATATTACAGTTGGCTGGGGAGAGAAGTCATGGGTGAGGGATCTCTCTGAGGTCCCCATGGCAGGTCTTAGACATGACAGAACTTAATTTATAGCTTAATTTAAACCATTTAACAAAAGATTCTTGTGGAATTTATTATGGCATGGCAGTAACTTACTTTTAAGCCTAACTTACAGATCTAAAGTATTTAAGAATCTAGGAGAGCAGCACTCATAGCACATTTGCTACAGCAAGTTCACACTCGCACGCACACAGACCTAAAGAGTCGGTACAAGGTATGAACCTGTGAAAAATTCCCCTTGATTTCAGTGAAGTACTCATGCTGGATGCCTTTGCATCTTCTCAACAGGTGAAGGGCTGAGCCTGGAGGAGCGGGGAAATCAGCCCAGGCTCCGTCATCAGTGTTTATCGATGGTCCTCCAAGTACAGAAAACTTGAGAGTTCACGGCTCTGAGAGGCCCCACTCAGAGGGAGGTGCTGGTCTCAGCCCACTGTGGGCCAGGAGACCTCAAAGGGTCTCACTCTGGACTGCTGCTTACAGTGCAGCAGGAGAGTTGGCTTTGGTCATAGTAATTTTCCATCCTGGCCACAATGTGGGTCAGTAACTTTCTTTGAACGTTCTGTAACAAAAATGTTGTACCACTTGGGTTGTTACTCATGCAAGACAAATAAGTTTCCAAGGATATTAATTAAAAAACAGGAGCTGTTAGACAGCACGAGTTCCCTGGAGCAGACAGTGCTCAAGGGATAAGCTCAAGAGGAGCTGAGCCCGGGTGCTGTTTGTCAAGGCTGAGGCCTAACAAGCGTTTCTCAGATCATGGCGCAGCCCAGGGGGCAGCGGGAGTGGGATGCACCACCACATATGTTTTCTGCTTATCTCATTGGAGTAAGGGATTGTTCCCTGTCCCTTTGCACAACATCTGCTGCACTGGTGACACGAGCCCAAGCCAAGGGTGAGGAGCTGAGAGTGGGAACAGGGTGCGTGGGGCCATGCTGAAATGCTGCCAGAATTACCCATGGCACAGTGAGCCAGACCCTGCTGCTCCATAGCCCGGGCAGTTCTGTCTGCTTCCACCCAGGCACATTTGTGGCTGGTCATTTAACTCAGTGCCTCTGTGATGACAGAACAGCATTTTCCTCCCAGCTGTCCTTCGGTGCATCTCAGTTGTGCCTCCTGCTCATTGTCAGAAATCCCCATGGGAGTCTGGTTGAGGTGTGAGGCTTCATGGGGTCACCATGTGTGGAAAGGAGAAACTATCGCTGCCCCTCGTGTGGAGAGGTGCTGGTGTCACAGGGGGATTTTATCTTTGCCTTACCAGACCAACAGAGTCCTTGGTGCTTTGGTCAGTGCAATTGATGAGCGAGGACCCTGCCAAGGAGGGTTGAGGGGAGATCTGGCGAGTGCCCAAGGTAGAAACTGATCCTGTTTCTCTCTCCTCAAAGAGTGCAATCTCTGGGTCAGCCAGCCAGCTTGGTCACCTTATCCTAGTGCCAGGGCTCCTGCTCACAGTGGCACTGAGCCAGCTTGGGCTCTGCTTGGGAGTTGGGTGGGTCATTTTGAAGCCCATCTATGTCGTGCTGCAAGCAATTGCATTGAAGTAATTTAGAGTTTTTTCCTAAGCCCTGAAATCCAGTCAAGATATTTTAATGAATTGGTGAAAAATAATAAATCCCATTAGATTACAAGGGAGTTAGAGGCAGCCAAGGGTTCTTGACACCTCTAAGGCTCTTAGGTGCTTGATGAGGTCTTAGTCAGTGCTATATTTGTCTTGCAGTTTTGATTTAAAAATGCCAATAAGGTTTTCTTAAAATCAGTTTCTGGGATGAAGAGATTGCAGGAAAATCTCCCATTTTATTTAAAAGTTACAAAAACGATTGTAATTTTTTTTATTGCTTAGGAAACTATAAAAAGGATTATTTTTCATTAGAAATTATTTGTGCTCCTTCTTCTCCTGCACAGTGTGAAAGGTGTTTGCCATCGTCAACATCCAAAGAAGAAACCCATTTGTTAAGAAAATTGTATATTTATATATTTATTTGGGGAAAGGGAGTACATTTTTTTTGTGTGCCTTTTAAGAAAAACGCTTTCAGGTTAGCTCTGTGCCTCCAAAGGGCACCGAGAAGGATTTAGCCTCTCCTGGAATCACCCGGCCTTGTTTGCACAGCCAGGAGCACAGCAGGTAATGGATAAAAAGCAAGGGGTGATGCAGGCACCTCTGCTTCTCTGTTTGCAGGAGAAGGCCATCTCCCAAGGAGCAGATCGTGGTGACACCGTCCTTTGCAACAGTTGGCATGGAGACCAGGCAGCTCACCGAGGAGAACGCAGACTTTGCCTCACGGGACCGCTATCACCAGTCCTCGCTCATCCGCAGAGAGGAATTTGGGAGCCAGTTCCAGTGAAGGACACACACACAGAGAGAATCAATCCATTACTTCAAAAAGCATTTAGAAGTGCTAATGGCTGCCATGAGTGCCTTGTGAAATACTTGAATATACGCACAAAGGATGTGAATAGCTATTTATGTATTTGAGGCTTGTTTGTTTTTGCAAACTACAGCATCGCTGGGCTTCAAACCTTACCCAAACTGAGGGGAAAAAATTGAAATGAAAGCGCCAGTCCAGGGAAGTGATGAGTTACTGAGGACAGTACAACCCTCTTAAAGAATTCAATTATAAGCCCTATTGAGTTCTAAAAGAGGTTGCTGCTCTAAAAGCTTACAACACCCCATTTCAGATGTCCTCTGGGTGACTGGGGACGCTCTGCCTGGGAGCAGTGACGTTGACAGCAGGAGCCAGTGCCCCACTCCCAGCTGTGCCACGGATGGATGCGACCTTCCAGGTCAATTCACTTCTCCTCTCGGCATGAATTTCCCTGCTTGTAATACAGTAATTTTCTACCTCAGCATTTCAATTACCAAGGTCTTAGAGAGGACTTTAAGGCGTTAGCAATAGGCCAGAATCAGCGACAAGTGTGAGAAGATTATGAAGCATATTCACAACTGAAATCGCACATTTAAATGCAGTAATGCAGAGTAATGACCTCTTCTGTAAAACTGTGAAATTATGTCTTAGAAGCTGTTCGTAGTTGTTTCCCACTTCCTTTCTGATGTGAGACCTGAGACCTGGGGAAATAGCTAGGCCCACTTAGAGCGTCTCCTGGCTGAAGGGACAGATGATTCAGAATTGCTTTAGCAAAATAAGTTCAGCCCCAGCACTGCACATCAGTTCTGACATTATGAGGAGGGGGAAATCACTGCCTTTCACTTTGTTTCATCTCTGACAATTCCAGCCTTTAGATTATTTATTTCTCCTTCTGTGCAATAAAAGCCTGAGACACCAGGAACTCCTCTCCATCCTTTCTGTGGGCACCCTCAATGCTTCTGAGCACCATTCACTTGCCAGTGCTCAGTGCCCTGGTGTTACCAGGTGGGGTGGGTCCCATCCCGTGGTCTGGCCAGCTGCAGCTTTGGCTCTTTCAGTTTTCTTACAGAGGGAGGCACAGGAGGCTTTCTGCTGACAGAGACAAAAGAGCCACCTTGGCGCACTGCAGAAAGTGTATTCATTTTTCAAGGTTGCAGGTCTTTGACTAAGTGCTTTTAACCTTAATTATCTTGATAGAGGCAAGAGGGAAGTTGTGTTTGTGTGACCAGCTCTGAGCCACCTCAAATCGGTCATTCAGTGTTGGAAACACTCTTCCAGGATTCCTCCTTGCCTGCCTCTTGCTGTTGGTTTCCAAAGAGTCTGGATCTGTTGGGTGGATTGTGGGTCCATGTTGAAGCTTCCCCTGGGTTCCCTGGGGCCAGTGGCTCCCAAGAGCCCTCCCTGTGCTTGTAGCACCCTTAACCTTGGCAGATGCCCCTGTTGTGCAGACTTCAAACAGTTCTTGGTGCTGCCCCACTGCTGGCAAGCTGCTTGGTGCTGTGTTATAGTTCCATACCCAACCGTAATGCCATTGCTGTACAATCTTGTATTTCATAAAGTCTGGTCACATGTGTGGTCTCCTTCCTCCCAAATCGAGGATTGCTCAGCCCGGCATTTCTCTGTAGCTTGAACAAAAGAAAACCCCAGAGCACGGCATGAAGACATTAATAGGCAGAAATTCCTAGGTAGCTTCTTTTTTAGCTACTAAACAATTTAATTCCCTTCTCAAGACAAGAGACCAGAGAGGGAGGGTGAGGAAGGTCCTTGGCTGTGTACCTCGCTCACTGAGGAGCTGCACCAGTTGAAACCAGATGATTTGGCGGAGAGTGTTTGCCTCTTCAACACTGTGACCCCTGCTCATCCCCACAGCTGGGATGTGATGGGTCCCCTAGTGCCCCTTGGTCTAGCAGTACTGGTGGTGCCTGAGGAGGCCACCTAAAAAACAGAGACCAGACAGGAATAAGGGAAAAAAGGTAGGTATTTATTTGAAGGGCCTTCAGAGGTACATCCTGGGCAGGCCAAAGGAGACACCCAAGATGGACCCCGAGTCACGAGTTCTTCACACTTTTATAAGTTTGGTTCATTTGCATATCAGGGTTGATTCTCCAATTAAAGCTTCAGTTAATGAAGTCATTTCCCCAAGCTTACCACCCCCTTCTAAAGATGTTGGTTTACACATTTTGGGCCTAGGACAATCTGGGTGTCCTTGGAGAGCAAACCTAGAGAGGTTTGTTATGTCTAACCAGCGTGAGAGAGCAGCAGCTAACAGGCCACAACAAACTTCAGAGTTACACAATCGGCAATACAGGATTTAAAAAATATGAAAGTTAAAACCTAAGGCATCACTGGGAGGAGGTCCCACAGCTTTGCTTTCAGCTAAGTGTGCAGCAGCTGTGCCCTTCTCCTGCCACCACCGTCCAGCAGCCCCTTGCACCTGAGCATCCTCTGGAAACATTCCAGTTGTGTTTGTGTGCTGGCGAAGCCTTTGGGCTCCGGGGTGCAGGGATGGGTTGTGCCTCAGTATTCCTGGAAAAAGCAGCAGTTCTGGCATCAGCGCTGCATTGCTGCTCTTGAGACCTGGTAGTGGAGGAAATGCTCTGCAGAGCACACTCTCCCAGGGGTTTCTGGTCTTTGGGCTCCACGTGCTGCTGCTGGAGAAACTCTGCCACCTCCTTCACTGGCACCTCCACCGCCACAGCAGGAATCAACTCCCTCCACCACCCGGTAAGCACAGGCACCTGGTCCTTTGCTCGTGTCTGCAGGGAGAAATGCAGCGCACAAGGCTGATTTCCTCGCTGCTTTGCAGGTTATGGGTACAACCACCTTCCTGGGTAACGCTTGGAAAGGGACGTGCTGCTCTTCCCTGGAGCATTAACTCTGGTGCAGTCAGCGGTAAGAGTGGCAGGAGGCCTTGATTTAGCACCAGTAGTCCTGCAGTCTGGGTAGCACTGGAGACTCCACAAATCCAGGCCCTACGGGTATGCAGGGTCTTGCATATCAAGGAAACTTTTCCAGCAGTAAAGAAAGCAAGCTAAAGTACAGCTAAAGATCGTGGTGTCACGTCAAAAATGGCTGTAGCTTTGGTAGCACTCTAACAAAAATGGGTGAAATTAGGGGGGCAGGAATTTATCAGCTTCACATTTAGTGGCTGAAGGGAAGAAATGTGGGTGGGGATTGTTCCTGAGAATGGCAATGTGCTGCTTTCACCCCCTGAGAGCCAAGCTGTGCCTCCACGTGCTGGGGCTTTCATGAAGCTTCACTTTCCCTGAAGGTGAGTTTGGGACCCAGCTCAGAGAATCATATGCCCTGTTGTATATGAAGGTTGCAGCTTGGCTAATGTAATTATGGAAAGGCCTTACTGTTTTTTAACCCATGTGAGCTTTTTTATCATCTATGATTATTTTCCTTTTGGTTTGAAATTTGATTTTTAAATTATTAGTATTATTATGTAAGAAATCAAAATGTTCTGCAATGGGTCAAGGTGTGAGAACATTTGTTTTCGAGAGAGATGTGGATATGGCACATGGTTTTGTTCCTTTTGAAGACTCCAGCTGTAAACTGGTGGCTCTCCTTTTGATGGTTTCCTTTGCAGAGCATACAAGCACAGAAGGAGGTTGAGGATAAATTATTTTATCACTTGTCTTGCAGTACTGGCTGGAAGCTCATGCTGCATTTGTGCTCCCTTAGCACTAAGTGGGTCCAGAAATTGGAATTTCTGCCTCAAAAAACTTGCGGCACAAATAGTCAGGACTAAGAATGGGCAGAAGAAAAGTGAAGTTTTGTTGTGATATTTGCATTAAGAGACAGTTTCTCAGTTGGTATGAATGGTCATCCACCTGGGTCTGTGTCCCATTAGGAGTCTGCACAGGGAGAATCAAGCTCATTAAATCCATATCTTAACTCAAAAAAAGAAACTTTTGTTTCTCTCCTCTTGGCTTTTCTTGATCAGCTTTGAGTTTCCTTGGATGGTCATTGCTGGGTATGGTGGCCAAAATATCACACACTTGCCATGGTCACTTATTCACAGCAGATAGTTGTGACCGCAGTGTTGAAGCAGCAAAGCAGGGTGACAGAATATGAAATGATGCTCATGTGCATGGCTGAATTTAGGCACAGGGGGCTCTCTGTACCTTGTGAGGTGGTTTGCTCTCACCCATGTGCCTCTGATTTAGATTCAGACAGGCAGAGTTTCTTAAACAGCATCGTACTTACACCTGCAAGGTCAGAAGAGGTTTGCTGAAGCACAGGAGCCAGCCTAGGATTAACATTTAGGCTCATGGGAAATGGAGGTTATTTGAATTATTGCCCTTGCCTGGTGAATTTTAGAGAAGGTAATTACAGGGATAAAAGAGAGAAGATTCTGTAGAACACCTATAAATTCGTTAGCTCTGTATGAAAGTGGAATATAATGCACTTGTTATGTTCCGCAGTGGTGTCTTGCTGCAGCCCAGATTTGGCACAGCATCCCTTAAACCTAAGACAAGGTGAGACCTCAGCAGTGACAGCCTTAAAAGCTACGGATGAGGGGCTCTAGCAGCAAACTGCAGGCTAAAAATAAATCACTTTAAAGCCCATACGGCACAGGAGAGGCTCCTTTCCTTTCTGCCTTCTGGTCCTCGTGGCTTTTTTCACATGATGTTTATGCTCATCCCCCAATACCTGGGATTTGCCCTCCTTGTACAAGAGCAAACGGAAGCATGGGTGCTCCCAGAAACTTAGTGGTCAAGGAGCACACCTATAACTTTATCAGATCCAAGTGTCACTTCTAAATTTCACTGGGGGCTTCTTCCCAGATTTAAGGGCACTGATCTGAAGTGTTTAGCTCAGCTCCAAAATGTTTGGGTGCACTCCAAACCAGAGCTGGCTGAAAAAGGTCCTAAAAGAAATAAATAAGAAATTTAGAATTGCTTCTTCCCAGATAGATTTGGATGGCTGATTTATTTATTTTCACCCCAGAAAATAAAGGATTTTTTTTCCAGTGACAGGATTCAAAATGGGACATAATTTCAAGTTGTGCATTTTTCTGTGAGGGTTGAAGAGAGATCACAAGACCCGTATCCATCCTGACCTCCAGATGTCAAATATCTGGAACAAGCTGCTTCCAGTGGAGGTACAAGGCAAGCAGTTCTTGTTAAAATAAATCAATAAAATACCACCACCCCCAAAATTTCAAGAAAAAATGGTCAGGTATTAAGTGCCTTTTGGATGATTGGTATCCATTAATGGATGGCTTGCGGCATCAAGAGGAGATGGGAAGGTAATTAATTACTCAGTTAGGAACTTTTTGTCCACTTTGGAAACTCAGGGCTTTTAATAACAAATTCCAGGAGGCGAAAATATTCACTTTGTACCTTAATTCATCATCAGCTTAAAACTTGTCTGAGGTTTATGAGCCTGATCCAAGTTTTGGACAGATCTGGGATGAGTTTCAAGGGAGCTGCAGGAGTTCCATGACATTGGCTGTGCTGCAAAAGGCTCCTACGGAACCAGAGAGAAGAGACCGGTCACGGTAATCCTCACAAAGTGCTACAGAGATGCCTCTTCTGTACAGAATCCTGTGGTTTTTAGTGATTTCAGACCAAAACAATGTAGAACCCAGCACATTTGGTCACATGTCTCTAGCCCCTCACTCTGGAAAGTGTAAATCAAGGTGAAATAAAAACACAAGGTGTTTTTCCTCCCCCAGAACAAGGTGATGGGCAGGTTTCAATTAATCAATATCAATCATGTTTTATATACAGCTTTGTTAGAGGCTTCCTGTGTTGATGAGGTTGTTTGTTTGTTTGTTTCCTTTTCTGTGTGTGGAATGTGCTGGTTGCTTTCAGATGGAAGTGTTAAATGTGTTTTGTACACAATTTGGGGAGGCGTTTGAGGTCACAGCCTCTTTCAGGAGGATGCTGTGGCATTACTCTTCATCAGGCTTTGCCTGGCCCATCTGGCTCCTCAGACATGACTTCATGCATTTAAATCTCTTATTAGTTTGTGCTCCCAAGGAGGGAGGGGAGCAGCCCTCGGCCTGGAGCTGCCCTGGAAGCAGCATCAGCAGGATGTGGCAGCGGAGCACGCAGTTGTGCCATGGGGATAAACAACTCCAGCACCACATGGGGAAAAGCCAGGTGCCAGTGCCCTTCACTGAGTGCTTGTGCTCCACACAGCCACCTCCATCCTGCTGCAGTGCTTCCTTCTCCCACCACTGAAGCTTCTTTCCCAGCCTCCCAGGAGGGTGTCAAACTCATCACACGGGTGGCAGGGCTGGTATCCCCTCCACACTACCCTCTGCAGCTCCAGTGGGTAAAACAGTATTTTTTGAATAAAAACCAACAAAGTGAGATTTTTTTCTCTGTTGTTTTCATGTGGCTGTTGAAACTGGAGCTCAAAAATATCAGTCATAAATTGACTCCTTTGATGCAGCAATATTCCTTACGAAGCCCTGAAGGTAGGAATAAAAAATAAGATGGTAGGAAAACACAGTAGCTTTAAATTTACAGGCACTAAACCTTGGCAAATCAGGCACCTGCACGGGAAGGGACTGCATTTGGGGAGTCTGAAGCTGCCTGAATATCGGTGTCTCCTTTCCAGGTGCTTGTAAATAATGTGCTGCTCGTGGCTGGAGCCATGATGGAGAGACGAGAGAGAACATTTTCTGATGGTGAGTACTGGTTTAGGCTCATGGGTTCACACCTGTGGGGCTTTTGCTGGGGCTGGTGGAGGCGGCAGCCTCACCACTGCCACGGGCTTCAGAGGCTGCAGTGGCATTCCCGTCCCACCTGCGCTAAGCCCTGCCAGGATGTGGCTCATCCAAGGGCAGCAGGGGCCCTTTGGCCAGCGTTTCCTGCTGCTGGCTCTGCGCTCGGGCATACGGTCCTCGTGGTCACCCCTGTCATGGTCACAAGCGCCCTGTTTGGTTCAGAAATGCAGCAGGTCAGGCAGGTTTCATGGCAGTTTCAGGGAGGACATCAGGCACCCCCTTCCCCCCACTCCCAGAGGGGGTTAATTCAGCCTTCTCCACTTTCCTAGCTAGTGGCACTGCGTGGTGGGTTGTGCTGTGGGGGCACCACGGGGAATGGGGAGACGGAGCCATTCGATACGGACACGGGCTGTTCTTGCAGCAGTGTTTGTTTTGCATTTGCCTGTGTCTGCTATTGCTCTCGGTGGGCCCGTTGAGTGAAACAGTAGGAGGAATTTATTGAGACCTTTTTGGAAAAGCATTTGATACTGTGCTTCCTGCTTGTTGGATTTACAGCTTGGAAGGATGCAGTAGGAGTGGGGAGCTGCTGTGGGGCTTAGATGATGGGGAAGTCTCTTGGAAAAGGCAGGGAAAAGGGTGTGAGCTCTAGACTCGGTATTAGGGCCCTCAGGCTCGAGAGTGAGCGGACAGGAGAGCGCTCATTTCATGTTGGGGGGAAGTTTGGCTTTAATTTGCCCCCTGCATCCCTGAGGGTGCATCCCTGGCCTCAGAGAGGTTTCTGTGCCCCTGCTGCCTTACCTGTATTGCCCAGTTAAAAGTGTCAGATTTGCTGGCTGGCAAGCCTTTGTTTCTAGGAACTAACAAAACTTTCCAAAGAACCATATTTATTATGGACATTACTTATTATCTCAGGAATTGGTAGCGTCGAGTCCTGCACTTCATGTATAAAGATATCCCCAAGTGTTTGAGCTGCTGCATTGCACTCCCTGTGCCATCGCCCAAAGTATCAAAATACTTCACAGCTCTTCCCCTGAGCTTTAGTTGTGTATTGGTCTCGCTGTTTTATCAAGACGGAAGCTTTGTTTTGCACAACTATTCCATACAGAATGTGTAAATACCTGCATGTAGAATGAAGGAGTCTAAAGATATCCTCTGTACATCAGGCACCTTGGTGGTGACTGCCTGAGGCTTCTGGGTCACTCAGGTCAGCCCATTTGCCAGGACTGGGGTGCTTACTTGTACAACCAAAGCATAACCATGACTGCTTTGTGCTTCGTGTCCCAAACCGACATGGCTTTCCTTGTTCCTTGGGTTTGGGCAAATTTGAAGGGAGAAGATGGCAAAAGCTGTAGGGAGTAGACTGGAGCATGGATTGATAGAGAGGTGCCTCAGAGCTGGCCTTTCGTCCATGATTATTCAAGTGCCAGAGTGAGGATTTCTGGGTTTGCTTCACGGTGAAGTGGTGTGGGAAGCTGCGGGAAAAAACACTCGCACGTGGAGAGAAAAGCGCAGGAGCAGTGGAGAGCAATCCCAGCCCGGGGTGAAGCCAGGGCCACCAACATGCTGGTGTGGGCTCATCAGTGCCACCTCTTGGGTGGAAAGAGGCTTTCAGGAGAGTTTGTGTACATCAGCCACCGACTTCTGCTTTTGGTGAAAGGGGGAAACGGGCAGCGGGGGACTGAGGACCAGACCCCGGGTTTGTCCGAGGCTGCAGCCGTCTGGACGTGGTGAGTTGTCACCTGTCACCCTCCCCTTTGGAAGGTCGGATTCTGCTTGGCTTGTGGAAATCAAGTCTGATTCTGAGCCAGCTCGAGGGAAAAGCATAGGGCCCGGGAGCGACTCGAGGGGAGAGGCTGACCAGGACGGGTTTGTGTTCCCTGGGGAGGGAGAGCTCAGCGGGGACCCCAAAACCTGGCGCATCGGGATGCCGGCAGCTCCGGCAAAGCCCAACCCACTGCTCCGCGGCGTGCTCTCTCCCAGAACCAGGAGCATGAAGTTATGAAGGGGAATTTCAGAACAATGAAGGGAAATCCTTTGCCTCCCGTACAGCCCGGCCTGGGAAATTCACCACTGCAAGAAGTTGCAGCCTCCAACGCTGCTGCTGGCGTTTAAAGGGGAGTCAGCTTTACAACCAAGGAAAGGGTTGAAGTTGTTTGTCAAGGGCTTGATTTCGATGGGAATTAAGTTCGGGGCTATCCAGTGCGGCGGG
>VXBT01008723.1:327522-367192 GCA_013400235.1 Oriolus oriolus
CGCCATGCCGGCAGCCTGCACCCTGCTGCTGCTGCTGGGGTTGGGGCTGGTCCCGGTCCCACCGGCCGGGTCGCTGCCCCTCGCTTCCCCACGACGTCTTCCTCCACCTCCTCCTCCGTCCCGAAACCGTCTCGGCCGCCCTTCCTCGCCTCCCGCCGCGGGACACGCCGGCAGCCCGGGTGAGTGCCCCGCGATGGGGATGGGGACGGGGACAAGGGTAGGGACGGGGTTTCACCCCGGCAGCGGTCGTGGTGCGGCGGAGACTGCGCAGGGTCCGCATCGCGCGGGTCTCCCGTGGCGTGGGACCCCGCGCACTTCCCCCCGCATCGCGACCGCGGGTCGCTGAGCATCCCGACATCACCCAGAGCCGATTCAGCTGCGAAGTGTAACACTCCCCCCCCAATTCCTTTCCCTTTTTAACCTTGCCCAGCTCATCGTGCTACGGGCAGCTGCTTCAGTGGGTGAAGGTTTGGGATGGGAATGGTGGGTGGGAAAGTGTAAACATGTTGTAGCTGTGTGGACTGACGAAGGTGAGCAGTGGAAACTTCGTAGATGAACTTGAGAAAGGTTTTGGGGTGCACCAGGAGTACTGCCCACATGTGTCTACCCATCCAGGGGGGAAATTGGTGGTCTTTGGGGTCTGGGTTGCTTTGTGCTTGTCTCCAGAAATGCTCTCGTCTCACCTCAGGTACTGACCCCCATCAGGTGTGGGGACAGATGCTATCAGCCCTCTATAAATACCCCCTCTCTCTATGTCGCCTACAGACTGTCAGATTAGTCCTGTATAAAGTCACGTTTTTCCTTGCATGCCACATCTACAGTGCTGTTATCACGAGCAATGCCTAGTTTCGTGCTTTACAAATTGTGCTGGATTTGCTTTCAGCACAGGATAAACCTTGTTTTTCCCAGAACAAGCAGGGACGTTTCGAGTGCCATTCAGTAAACTGGCTCACTTACTCAGCAAAGAAGGCACTGAGCTCTAAGGATGACTAATTCTTCATGAGTTTGGAAAGCACTGGGTGTCTGCAGGTGGTATAAGGAATCCAATATGTCAAATTAGTCCTGCGTAGGTTTTAAGTGGGTTTTAGGATTCATTGCCTGCCTGAGCTGGACTGTCAAATTTCCTCTTTTAATTTCTGATGTGGAGAGAACATCATGCTTTGGGACTTGGGGTTAAGTTTAGTTGCGTGGAGCTGTAAAATTTCAGGAAATATGACAAAACTACATTTATAACATTTTAGTTTTCTTCACAAGCCCAAGGCGTGCCTTTGTAGGATGTATCCACACCAGACCAAATGTATAGCTGGGGATGTCAGCTGGAACGTACCATGCAGTGGATTGGAAAGCTCCTAACTAGCAGTGCTTGTGTGAGAGCAGCTTTGTGACTAGGATACTGTATGGAAATGAAGGAGATTTGGGTCTGTTCCCAGCTCAGCCACTTCTTTGTGCCACTCCAAGTATCGGTTTGCCCTCCAAACTGGGAGAGAACAGTGCTGTCTTACCTGCTACCAACCTTGTGAAGATAAAATCTGCAACTTGCCAGAGAAGTGCTCACCTAGTATTTGATGAAAGCTGCGCAAATTCCTCGGTGGACAGAAAAAAAAAAATTAATTTAATCTCAGCTTTCGGTGTGGCATCTTTTCCTGTGACCTTGATGACTCCTGAGAGTCAGTGGAGGAATGCATTTCCTTTGTTAAGAGTCTGAAAAGCTCGAACTATCTGTCCACATGCTGGAAAAGCCATTTGTCAGGCCACCAGTGTCTGGCTGCCCGGCCCGGCAGTGGAGGGATTGCTCCGTGCAGCCAGAGCTCAGCAGCTACAGGTGCTCGTGAATTATGTCAGCCCCAGCCAGAAGGAGCAGGGGATGCATCGTGAAGGGGTGATAAATAGCCCAGCAGCAGCTCGCTCCCCAGCAAACGGCGTCATGAATTACACTGGGTCCTGACAGCTGCGATTCGCTCGCTGTTAGCTCCAGCTCTATGCCTGTCAGTCAAGGGAATTGTCTGGCGTGATGGGAGCAGGCTGGGGGGATCTCCTGAACCGCTCTCAGGTTGAGTTGTAGCCTCCTGAGAAATCCCTGTTTGTGTGGCACTGCTCCCGCCCCTCGGAGGCATTTCCCACCTTTGAAAGCACTTGCTTGAAGCGGGGGGAGCATTTCTTGTGAACCCGTCACCCCGGCGCTACCAGGAAATGGAGATTACATCGCCCTTTGCAGCAGTCTGAGGCTGGGCGGCAAAAGCCCTTTCTCACGCAGGGCTTAGTGAGCAGATGGTGAGGCGGTGGGTGTAGAATTGGGGCTTTTGAGTCTCTCACAAAGCGTGGGGCAAGGGAGCGGCGCGGGAGCAGGGCTGCCCTCGGAGCCTCAGTGCCCTCCTGGCCGGCTTGTGCCTCAGCCTGCATCTGCCACCCTCCCTGCCAGACCCGCTGCGGGCTCGTCTGCTGGAGAGATGAGGACAGATGGCTTTAGCCTGTGTTTAAAATATGGCCTGAACCCAAGGAGAGTAACACAGGAAAAAAAAAATAGGTGAAGTAGGAAGCACGAAAGCTGGTGACAGTGAAGTTAAAGCATTATCAAATCCCTCCATGAAATCCCTTCTGGCAGCTACTTCACGTGGGCATTGAGTGAGCTGAAGGGCACTGTCTGCCACCAGCCTGGGCCAGGTCAGGGTTTGGTTACAAGCTCTGTCCTCCTGCAGGTCTTGGTATTTCAGGTTTCCCATCTGTGAAATGGGAACAATTCCAGTGACACCACAGGGACAGCAGAGGTAGCACTGAGCCCCTGACAAAGTCACTGTGGCTGGGGTCTCCCTGTTTCTGCCATGTCCCTTTTCCTGCTACTTCTACCCTCACAGGTGCCCTGCCATGGTGTCCAGCACAGCACGGAGCTGCTGGCAATGGGCTTTCCCTGAGAAGCTGATCTGCTTTTCTGCCATCTGTGTCTGTCCTTCTGTCCCTGCTCCCTCTCTCCTATGGCAGGTGCCACCTTTCTCCATGGATTCCCTGGTGGGAGCCCTGGAAATGAGGTGTGAAATCACCTGTGAAGGAACCAGCTTTAGTTGCAGCAGAGATTTAGGCTGGCTGCTGGGAGAAAGTTTCCAAAACTCTTAGAGGGGGTGAACAGTCTGTATTTATTTATGTATATCTTTAACTTTCTGTCTGAAACTTTCTGTGTGAGGAAGAAGCAAAGTGAGGAGCAAGGGAAGAAGATGCTGAGGATGCTTGTTTGCATGAAGGTATGGTGCTGCCTCCAAACCTGCGTCACATTTTGCAGTACGTATTTTGTGGCTTCTGGGGGCAGAAGCCCGGCTCTCCCTTCGGCCACAATGATGCAGAGAGGTGTAAGATGCTGCTCTCTCGCTTTGGTGCAATTTCAGGTGACTGTGGGCGGTGCAGGAAGGATGCTTCCTCCCCCTGTGGTGCAGGGACAAGGAAGGATTGCCTCCCATGCCTGTGTGTCACCATCAAAAGGCTGCAGGGTTTTCCTGTCTTGGGCATCTTTGCCGCTCCTCTGTGAGTAGTAAGTGGATTTGATTGGTGTGCTGCGAACGTGAAGTCCCGGGGGTTGTATGGATTTAGCTCTGCTCCTTTGGGGTACATAATTTAAGGCAAAAAAGAAAAGAGAAGGAAGAAAAGGCATTTCAGAAAAGGATGAAGATTGGAGATCAGCTTTCCTGCCTGTTGCCCATCCCAAGCGCTGGAAGGTAGCAGGGGTCGTGCACTGACCAGCTGGGTTCGCATCAATCTGTGGAAGCACTTTATGTGATATCTAAGTGCTAAATGAGTGCAGTCTGGGAGCTAATAGTGTGACCTGGCTGGCAGGGAGCACGCAGTGATGTGTATCGATTGACACGGCCCCGCGCGGTGACCGCGTGCGCAGAGCTGTGAGCAGGGCAGTGGGTAAGGGGAGAGCTGCTGTAGCTGAAGGCCATTACTGGGCTCTCCACAAAGTCTGATTTCCCAGTGCCAAACCACCAGAGCCAGCCTGTGCCCATTCACCAGGTGTTGGCAGCATGTTCTCCTCCAGCAGCCATCACCACTTGGGAAGGATGATTTAGCTTGCTCTGTTTTCTCATGGCTAAGGGGATGAGGGAGATGGGCTGTTGCTGCTGTGTTTGCACGGGCTGGTGCCAACCTTGCTGGTGCAGGGGAGTGTTCCTTAGCAAATATTCTTTTCAGTATCAGAAGTTGCAGTTACTGATCTGTTTAGAGGAGGGTAGAGTTTCTGGGACTGCTTGTTTCCTTCACCTGCTCTTACAGATACCAATTTTTGGGCTGGCAGTCAGAAACCCTCCGTGACTGAGCTCTCAGGCTGTTGTGTGTGCTCCATCCTCCATTCTCCCCATCCTGCTCATCTGCAGGGAGCATGTCACAGCCGCTGAGACTGTCAGCTCTGTCACCATCACGTCTCTCAGAGGTGGCAGAGGATTTTGCTCATTTAGCAGAGGGGTTATGAGGCCAGGTTAGAAAAGCTGTTGGTTTTGGTGGTCGTAGTGAAAATGAATGGATGCTGCTGACCTTGCCTGTGCAACCAAAACATAAAACACAAAACTTGGTAGCATCAGTCTGGCCGTGTTGGTTTTAGTGAGGCATTCATCCATGCTGATAAAGTAACCCCAACAGAAGGAAGAACTATTTCAATTAACAAGCTAATCAAGCCAACAAAACCTGTCAGCACAGCGATAGTGCTTCAGTGCTGTGGTGTAGAGTTTAAGGCACCACCAACGTCTGCAGCTCTGCCGGAGTTGCTGCCAGAGGGACCTCCTGGCCAGCGCTGTGGGTTCCCCATCGATGGGAGCTGTGTGCCATTTCCAAAATAAGGATAGCCACAGAGTGGTGAGGTGCAGCTGTGGCTGAGCCTGCTGACTTCTTGCAGCACAGAAATACTGTCTTTCTGCCTCTGTCTGCACCCAGTCCAGCCACCTAGGGTGCTCCAGGCAAGGCTGCAACCCCCGAAATACCCCCACAGAAATGATCTGGAGCTGGATAGATTGTAGATAGCCAGTGTAAACTCTCTGGATTCTGGTTTTCCTTCCTCACATAATTTCAAGAGAGTTTCTCTGGTATGGAGGGGTGAAGATTGTCTGGGGGAGTCAGGATATCTCTGGGCAGACAAACAGCACTGCTCAAACCTGGGCTGATCCTCTCAGATGTGCACAAAGCTTCTCTGGAAAGAGGCAAGGCCAGATCCTGGCACCTGCTCTGGTATCTTTCTGCTGTTGAAATGGTGCAAAGCAGCACCGGGGTGGTTTGACCAGCCAGAGTGTCAGAAGGTGCTCCGAGCGAATCAAAGGTTGGAATATTCCCTTGAAAATGTTCAATACAAAATCCATAGTCTGCAGCTTGTGAGCAAGCTCGTCACGAGGCCTGAATACCCCAACCACAGGCCCTGTTATTTACATTCAATTGAAGATGTAGGTCATACAATAGGTTTTTTCTCTTTCCTGAATGGCTGAGCACAGAAGGCAGAATCCAATTTTCAGTGGCAGCAGACCTGATTACAAATTCAAATTTTTATTTCTTTGAGCAGTTTTTGCAACATTTGCATTGTAATTTGCTGTTTCTGTAAATATGAGAGGTTCATTTGCCGGGATATTCATCCAGAGGAGATGCAAGAGGGCTACGAGCACAGGCTTGGTGAAAGAATGAAGTCTGTGGGTGCCTCTCAGGAGAAAATGGTTTTGTCACATCTGACAGCTCTTCTCTCTCACCATTTTCTGCACACATGCAGCTGATGTGTGTGCACCCATCACCATATATTTTTTAATGCCCTTGTGTTACATATACAACATCCTGCTGCTTCAGCAAGGGGCACAGTTCATGCAGAGTCCGCGTTCATCCTTTCGGGCTGAAATCATTCACATCTGAGGACAAGGAGAGAACTTTCCCACCCAAAAGGGAAATGATGTTGCATTACTGAGCGACCAGCCCAAGTAATAATATAATCTTAGAAAAATGCAGCTCCCTTGAGTAAAGGAAGCTCTGTAAACTTCAGCTCCTCCAAGCTGTTAGTGTAGCTGTTGCCTGTGCTGTAGTAACGCTGCTGTCAGACCCAGTTTGCTGTGCTCTGGAGAGAACAGGGGAAAAAGGGAATAGGAACCAGTTCCTCTATAAAATGAGAACCTCTTGTAGGATCTGAATACTGTGAGGTATATAATACAGATTTTAGGACCTTGGGTTACATCCCTTGTTTGCCGTTAATTTGTTTTTTATCTCGGCTGGGTGCTGGAGAGGGTGATGGCCACTCATGGTCATGAAGACTTTGAGAAGGGGCAGGCAGAGCCAGGGTGAGCAGAGGGATCAGCTGGAGGAAGGTAAAATGATGCAAGATTTCCACTCTCTGGGGTCAAAAGCCTGGCTGCATAAAACCAGGGGAGAAAGAGGCTCGTTTTTAGAGCTGTCAGAGTATGGGCAAACCCATGAGAGAGAGAGAGACATTTGAGAAAGCTGCTCTGTGAGTAATACCCATGGTTTGTTCTCTCCTGCTTGCCACAGGATGGGTGGCAGTAGTGTGTGCTGTGGTTTATTTGAGGCTCTGTGGGTGCTGAGTGTGTACAGGTCCCAGGGCCAGGGCATGGACCAAGCCATGGGGATCCCCCTTGGTCTGGGTGCAGCAGCTCCCCAAGCTGGACACACACTGGAGTCTACTAAAGTGCTAGTCTTCACAAAACCTGTAGCAACCTGCTGTCTTGGAGGTCTCTGCCTTCCAGGCTAATTTGTTTTAACGCATGAGAACAAACAAAGCTGTCTCAAGAGCTTCATCCCTTCAGAAACCAGTATGAAATGCATGAGCTATAAAAATATAATTTAAAAAGTGCCTGAAATGCAAAACCAGGGTGTAATATCCTACAAACTGTTGCTGCTCCCATGCAGCTGCCCCCATCCCTCTGTGGCTTTGGATGGAGCTATTTCCAGCTGCCTGTCCTCTGTGCAGGCAGGGTGGTTGAGGAGGGTTATATCTGCTTTTGCATCTGCCGTGCCCTTGACTTGGAGTCATTTGATAAATAGGTTTGCAGTTGGTTACTTAAGCATCTCCCAAGCTGCAGTCAGCATCTCAGCTGTGGGCGAGGGAGCACTGCTGCCAAAAGTCAGGATCTGTGTCAAGAGCCTCCTAAGATTTGGCTGTCTTTCCTTAAAACCCCAACTCCTGGAGTTGTCATTACAGGAGAATCACTTAGAGGGGTAGAAAAAGAACTTCTGGCTGTTGAGGTGGTAGATAAAAAAGCCTGGAAAACATCAGCTGCAAATCCAGGAGTCACAGAATAACCCCAGGTTGGGTGTATTTAAAAATACCACTAGCTCAGAGTTGGTCTCCAGAAGCTTTTGTGTCCAGACAGAAGGGTTGTTTCAGACACCCCTGCTTGGCAGGGCTCTGCCAGAGCATCTGCAGAAGTGCAACCCTCTGCATTGTCCTGCTTTGCTAGGGGAAGAGAGGGAACACGGAGATGTGCAGGGTAAGGCAGCAGGAGTGCCGAGGGCAGGCCCAGCTGCTCTCTGTCCCGCTGTCCGAGTGCCTCGTGCAAGCGCCTTGACCTCGGTGGATTGACTCTCCACTGGGAGAAACCAGCTCCATCTGCCTTTTCACTCTTTGCAAGGACACGAAGCTGGGAGGACTTTTGAAACGGCTCCTGCAGCATCCTGCCTGCGGTCTGAGGGTGATGGTGTCACTTGCACTGTGACCAAATGCTGCAGGTCCTTCCCTTTGCCTTGCAGCGTGAGCACCCCATCTCGGGCTTCCAGTTGGGTGCCTCGGGAAAAAGTCCTCTGGAAGTGCCATGACCTTTGCAGCTCTTTTGCCAAGGCAAACAGGGAGATGTTTGAGGGACCTTTTACACAGTGGTTTGATGGCAACAAGGCTCTTGCCACTGAAGTTTGGGAGAAAATAATCTTTGCTGTTTAACTCTGAGATGAAATCAGTGAGAAAGGAGTGAGGAGGAATTTTAAGTGGTCTGCTAGAAAGGCATGCAAACTGTGCACAAAGGGTTAAGTCAGCAGGGTTAGTTAGCTGTTGTCCCAGGGGTACAGCCCAGGCTGCATTTCCCAGAAGACATCGAGTTGCACACACACATTTAGGGCGTTTTTCTCAGCATTTTTCAGCACGCTGTGATGGCCGAGGTTTTGAAGGCTGTTACAGGATCAGTCTGACCTCTCGCCTCTATAGCCAGGCAGACATTGTGGTAATTTCTGCTACCAGAACCACCCTTAGACTCTTGCAAGGTCTCCAGAGCATGTAAGAAACCCTGCGCAGGCATTTTGGACTGATGGACAGGTTTCTCTGGTTACCAGTTGCAAAGGAGGGCTCTCTTTTTCCTTGAAGAGCATGCTAAAAGGCACTTCTGCATCTGGAGTGACAAGAGGAATTTAGATCTATGGAGCACAATTATTCACGTCACTGCTTGTTAGGATGCTGGTGTTAACACCCTTCCTCTTGTGGAAAATCTCTTAAGCCCTGAGGACTGATGTGAAACGTCATGCTCTGGTGAACTTTGCTGAAGCGGGGATGAATCACACTAAGTTTGGCTTCAATATATTATCCAAAAGATACCTTCTATGATAGCCTAGCAGAGGGTACTGCTGCCCACCCACCCAGGGTGTCAGGTTCTATTCTGGGGGCAGAACAGCACTTTTTGGAGTATGCATGAATTGGGGGGTTGATGTGGGAGTTTGGATATTTGAAGGATTTTTCATTTGGCTTTGGCTTTGAGTGCTCTATAAAAGCAAAAGGCAGTTTGTAAGGGATCTTGGGACATCTCCCAAGGGGTCTCAATATATCTCCCCTTGCAGGATCACCCCAGAATGGTCAATAAATATACCACTTTTAAAAAAATGAGATGGGTTTCACAGCATCTCTGAATAACTGTCCTGCTACATCTGTGCCACTATAGGTAAGAAAACACTTTCTTATCAGGGAAACTGTAGCAGCTGGTAGTCAAACCTTCTGCAAAGAAATATCCCAGACAAGTATTGTCCAGGTTTGACCTTGCATTACTGGTAAGATCCCACAAACTGACAAGGTAATTTAGCGATTTGGAGAGGAAACACAAAAGGTAACCCTGTCTATTGAACTAATTTCTATCCTGTGATGGGAATGATTTCCAGGAGTGGAGGCATCCGCAGACCAACTGCGCATGATTTGCTTTCCATGTCAATTGGAATCAAGGACTCTGATTGTGGAGCATAATGCTGCTCTTGTAATTCAGCCTTTATCTTTGTGCTGGAGCTGGGTATAATTGTATCTGTGTCTGGAGGGACAAGGAGAAGGGTTTCAGTGGCTGATGCTTACAAAGGCATCTTTAGAAACCTCCTTACCCCTGGTACAAGCTTGGTAGGGCTTAAATGAAAATACCCCTGAGTAGCTTTAGACATTTGAACAGTCATCATTGTTTGACTCAGATTTGGTTACAGGACTAACATCTAAATGTTAATTCCTTTTTAGGACATTATCAGCTCTTTCAGCAAATGCAGAATGGGGATGCAGTACTAGACTGGCAGCCACCTCTGCAGATAAAGGCCCTTTGAAAGGATGTTTCTTAGGAGGGAAACATAATCAGAGAATGCAGAAAATCATGAAGATGGTCTCTTCTTAGGAACAGGTAGCAAATATGATGCATGAAGAAAGCTAAATGAACCAAGAGGCTTTTAAACTGGGGAATGGGAGTAGCAGCAATTTTGTGGCCTCTGAGGACAGTCCCCAGCATGCAGACACAGATCCTCATAGTCCTGTCCTGCAAGGTGCCGGTACACCTGGAGATCATACAGTGCTGGATAAGCTGTGCCACACGCTGGGCTAAGACTGAAGTTGATGGTCACTCGATGGCGTGGACGTGCCAGGGCAGCTGATGTGAGGTGGCTCTGTGCTGGGTAATCTGGGTCTGTGTGTGGGCAGATGGGTTTTGGACACAGATTTCTGTCCTCTCAGTCCTCTGCGCTGCCTGGCATCGAGGTAGGATGTGACCTGACCCTGACTCCCTGTGAGCCCTCAGTGGCAGCTCAGAGGGCGACGGCCCAGTCCTGCCCTTCTCCAGCACCCATTCCCACTGCTAGCCACATCTGAAAGAAGGAGTCTATTTTTCAGCCTCCCCGAAACTGTGCAGAAAGGCACTGGAAGTGGTAAATCCCTTCCCCCGTTCTCAAGAGAGGAAGCGTGTGACTGCAGAGGCAGTGCCGAGCGGTGCAGGGTGTCCAGCCGCCCCCGGGCAGTGCTGCTCCTCCGCTTGTCGGTGGTGACCGGCCCGCCAGTGCCAGCGGGGAAAGACCTGGCTCATCCCCTGGAAGAAGGAGGTCCGGCGCCATCCTGAGCGCTGCCACCGCCGCTTCCGGCGGCAGATCGGCGCGGTGTCATCTAGGAAATGCGATTTAGATCATCATCCTTTCGCAGCAGATGGGGGAAGGGACGTGGGGGCCCTTATCTCTTCTGGGGATTCATTTCTTTTTAAGCCTTACTTTTTTGCCTGTTTGCTTTTTTCTCCCTCCCTTCACAAGTCTCTCACTGTCCCTTGCTGAAGGGTAGGAGCCAGGAGAGCATCCGTGGTTTCTGCTGCCATGACACCGTGCCCTGCATCCTACCCTCAGCTGGCTGCCAGGCTCGGGCTACCTTCGGTTTTCCCCGGGGATGGGGCTGCATTTCGCTGGTCTGCATGGAGGGGGAGAATCCAGTGTCACCAAATGGCATCTGCCACTCGGCAGTCTGATGATTCTCCTGCATCCAAGAGGGCTCTTCATCCTTCTTGTCCCCACCACGTCCTTGAGAAGCTGCTCAGTTCCCAGGCTGGTCATCACCCCTGGTGTGACTGCCAGCCAGCAGAGCTCTTTAGCATGTCCTTAATGTTAAGCACGGGGCAGAGATTTCCCGGGGAGCTCTTCTTAAGTACATTGCTGGAGTGAGGCTCTGGTCAGGACACCTGGACCAAAGCCCACCTGCATCAGTGAGCAGCATGGCTTGGCCCCCAGGGACCCATGGCAGCCCCTGGCTGCTCCCAGCATCACCTCTCGGCATTGCAGCACCCTTTTCCTGCTCCTTCCTCCATCTTCCTTGTGTTTATTGTCCCCTCCTGGGTGTGGGAAGCAGCTCCTGGGCTCAGACCACTTTGCAGCAGGGACCTGTGGTTTTGCTTCCAGAGTGGGATGTGAAAATACAATCTTGTTTTCGCCTGGGTCTGTGAAGGGCTGAGTCCTCAGAGCCTGGGGCGGATGTCTTTTGCCACATGTGTGCTTCACACTGCCTGGTGTCACTTTTTGATGGGCATTGAGGTTTCCTGCAGACAAATGTGTGCTTCAGCCCATAGCTCTTGTGGTTTTGAGTAAAATCCCAGATAATCACAAATACCAGTAGTTTGGGTTCTTTTCCCCTGCAATATCTGTTTAAGTCGAATACAAGTCACTGAACTTATATTGGGAGTAAATAAGCTGCATGGAATGACTTTGCTTATCATGAGGTCACACAGAATGAGCTAATGCTCCCTTCTGGCCCAGAAATCAAACTTCTCAGACAGCAAAATTTCATCCTGCAGGTTCTAAGCCTCTAGCACCTTTCCTTACAGGGGAGCCTGAGCCCCAGGTCTGTGCAGTGCTCAGCACCTCGTAGAGATGCTCACCCCTTATCACCAAAACAGAGCCCTGCTGGGGGGCAGGTTCCTTATATTGCCAGTTTAAGTGACCGTGGGCAGCTGCTGGGGGCTCGAAGTCATCCGATGGACTGCGGTGCCCGTCTGGCAAGCAAAGGGCAACGACTCTCTGCGCAGCAGCAGTGAACTTGCTGCCCTGCAAGTATTGTCCCCTGTGAGATTTTCACCAGCTGCAAACCTTGCAGACAAATTCCGGGTTCCTGGAACTATTCGTGTGAGAGGTGTGGAGAAAGAGCCATGTTAGAAATGAAGTCGTGTGCTTGCAGAAGCTGACAGCAGCGTGGTCCTGCTCCCTCCAGCCCCTCCAGCCTGCTTCTTTCCACTTCACCAGCACTGTACACACTGCCATGGATTTTTCTTTTTTGTCTTTCCCCCCATCTTTTTTGCAGCCAGGATGTTTTTTCTTGCCTTTTTATTGTTCCAGTGACCTAGCAACTCCACTTTGGTGGAGTCCTGCCAGGAGACTTCCTCCCCAAGCCGTCTGATAGTCTCCAGCAGCAATGCCCTCGGATGGGAGCAGAAGTTTAAATGACACCAGGCTGAGTCCCTGCGTGGCTTTTGCTCTGACCTCACAGGTGCTGGTGAGGGCAACCTTGCCTTCTCAGCTAGAAAAATCTTCCAGGGGACTAAAAAACCCCAGAAAAAGGAAGGAGAACTGATCTGTGGGTGACATTTTCTGTAATATTTCTGCAGGACATTACAGAAAAACCTGGAGGGTTTTAGAAGCAAATTTGCTGATGCTGGGATTTAGCATTTGGGATCTATGGTGCAGGCAGGGTAGCTGGGGACATTTCAGCATTGCAGGGTTGTGGGAGAGGGGCTGGAGAGGAGGTGTGAGTGCTCAGAGAGCTGTGCAGTTTGGGAGATTTATTTTGGCTTGGTTTTATTGATGTTTACTAAAAACAGTAAGAAAGAAATCCCTTTGGAAAGTGCTCCTGGGACCTGTCAGCTGGTGCTGCCTTCATCCTGCCCTGGGGCTGTGGGGGCTTTTCCCATCTTGACACTGGAGGGACACTTCTAGGGCAAGAAAATATGGGTGAGTTTGGCTTTTGGCTCAAGAAAGGCAGTCAGGACACACGGGGCCTGAGGTGCTGGAGGTTCAGTCTCCACTGGATGGATGGATGGATGGATGGATGGATTGAGATTTTACTGGAGCCTCAGCATGGTTATGGGTTTTTTAGCAGTATGGTAAGTCACGGCTTATCCCTGTTGGAAGTGGAATTTTATATAAATGTGTTTTTCAAAGACTTGATGATAAACCAGAACTTTTTTTTTTTTTAAATCCAGTTGCTAAAAGCTGTTTAAAAACAAATGTTCATGAAAAGAGGTTAGAGGAGCTGCCCTGAGTCCTGGGCTGGTGGTTTTCAAGCAGCACAGGTGGTCCCATGGATCCATGTGGTCTCAGGGATCTGTGGATTGAACCAAATTGCCCAAGAAAGATGAGTAAGAAGCTTAGGATTTCATGGGCTTGAGCTGGTGATGTGGGAGCCTGCACCTCCCTAGGGAAATGTTGAGGACACCAAAACTAAGAGGCTATAAACTGCTTGATAAGCAGAACAATACCCTGTCCCTGCACAGGTTTTATCCCCAGTTTGGGCACTCTAGATGCACATATCCTGTGCTTTTGGAAAGGATCACAGATTTCTGTGTACTCTTTATTTTGGAGAACCTGTTTCCCTGCGTTAGGGTACTGCTTTTAAGAGCAGTAATTGGATCCTTTTTTTCCTAATGGCATCTCCAAGCATCAGGCTCTGGGATAATGAAAACATGTGCAGGAAGCAAAAATGGCCTTTAGCATCCTCTGAGGTTTTACAGGGCCTGGAGGGGAGGTGGTGTGCAAGTGCAGAGTGTTTTTGTGTCACAAAGCAGAACTGCAAGCAAGGTGCCGTGGTGTGGCACTGGAGGGA
Organism: Oriolus oriolus; assembly: GCA_013400235.1. Classification (NCBI taxonomy): domain Eukaryota; kingdom Metazoa; phylum Chordata; class Aves; order Passeriformes; family Corvidae; genus Oriolus; species Oriolus oriolus. Next base: position 341,051 of record VXBT01008723.1, read on the forward strand.
CCGAGGACAATGCTGATGTCCCCAGCCCCATGGGCACCCGTGGCTGGAAGTGGCCAGGTGGGCATTAACCGTGTGGAGCTTGGCACTCGGAGCTTGCAGGGGCTGCTGCTGGCATTAAACCCCCATCACTTTTCTTGAGCCGGCATATTAAAGCTCCAGTCACCTTTTGTGCCTCCATAAATCCTTCCTGTTATGGTTAAAATGACTGAAGGTCCTGTGAATTGTTGTCCTGCTCTGCCTGGGGCTCAGTGGGGAGAGGACAAGGAGCAGAAGGACCAGAGCAAGGCACTGCCATGGAATGTATCTATAGGGTACCGTGTCCAAACCAACCCCCACAGAAGGGTGAGAGGCTCTGGCAAGGCTTCTGCACCTCCTCTCTTCCCCATACACCCTCTCTTGCCACCTTTCTTAATCCAGACAGAATAATTCCTTGTATTGATATAAAAAATGAGCAGAACAGGGCTGACCACATGTGGTTAAAAACCTCTTGCATTTTTCCCGCACTTAGTGCACACGAGGGACCTTCCCTGAGCAGTATTATCAGCGTGTTTACGCTCAACTGACCCATCTCAAGCACGAAATTTTTTTAAGCTCCATTTCAGCCCCCCCTTGCTCACCCCCCTGCCTTGAACTGCTTCTTTCAGAGCAAGAACAAGGAAGGAAATTGAAAATCCCAGAGAGCCCTGGACGGTCCAGATTTAGGGCTTTAGCTTTTGTTCGCACAAACTCGCTTGGCTCCCAACCGGCCTCCACCCATGATCCCGACATCCGCAGCAGCCGTTCAAAACAGAGCGCAGAGCCCGGCCCCGGCACGGACCGGCGGCCGCCCCCATCCAGCCACCGCTGCCCCGGCTCCGCTCCCCGCTCCTTCTCCCGCGCAGCCTGCCCTTCTTCCTAACCTTTTCCGACAGCCAGCAAGGAGTTTTCTAAGTTGAGACGAGTTTTTTCTCCCCTCCGCGAGCCTCGGATGATGTTAAGATTATGCAACGTTAACAGATGTGGGGTTTATAATTGTAGCTGCCTGTCCTCGGGAGGAGCCTGCTCTCGCTCCACGCGCGCTCCGCTCGCCGCGGGATGCTCCGGGGTGGCCCGCAGCCCTGGCAAAACAACCTCCCGGGAATGGTCCCCAGGGAATCGCCACCCTCCCCAGGAGGGACTGCTCCGCGTGAAGGGCCACTCTGGACAGCCAGTCAACTGCTCTCGGCTTTCCTTGTGTGCGGACTCAGATTAAATTTGTGTTCCCCAGTCGAGAAAGTATTTTTCTGCACTTCGAGGGGAAAAAAAATCCCATCTGCAGGGAAGCGGTGGGGCTGGGGTAGCTTGTGGTGTGCCTTGGCTGGCTGCAATGCTCCTGACAAACGCTGCCTGTGGGGATGCTGCTCTCCTGGCATTAGCAGGATACAACCCTCCTCCCTCCCTGCCCTAAGATGTCTGTGTGCAATCACAGTCACTGCAGAAAACTTGCATTATTGTGCTCTTTGGTGTTGTGCTGACCCGTGGTTGGGCTGTGAGCATCACCACAGTGCTGCCTCGGTAGCAGCCATCTCTGAATGCCTGTGCTGTGTCAGGGATGGAGAGAGAACACTGTTGGCCCAAAAGGGATTTTTCGGGAGTCTCACAAGGTAGATATCCAACTGGGCTGCCAGGGGCAAGCCCAAAGCCTTGAGAAATCAGCTGGAACTTGATCTGTTTGTCCTGGCTGAGCTGTAAAACTCGGCTCACAGCAAGCCACGGACTTGTTATGCTTGCAAAGAAAAAGTAACTCCGAGCCTCGACCTGTCTGGTGAGCATCACTGCTAGTTTTAACTGGGAAGGAAAACACCGATCCAGTGGGTGGCAGGGTTTTGTGCTGGAAGTCAAATATTTCTCAGTGGCTGTGGTTATGCGGCGTTAAACCATGGAAAGCTGTTGGCAGCTTAGGATGTGACAAAATTGTTGGTGACAGATCGGTACCTCAGCTAAAGGGCCACTCTGCTTTAAGCCTTTAATGCGTCAGGGGAGGCCAGATGGTCCCCCTGGCCAGATCTTTTTGGAAGAAGTTTTATCTGGTCCATCTGATCCAGAGGAGGGTTGTCTTTGAAGTCTTAATTTCTGCAGACAGATCAAAGAGGATATTGTGGTTATCTTGGTGCTTCTGGCAGGCTTGATGGATGTGAGATTTCACGTCTGTTTTGTTGGACAACGTGATTTTTTTGGGTTTCCTTACTAAATGCTGTGGGTTGGATTTTCCAACGTGGCTCGTGCTCTGCACCCACCGAACTGGGGAGCTGAGCCCATGCTGGTGTGAGGTTTTCCTCCCTGCACCAGGACCTGGCATACCTTGCAGGGCAGAGTTAAAAATGCCAGATGACTCTAAAAAGCCTGTGTAAATAATACCTTCTTATTCAGCCCCTCCACTCCCTGGCTGCACTCAAAGCCAGGTTTGCTGGCGCCCACAATAAGGGGAAGGGTTTTGCTTCAGTTTATTCCCAGCAGCTCTGCAGAGCCAAAAGAGGATAGAGAAAACTCCGAGGTGGACTTGCAGGGCAAGCTACCACCAGATAAGCAAACGGCAGTGTTTTACTTTTGAACTGGTCTCTTTCAATCAAGGAACATAGCTGAAGGCCCTGCTTGCTGGCATTTCCAGGATTACTTTTTAAGAAGTGGCGATGAAATGCCTGGTGCAGTGTCATGCTGTATGTTTCAGCCTGCCTGTCCAGAGCCCTTGTTGACAAATGAGTTGGCAACCTGAGAAAGCAGATTTCCCTCTGTCTATCCCCAGCCCCTAAGGGTTTCTTTAAGCATCTGCTGCTTTGCCTTCTCTCTGTGCAGAAAAGCTGGCCACAGGCTTTGCAGGCAGCACGGGCTGCACAGCTGAAAGCTTTTAGTGAGAGGGGGATGAAGAGAAATTCAGAGCACTGCCCTCCAGCACAGCCACATTTTTCGGGGCTGCTATAAATGGACTTGTGGGCTACAATTACAGGCTGGGTATTGGCTTGCAAATGAACATAGCAAGCATCCCCTGCCACTTCCCATCCCCTTGTCCAACTGATGAGGACCAGAAGCTTGTCCCATGAGACAGGAGGTGGCTCACAGTAGACTCTGGGTGGCAGTGGCTGCTCAGTGTGCTCGCATTCCATCCACTGTGAGGGCTGCCAGTAAATGTACCCTGGGGCTCTGCTCCGCTGCAGCTCTTGGCTCCTTGGCCCACGTGGGGCTCCAGCTGCCAGGATGAAATACAGATTGTCCTACCTACCCCTCTATTTCCTGGTGAGTTCCCACTGAAGCTGTTGCAGGTGGATAGAGGACACCACTTCTGAAATTGCCACCTCTGTTGTGGCAGGTGCAGCAATTCCAAAGAAGACGTACAAGATAAGGAGGAGGTGTCCCATGGGTGTTTCTCTGGAACACACCATTTTCTTACAGAAAATGTTTGGAGGCCCAGAACAGGTTTAACCTTTGACATCAGAGCTTTTGGGCAGACTGACTGCCTTTAGCTGCTGCCTGTGGATGCCATACTCATGACAGAGACTGCATTCTGGTTGTAAGGAAGATGGACAAAACTGGGACCTTGCAGTTTCAGATTTGGACTTGCTTTGGCTTGTTGTGGGCTTGGAAGGTCATCTGAGGCTGCAGTGCCAGCCAGGCCGTGGGACTGTAACACAGATGGTGGCTGCTGGTTTTTGTGTGAACTGATATGCAGGGAAATCCTCCCAGCCCTGGGTGGTACCACAGGCTGAAAACCCTGATTCACCAGGCCACCACTCGTGCACAATCTTCTTCTCCACCTTGTTTCTCATATTCTGGTAGACATTAATGTTAGATATGCCAAAATATTTCACCATCTTGGGGTGCTTTGGCACCTGGGTGGGCAGTGTAATCCACACCATACACTGATCTCTTCTGTCCCCAGTGCCTCGTGGTGTCTGGATGGGTTATGCCAACCCTCCTGATTGCCCTGCAGCTCTCAGCCAGCTTGGTGCCAGCTCTCTGGAGATGATGGGATTCGAGGTCAGCAACCACTGGCCAGGTGGAGAGAGGGGAGGAGCTGTGGGGCCCTCTCCCCTCCCATCTTATATTCAGGATGGGGCACATGGGTTGTGATGGGCTGTCAGCTCTGGGGACCTTCACACTCCTCCCATGGACTCTGCACTGCGAGTACTTCCATCAGTTATTTAAGATTTTCTTTTTGCTCCTTTCAAGATTTATTTCTCCTAACACAAAAAATTCCTGAGGGTGCTGAATTGAATTAATCTCGTGCACAGAGGTGGGCTTTGGTATTTGGTCCCACAGACCAATCTAATTTGCACTGGTGCAAATCCAAAAATAAATTTCACGTCTGTGTTTAGATTATGCAAAATTTTTCTCTAGTGTAAGTAAATGAGCTCAGAGCTTGGCCTTGGTGTTCCTGCAGCGAGCTGAGCCTGCACATCAGCACTGATGGGATCTAAGTCTTTGTCTTGTTTTTCCTTTTAGTCATTGAAAGCAGCCATCAGGAGAGAGGCTCAAGCACAGGGATAAGGACTCCTGGTGCTCCCCTGGGCAGCGTGGAGCTGGTGACGATGCTGGCTGGGAGCAGGGAGTGGGCACGGCTGCCTGCCAGGCACGGGGCGGTGCCAGCAGCAAGCAGGGTCACGGGGCACACTGGCCCCCCTACCCATGATGGGGATGTCACCCCTGCAGGAGCAGGATCCCCAGAGAACCCATCTGCTGGGACAGTGACCCACGTGCTTGCCCACAGCCATCCTCCCGGTGAGTTTAATGCATGGGAGAGTCCCTGGACTGAGCATAGCCAGTGGGTTAGGAAGTATTCCTGCCCCACAGCTAGAAATGAGGATTTTTGAGAGAAATCCAATCTCAGGAAAGTTGGGTTTGGTTTTTTAGCATTACAACAAAGATGATTCTCAGGAGCTTCCACTGTTTTTCACCGCCCAGCAGTACCCAGAGAGTCCTGCCCATCCATTGAGCTCAGGGGCTGTGCAATGATTGGAGACCCCCAGGCATCCCCAGACCTCCCAGCAGGAGCTGAACCCCATCACAAGCCCAGCCTAAGTTAAAAGAGCTCATCTTAAGGATACCTGACCAGCTGTGTTGATGATTTCTAGCTGAGGTCCTCCCATGGAAATCCTGCAAGTGAACACTTACCTTCGGCCTTGTCCATAATCTTCAGTCATAAGTAAACCAGTGTACTCATTTTAAGCATGAACTTAAATCAAGGCCTGTTTCTCACAGCAGCAGGACAAAGCTGTGCTGATTGCCCTGTCCTCACATCAGTTTTTTCCTGAATATCCCCAGCTGAAATTAGATATAAGCATAGAGGTTTTCCTTAACTTTTTAATTCCTTGAACGTTTTTCTGCTTGGGGACTAGAATGTGGAGCTGGCATGCCCAGGCTGCCAGCTGTGGGCTGTTCTGGCCCTGGCTCCTGGCTGCCTTCTGCATTTTTAATGTCTCTAAAAAAAATCTGTTTCTTTTGCCATGCACAAATGAAGACAATGTTTAAAATGCCATTATTTTTTGGCGACAGACACCCTCTGTTCCCATCAATCCCTCCTGCAGTGAAACAGAGGAAACGTGAGGGATGCAGCTGTGACCCTTCCTATAGCACGTGGTAGGGCTGGGTGCCACTGCAGGTGATGCTGCTGCCACCCAGCTGAGACAAAGGAACTTTTCCAGGGGAACATGACCCTCTCCCTGTTGCTTTCCAGACCCTGGAAGCCATCACCTTGCTGCAGGCAGGCAGGGGAGAGGCAAGAGGGCTCTGGCTTCTCCCAGCACCCCTGGAGCTGCTGAAAGGACACCACCAGGCTCGGAAGGTGTCAGCCCCGATTCGGCTGAGGGGACACGGGGCGGGGTCTGGAACGTGTCGGGGTTCAACAACACCATGAGGACAGTGCTGCTACCTTCATCTTCGGAATCTCATCACCCAGGTGAGCCATCCCAGTTCAGCCTGGGAACACCAGGTAAGTGCTCCAACACCTGGAGACAAGATGAATGCTGCTCCCCAGAGCAACCAGCACTGGTTCAGCCTGGTTCTCCTGCGTTGTAGAGCTTTGTGGATCCAGCTCTCCATCCTCACCGTGCACTCAGGGCAGTTTTCTGGGTTGCTTCATGCACAAGGGTGGAGAGAAGAATCCACGTGGCTTCTCCTGGTGATCAAAATTATGAATTACTTGGTGCAGCTTCCAAACACAAAGTTGCTGTAGGTGTAGTGCAGACAGCGGGGCTGAGGGGCAGGGGAAGGGTGGCAGTGGGGGATGGTGTGTGGGCAGCTAAGCCCGTCTTTGGGCTCTCATCTGCTTTCCCCTGTTGCCTTGCAGGCACTGGCAGCCCCTCTCAACCAGCAGGCAGCTGGGGGGGCACGGAGCTGGGCAGCAGCCCTGCCATGGGCACTGCAGCTGCTTCACCCAGCCCCTCAGTGAGCAGCCCCAGCACTGCCCTCCCTGGCTCCCTGGGGCAGCCCCAGACCTCCTCCCGAGCTTCAAGCACCCAGGCTGGTGCAGAGCACATCGTGCTACACCCCAGGGGTGTCACGGGGAACTCCACCAGCCCTTGGCTGACAGCATCACCTCCCATGGACAACGCTTCCGGAGGTGAGCTTTGCTGGCCTTGGTTTCATGGTTTTAAAAAGCCACTTTGTAGTTTTTGCTTTCTTGAAACAAAGGAGATGCTCTGTTTTGCATGCGCTCTGTTTCTTATTATTTGGATGCTTAGCTGAAATTCCCTGCTGAAAGCAGGAAAAAGCAGTGGAAAAAATAATTTGATCCAACCCCCCCAGCATTTTCCACTTAAAAAAAATGAAGTTTTTTGGATGTTATCACAGTGTTTTCTGCAGGGTGGATGCCTGCAGCTGTGAAATATCTTCACTGGGCCAGTGCCAGCTGCAGAGCAAGGGCAGCTCTGAGCCCCCTCTGACCTGCGTCCAAGTCAGGTGGGAGGTTGGGCACCCATGCTGGTGAGTTTGCCCTCAGCTAGACAGGGTGAGGTGCCTGTGCTTAACAACTTGCTCAGGACAGCAAACCTGAGATCCCTGGGCTCCACGGCCTCCCCTTGCTTGCTCTGCAGCAGGCAGTTTCTGGAGTTCTCAGAAATGGAGACTTTGCCCAGCTCCACATGAACTTACTGAAAACCTCAGTGTTGCTGAGTCCTTATCCTGTGTCCAGGGCTTTCCAGAAGCAAACACATCTCCAGGGTTCTCACGCTGACACAGCCCTTCCCTGTGTCACAGCTGCTGGGAGCAGGACTGGGGCTGCAGGAAACCTGAGATCCAGTATCCAAAGGACAGTGCCCCGCTAAGCCCTCGGATGTGTAGTGAGCTGCAGGCTCATATGGGAATGTGGCTGTGCTTAGGTTTCCTCCCTTTGCTGTTTGATGTGGTGCTCAGGCCACAAAAAAAAAAAAAAAAAAAAAAAAAATATGAAGTGTTTTGACTTGCAAGTGCATGAAGAGCCCNCTGAGCCTATTTCCAGCAATATTAGAGCAAAGGTGGGATTTAAGGGCAAGTCCCTGCAGTCCTTGTCCTGTGGGGTTTCCTGCTGTCTGGGCCACCCCAGTCTCACAAAGTCTGGCAGCAAGCCCTGGGCTTTGTGCGAGGCCTTCCTGTGGTGAGGGGAGTCATGCCTTTCCAAAAGAGCACTTTGTCCAGATTGAAAACTTCCTATGCTTAGTATCTGTATGTGTGCTGTAAGCATCTGGGAAGAAAATAGATCCATCTGTTTATAATTTCATATGTATAAATCCATTTTTTTCATTGTACCATAGCTGTTGGAAGCAGCTACCAGCCATCCAACAACTCAGCTACGGAGAGGAGAGGTTCGGATTTCCCCACCACCAGCACCTCCATTTCCATTACAGCCACCAAGGGTGGAGGGAGGACATTAAGGTCTCTGCCAGCCAGCACCAGGCTAGTCACCACAGCAGAGATTTCCACCTCTGGGACTGAAATCACCAGCTCTTCAGCCCAGAGCCAGACCCCTGGGATGTCTGTGGGTGCCCAGGGAGGTGGTGGCAGAGGTGTCACAGACCCATTGCTCACAGGCTTGCCGTCTGCTTCAGAAAGTGCTTCCACAAGTGAGTTTTGATAGATAGCTGTATAGCTCAGAACTCTTATTTAAAGACTCTTTATTAACAAAATACATCCTTTTTATTTTAAAGAAAGGAGGAATAATATTGTGTTTGGCACATTCTGTACATTTAAAAACATTTCACAGAAATGAAAGTATGGATAAATATTATTCTTGTTGGAAGGGGAGGATAGATTTTCCTTGAAAACTTCCAGTTGAATTTTGCAAGCAATAACTTCAGCAGTTCCTACTTAGAGACCACTTTTTCCCCCCGTCTTAATGATTTCCCAGTATTAAATATTTCCGTATTGAATATTCACACATACATTGTCTACGTCTACTGATAGTGGGATGAAACCTACCCAACAGTTTTTATTTATGTTTGTGCAGTTCTGACTTTCTTTTCTCCTTCTCCAGCTTTTAGCAGCAATTACGAACCCACCAAGAGCATCCCAGGCGGAGAAGAGGCGATGCTGCACTCGGACACCCAGGCTGCTGACATGTCCAGCGTGGCAGTGGGGACACTGATGTCCCCAGAAAATGGCCACACAGCTGGGATGACAAGGGACTCTGCCACCAGCACCAACCCCACAAGCTCTTTGGGCAGGACCTCCTCTTCCTTGAGGACTGGGACACATCATCCCAACGGCTCACGGGAAGACACTGATCTCCCAGGCCCTCCTGGGGGTCCTTTGCTCACAAGCTCCCTCTCTGCCTCTGAAGGTCCGTCCCGAGGTAAATTTGTTAGTCTGAAAGCTGTCTGCCTTGGGGCTGCATGAGGTTTCACATCCCTGCGCTGCTTTTCTTCAGATGTGGCCATCAGTCATTACTGAATTCATGGATGCTTTTATTTACTGGCTGCACTGGGCTGGCAGTGGGGCGGGTGGGAAGGGGGAGAGCGGAGCTCAGCGTTTGGGTGAAAAAGTGAAAAACGTCGATATTCTTGTTGCTAATAAAGCTCCTGTCCTGGGAAAAGCACTGGTTAGAAATACGTGCACACACTTTCCCTGCCAGAGACGCTTGCTGGGGTTTTGCAGCTGTCACCTGGTGCTACATCTGCCATGCAGGCTGGTCTGTAGGACGTGGGTTTGAGATTTCCATGGCTTGTTGTCAGGCACATGTGCCTGTGCTTAGGAGACTCACCTCTTCCCAGAGAAACACCTTCAGCTTCTCGATGGGCAGCATAGAAACGGGCGCTGAGCAAGCAATCGAATGTGTAGCTCTGAATGCATAAATCAAACCGGGTTCTGCTGCATCTTAGGTGTCAGGAGCAGCCACGGACCAGTGGCAGAGAAAACCTCCCTCCCTTCCTCTGCCACCAGCGCTCCCATTTCAGCCACGTCCAGCAGCAGCGGGAGGCCCCCCAGGTCTGCCTCGGGCAGCAGCCGCTGGGCAGCAGCAGAGGGCTCCACGTCCAGCAGTGGCACGTACAGGACCTCGGGCACAACCCGACCCTCGTCCACGTCTGCTGTGAGAGAGACCTACAGAGCTCAGGGGTCCACAGGAATGGCAGATCTCGCCGAGGTGGCACACTCCTCCCAAACACACTCCCGCTTTCCTTCAGAAGGTCCTTCCCCAGGTGAGTTAGCTCTAGAGTTGAAATGCCATTTTTCTCATAAGCCAAAGGAGGACTGTTCCTGCAGCTTGCACTTGCCTGACTCTTTCTTGCTATGCAGAATATGCTGTTTTGGAAGGATGCAGTGTGATTTTGTGTCTGAAATTATTCAGCTCTTGCTTGACCAAAAAAATGTGCTTTAGGTTTTTTTTTACAGAAAGGGCACATGTGGAAAGTTTCATTATGCCAAGAAAAATAATTAACTTTCAATTCACAATCCTTTTTTTACTATCTCCAGTTGCTATCTCCATGTTACAGACAAGAGAACTAAGCAAGTGAGGATTAGATCATGTCCCTGCAGTCCCGGGGATCAGATTTCAGTTCCCACCTTCTGTCCTACTTCTTGGACCATGCTGCTTCCCAGAAATTGAACCAGCTCAACAAATTCAAGGCAACTTTGAATGTGGTCTCTGAGGTCCTTCATGCTGCTGTTTGGTCCTAGTCCCTGCTGTGGTGCTGAAGGGGTCTGATCCCCCTGATCCTGTTTCTTCAGACTTCTCTAAGACCTCCACACTGCTCAGGGTAGTGCCTTGTCTGAACTGATTTCCAGGCTTTCCAGGGTTGTCACGATATTTGTTCTAGCAGCATGGAGTGCACTCAGGCACATAATGGTGAAATCAAGTGCACAGCATTAGTATTTCAACAGTTTTTATATAATAGCACTTTTCTCAGCGTCACACTATGTTTTTTAGAAGACAAATTTTTGTGCAAAGGATTTTCATCTTTGGAAATTGACATCTGCTCGTATTTTCTGCTTGTGTTTGTGCTTACTGCCTCTGGGTGCTATTGGAAGAAAGCTAATTTTTATTTATAGTTTCATATGTGTAAAAATGTAAATTGTTTCTTTATCACATTTTAGCTACTGGAATCAGCCATGTGTCATTCACCATCCTGTCAGCAGAGCGAGGAACCGATTTCCCCGCCTCCAGCACCTCCCTTTCCACAACAGGCACCAAGGGTGGAGGGAAGACGTTAAGGTCTCTGCCAGCCAGCACCACACTGGCCCAAACAACAGAGATTGCCACCACTGGTACCGAAAACATCAGCTCTCCAGGCGCTTCCCAGTCTTCTTTGGGAACCCAGGGTGGTGGTGGCACAGGTGCCACTGTGTTGTCTGTGAACCCGGTGCTCACGGGCTCACCACCTGCTTCAGAAAGCACTTCCCCAGGTGAGCTCTGACCACGTAGCAGACACCCACCTGCACAGAGAGCGAGGGCATGCTAGAAGGTGCTGGACGATGCCACTGGACATTATGGATGAAAATTTCAACTTCCAGAGAAAAACTCATTATCTGTTTCGTACATTTAGCCGCCAGGGAAAGCCAGCTTTACTGCCAGAGCAGTCTGGCATCGCGATTTGCTGTGTTTTCAAAGACAGCACAATTTCAAGACTGCCCCGTTGGCTGTGTTTATACAGGCAGGAGCAGGAACAGTCGTTCCTGACTCCCACCCTGGGGTGCAAAGGCAGTATTTACTGATCCCATACAAGCCTGCCATGCTTGCTTTTGAGTAGCAGTGATTTGGGTGCTGTGTAATCTCCCCCTCACTCACTGAGGTGATAATGTGGGTGCCTGGTGCCCAGGTCAGGCCTCAGCACTGGGAGCAGAGCTGAAGGGAAGTGAACCCAAAAGCGCTCCCATGTCTTGTTCCCAGTGCCCTCTCCAGGGTGCCTTGCTGTGAGCAGCCCCTCCTAGCACAGGAAAGGGCTGTGCCTTCACAGTTAGCCTTTCCTGCAGGTTTGGATTTTCTGCCAAGTTCTCTCTGTGCCCTCAGCCTGAGGGTGGTGATAGAAGAGAGCATGCCTGCCTGTTTATAGCTTAGGGTGCATAAATCATTTTGCTTTGCCCTTTCTCAGCAGAAAAGACTTCAGCAACAGAAGGACACCTGCCTCTCACCAGTGCACCCAGTGTGGTGTCAACTACCAGTGAGGAGAGCAGCACAGTGCCCGTGCTGGACACCCATGGAGCTTCCAGTGCCACAGGGAGCTCCGCTCCCACTCCGCCCCACACCAGCACCTCGGACACGGTCCTGCTGTCCTCATCGGCAGCACAGCCTGGGAAGCAGAGTGATGTTTCGCAGCGTGGTGCTGGACTCAGTGAGTTTCCAACAAAGCTGCTGCCTGCATTTTCTCCCAGCATTTCAGTGCCTTCACCTTCAGCCACACTCTTCGTCCACAAGGAGGGGACATCCCAAGCCTCAGGAAGCCGCAGCTCGTGGAGCACAGAAGCAGAAAGCCTCACATCTCATCCTGACATGGCTGGGGACACCCACACCGGCCCCGTCCCATCCTCCACGGCATGGCCAGGAGTGAAACACGTGTCTTCTGGCCGAGCAGGATCCCCAGAGCCCAAGGTCACCCTTTCATCCAGGGTCTTCACCTACTTCTCAGCTGCTGGTCAACCTTCCAGTGAGTTTTTCTGAACTCTGGGGTAGTGTTTGGCTGCCTCTCCCTTCTCCTCCCCTGTGGGATTGGTATGACAGAGCTGTTGCAGGTGTCATGGGCAGCATTTATAAGTGGTCATGGTTTTGCCCAGTGGTGTTTTATATCTGCAGCTGCTGATGCTTGACAGCAAAGGTCTCATCCTTGAGAAAAGGAGCTTGTCGCTGTAGGACACATCGACTGCCTGTCTGGGTTGGGGTGATAATTATAAATAACATAAACCTACCACTAGGACTCTAATGGTGCTGATTCCTCTGTATTTGGACAGTCTTGTCTGCTCTGAGATTATAAAATCAGATGCCTGCTTTTTGATCCTTTTGCAGCCACTGGCGGCAGCCATCGCTCCCTAAGCAGCTCGGGTGCTGAGGAGAGGATGTCCAGCCCCGTCACCGAGCCTGTGTACAGTTCACCCACATCTGCGGGCGGTGAGGAGAGGATGCTGCACTCAGTGACAGATGGCACACTGGCCGGTGGCACGGAGAGCTCTTCTTCCCATGCCGAAGCTTCCAGCTCTCCAGGGCCATCTGAGCCAGCGCTGGTGGAGCAGGGCAGGACAGCCAACACCTCCACCAGCAGCGGGGGCTTCACGGGCTTTGCAACAGAGACGGTCTTCGTACGTTCTGCCGAGATACCCACTGACTCTTCTTTCCAAAACCACCTCACAAGTAAGTTGATGTCTGCTGGTGTACTTTTGGGGGGAATTCACGTTGTCCTGTTTTCCAGTATGTTTTTCATGAAGTTCATCACTACATGCAGTACCACCTGTGGGTTAACTCAGGCAGATGTTTCCATTAAAAGACTCAAACCCAGACCGCACACAGATGGGGAACTCTTCCAGAAGTGGAGCCATAAACCCTCCTGTTTTGAGAGCTGCATGACTTTTTTTTGCATCCTAACTGATTTCTTTTGGGTGATGCTTTCAGAAGTGTTTCGTGATGACCTAACTCAGCTGTAGAATTAAAACAAATTTTCAATACCATATTTTATTTTTTTAAAGTTGGCTGAGTTTAGCTGTACATCCTGAAATTGGCATTATAAGATTGATTGCACCTTTTATGCTAAATAAATGTTTTGCAGACTGATGTGCTATTCATTTAGGGTTTTCTGGCTGCAAAGTTTTGAATCACTGGGTTCATGATAAGCTGCAAATTAACATAATGTAATAATTTCATCCTGCAGAGGCATTAAGTTCACTGTGTCTAAAAACAAATTGACTGAACAAGATGGATATTCTGTAGATGGGAATGGAGGATAAGAGGGAGAGGATATGAGTTTTGTAAATTATGAGTGATAAAGAGAACAGTTGGGTTTTCCTGCTTAGCTTGCCACAAATGTCATGGAATGTTAAGAGCTTGATCACTTTAGGAAAGCAATATGTGAGGAGCAGTGATTTGGAAACCTACACATTTCATGGGAGTCTGTCAGGGTTCACCATTTTAGAATCAATTAAGGAGTGCATAAGACTCCTAATCCCGTACCCCTGTTTGAATGGTTCTTGAAATTTTTAGAGAAGCACAGACATGTTCACAGATAAGAACATCTTATTTAGCAAGCAGTTTTAATATGACATCAAAATACTTTCATATTACTCTGTCTTTCTAATATTTTTTTGTCCTTTTACTCCAGACTCTTCAGATAGCCATCAGCCAGTCAGTAGCATGGATGCTGAGAAAAGGACCTCGGTGTCTCACACAGATGGCACATACATTTCAACCACATATACGAGAGGAGGAGAAAGGACCCTCCTGTCTATCTCCAACAGCAGCACCTCTGCTGACTCCTCAGAAAGTTCCACCTTTTTTTCTGAAATTTCCAGCCCTTTTGATGCATCAAAATCATCTGTGGCTCATGACAGGCAGACCAATGCCTCAAACAGTAGCAGTTTTGTTGAACCTTCTACAGAGCCATTGCTGGTGCACCCTTCCAAACTGTCGACTTCTGCTTCTACAGGCAGCATAGAAAATACGACTCTCTTCAACACTGACTCTGAGATGTTGACCACTGACAGATCATCTCTATCTTCATCAGCATTTCCAGCCTCTTCCTCACTGTCATCACTGCAGCACTCACTGTCATCAACACCACCACCAACTCATCTGTTTACACTGTCAGAGTCACCTGAACCACGCTCGCCCTCTGTGATGGCATCTTCACCCCCTCTGCAGGCTTTGTCATCCTCCTTGCCCACTTCCTCCTTGCCCTCCCCATCTTACTCGTTAGCATCTTTATTGCCTGTGTTTTCATCACCCTCGCCCATCTCACAGTCCAGCGGCAGCGATCAAGCAAGCACCGCTGTGGTTACGAGTGTGGTCAGGCGGGTGCCCTCCACAGCTTCCACGGCTGGAAGCTCACCCAGAGAGACCAACAAGCCCAGTGTCACACATCAGCCCCAAAACAGCACCACGTTTGCCCCCACCAGCTCCCCTCTCCCTACGGCACCCATGGAGCTGCTTGGTGGACGCATCGTGTCCGTGTCCGCCCCCGTGACGGTAACGGAGACTGCCTCGCCCAGAGCTGCCACCACCCAAGGGGACAGCTTTGGGAAGGCGACACCGCTGCTCACCACGGCCAGTGTTGCTCCACGGGCTGGTCCAACAGATGCACCCCTTAGTCCCTCACCAAGTGCAACAAATCACAGCAGCATTGTCCCCGCAGTGGCAGTGACCACGGTGAAACCTCCTGCGCTGACAACGCCGGCCAGTCGCCGGCCCACCCCGGGTGAGGCCAGCACTGTGAAAGACCACGGGGCTCAGACACCCACTGCCACTAAGCATGGGTATACCACTGGTAAAAGCACAGAAGCCATGGATCCCACCACTGCAAAGCCTGGTAAAGTCACTGAGGAAAACATCCCTGTTACAAGTCCTTCTGAAGCCCCACCAACCACCAAGACCACTGCAAGCATTGCAACTACTTTGGCTGCTACCAAACCAACCACTGTTCCTCCGCCCAGCAGCACGGTCGGGCTGAGGACGTCACCTCCAGCAACAGGTAACGTGTGCAATGGCTCTCACCAGGGCCAGGAGCAAGCAGGGCAGGAATGCCTGGGTCCCACTTTAAGAGTTTCCAGTGTTGTGTGTGCATGTAGGTATGGCAGGTCTGTTTTCAGCAGAGTTTGAGGGCAACAGCTTTGTCTCTGTGTTGGTGTTTGTAAGCTAAGGCTTTAGCAATGATGTTGGATGGATGAAATAAGGGTGAACACTTCGGTGAAGATTTATGATAGAAGGGTTCAGCTGAAATTCGACAGTTTCAAGAAAATAAAGCTGATTGGCCTTCCAGGTAAGCACAGGATGCACTTTGTATTTGTTGATAGGTTAACCATAACAATTGATAATGATTGATATCTATCTTATTAATGAGAAAGTACAGTTGGCCAGCACTTGGTATTTGTGTTGAAACTGCTTCTCATATTACAACCTGTGGTTGCTTTCTCCCCCCCTCACTAAATATTAATCATCTACTTAGGGGCCTGATGCTTCTCCTGGTAGGCTATGTACCACAGTCTTGCTGAGTGTGTTGTTACAGTAATTTATTGCCACTGCCTGTCTCCTTATCTTCTCAAGTAAATACATTTGCTGGAGTCTTATATGAAAGGAAATTGACTTTGTGTTTGAAGTTCAGAGCCTGGCCATCATGCCGCTGAAGGATAGTGTGTGTGCTAAAGGCACTAATCTCAGTGAAATTCTGGCAATAATATATATCCCATCCAATAATTAAGTATTTAAAAGTTACTTCTCAGGCTGATTGGTTTTAATTATAGCTATAGCTTCATGAAAAAAAAATTATTTTACTGGAATGAATTTTTTTTTAATTGAAAAACTAAGATAATGCATCATTTTTAGCAACTGATTCACACTTTTGCCAAATTACTCTTTCTTTTGAAAACCGAGATTTGCTGTTTACTAGAATGCAAAAGACCCTTCTGCTGTCTTGGGCATGGTGCTTTGTACAAGGGTAATCACTGCCCTGAGAGAAGCTGCCCTGGTCTCTGCTGCACAAAGCACAAACTGAAGGATGGCAAGGTGAAAGCCATGGTTTTAAATCACACCCACTCATTTCCAGATTAGAGTTGCTAAATTTCCTTCTCGCTGATGCTGGGGTAGCTGTGCCAGGCTAGTCCAGGCTTGAGGCTGCATCAAGTGGTGTGTCCCAGTGCAGAGGCTAGCTCTCAGAGCTGTCAGGTCTGTGTGGTGCCGTGGGGTATCACTGTGACACCAGAAATGCATGCACAGATTTGGCTCCTGTGCTTTGTGCTTTAACCACAGAGCCCCTCCTTCCTGCCTCTGCTGCAGTGCTCAGCAGCAGCAACAAGATGGGTACAAGTGGTGTGTAAGATGTCTTGCTGGTCTTGTAGAACCTTGTCACTGCCTAAGTCCCCAGCCCTGCCTATGGTCTGCCCTTGTGGGTGTGTGTGATGTGTGTTTGTGCTCATGTGAGTCATACACGCACCAAAAGGAGCTTTTTTGACCAGGACTTTTTTTTTTTTTAAGAGGAAATATTGGATATATTCTTCAGAATTTGCAGTTTGAGTTGTGTAATCTATGAAGCATCTGAGATTACAGCCATTAATCCCCAGAGACTCTGTATATCACAGTGGTGTCTGCTCCCCAAGCCCTTGCTCTCCCAGGAGGAAGGGCACTGTGAGTGGTGGCACAGGCAGGTATCACTGCTGCAACCATCCTCAGGCTGGCATGGAGGAGCTGTGGAAAAGGAGGTGATTGCAGCCAGGGCTACCTCCACCATTGCTGGGTAATCCACAGACTGGATCAGTTCTCAAACACTACCTTTGGAGCACAGAAACAGGGCTTGGATGAAAAGGGCAGGACTTTGGCAAAGCAGCCCATGCTCACATGTCTAACTGGGGCTGTTGAGGTTCCTTCTTTGGTCTTTTCATCCATAAGCTGTTGGGTTGTTTGTCTTTGGAAAGAACCCTGAGATCTTCTGGTGAGCAGTGCTGTAGATAAGTCGGATGTTCGTAATAACATGGATCCATGCTAGACCCCAAGGGCTTTTGAATGAATATTCAAGTGGTTTATATTTATTCTTTCAGCTCCTACAGAATAATTAGGAACAGGATAAATAGTAAGTGCAAATGATGCAATGAAGCATCTGATAATGCTCAAGGAGTCACAGACGGGGAGCCAGTTGATCTCTTTTAGCCCAACAGTTGATGACTTTTATGATTCTGTAACCAGAACCTGTCTTGGGTTTCTTTTTGCTTTTATAGAGGTGGATAAATGTCTTTCCAATCCTTGTCCTGCGCTGGCCACCTGCAACAACACCCATGGCTCCTATATCTGTCAGTGTCCTCTTGGATATGAGCTGGAAAAAGGAAAGTGCAATTTAGGTAAGAAAACAAAAGTGAAAAACCAGGGATGGAAATAATTATCTTTAATCTTCTAAAATAAATTGACTTAGGCTCAGACTAGTTCAGGAGCTTAATGTTCCTCCCAACCACCACTTTTATCAGAGCCTTTTAGTGTTTATACAAGTGTGGTGCCTAATGCCTGTCATGTTGGGCTGCCTGGGGAGCAGGCAGAGAGATCCGAAGGCTTAAAAACACAGCAATGGAGCGGTGGGCTCAGGCTTGTTAGTAAAGGACAGATGTGCCCCTTCTGTTCCTGATGTGTTTTACAACTCCCAAAAAGCATCCAGCAGCTTATCAGCCCTGCAAACTGTGGTGACGGCGCTTGGCTTGGGAGAAGTGAGTGGGGCTATTGTGTAACCTGGCTTCAGTGGGATCAGCCATGTGTGGAAAGCTAAGCAGCCGTGAAAGTCTTTTTAAGATCAAGGTCTTGTTTCATACCTTTAGCATTTTTTGAGCAGCACAGTTATTAGCTGGAACTCAGGTTCTGACCCCTTCCTTTCTGTTAGAGGACTCTCAGTCTCAAGGGTTTACAATATTCCATTGTAAAGGGGAATTTGTTTTCTTCTGACCCTTAATCAACAAGGATTAGAGGCATGGAAATTTTGCTAAGGAAACATGGGTGAGGTGTCCCTGAAGAGTGTTTTGAAACATTTCTTCAAGTTGGACTGTGTCAGCTTCTAATTCAGAGACTTGTTTTGATTATGCCTTGAACTGGAGTATGGGGCAGATTATGTAAATACTGTGAAGGTGATTCTCATCATAATTTTTGTCCGGAGTTGTTACATTAGAGATACACAATTTGTGGTGAAGATAGGCTCAGTGGAAGGGAAAAAAATGGGAAAGAATTGGAGACTTTATAACCTTATCTGCAATTGTATTTGTTTTTCTGGTGGAACTTAAAGCTGGAGCTCTGAGTTCTCATTTCCACTGAGTATCTCATGACACTTAATACAAGATTTAGGAGTATTATCTCTGCAAGTCTGGACAACTCAGATTATTGCATTCTGCTGCTGTGAATCAAATATGAATCTAAGCACAGAAAAATGCATCTTTTGGACCTCTTTTCAAATGTCATTGCTCATTCTCTCCAGCAGTTTGAAAAATGAAAATGTCCTTTCTACAGTACTTTATTTTGACTTGCTGATTTGACTTCCTTCCATTGCAGGGAGGAGTAAGAGATTTGACATGTCTACCCCAAATTATCATAAATAGCTTTGGTACTTGACAGTGTCTTATTACTACATTTACCTATCTCTCTCTGTGGTCAGGGATCTGTTTAGGTTAGTCTGTGCTCCTATATGAAATGTATGAACACTGAAGTGAAATGCTGGCTGTTCAGCAGCACTGAGCTCTGGAATTTGACTGAGACTGTGGGAACACTGCAGCAACCCTTGGGAAAAAAACCCAGGGCTGTGACTTTGCTTTATTGGGGTAGTGACTCTCAGACTTGAGTTTTCTGTATGCCTTGTAAAGGGATATTTCATGCAAACAGCCTCTCATGTAAGGCAGATGAAAGCACATCTACACGTGGCACAGAGCTGTGTTCCAACTAACTTGTCTTATCCTCCCTTTTAGTGAGAATATTTATTGGCCAGGTTCCCCTGAAACTTAATATCACCCACGGGAAGTACACAGAGCTCTTCCACGTTGAGAGGGAGATCCTGGAGATGGTGAGTGTCCTTGCTGGGACTTTGGCAATGCTGACGGGACAAGTCCCCCTCACTCCTCTTACGACTGTCACATTTCCCAGCCGTTCAGCTGCAGCCATGTGGCTCTCGGTCAGCTGAGAGCCAGTGCTGGACGGGCTGCTGGCTTCCCCACAGGCTGTGCCATTAATTGCTCCAAAAAGACCCATGGGCTGAGGGTAGGTACATCTCTGTGCAGTTTTTATCCAGGTCACTGCATGCACAAGTTCATCCTGTTAGTGTTCGTGGGCTGGCTGCATTTTATTCCAGCTCTTTGGAGTCGGTGATTTGGAGATGCTGACAAAGGAGGGGGGTGCTGGGTGGAGTCACTGTGATCCTGCCTGCACAGCTTGTGCTGGGGAGTAAATACAAACAACTGCCCAGATCCAGGGTCAGGGAGGCTCCTTGGAAGTTCTGCAGTCTCCGAGGGGGCTGCTTTGAGGTCGGCCTTGCACGGGGCTCTCTCCCTGCTGACATCTGGCTCATCCCTGACCTTTGTGGTCGTTACACAGCGGGGCCACAGGCAGATGCTCATGTCAAAATCCCCAGGTCTTTGTTCTTGTCCAAGGCTGTGCAATGGTCACTTTGTCCATCCCTTACTGGCAACTGGGCAGTGCTTCTCTCTTATAGAGCGGATGAACCTCTGGGATGCTCAGAGCGCCCTTGCTCTCAGCAGGCATCTCTGGGAAACACAGGGGATGGTATCAGTGACTCAGGAGGCCTGTCCCATGCTACATCCCATGGGGCTGCCTCCCTCCATCATCCCCTGGGGCACTGACAGCTGCTCTCTCCTTCCTTGCAGCTCAATGCATCGCTGTCAGGCCTGCCAGGATACCACCACTCCGCAGTTAAGGCAAGCAGGTAAGGCTGAGGCTGCCAGGGGAAGAATGAGAAACTTGAGCATTTGGGATCTTCAGCTTGAGATCCACACTCTCCATTTTGAGTCAGGGCTGGGCTTGATACAATCCAGCGTGGCAGTGGTACAGGGCATGAGGAATGCCTGACCAGCTTGCCTGGCTCACCTGGTACTCTCCTCCTGATCGGAGCAGCTTGGAGATGGGCTGCCCAGGAGGGATTTATGGCTGGTTCCAACGTGAGCTACCAGCATCCCTTCCAGCTCCATATTATCCTCTGTGTATTGGTTAGTCCTGGTTTTAAGGTCTGTTACAGTGCAGGGCTCTTTCAGTGTGCATGTAATGCTGTGTCTGTGAAAAGCATCACTTGTGTTAATAACAGTCCCATGGATAAGGTGCTAATGATGACATCAGACTGACCCGTGATACTCAGGGCTGTTTTGTTTTGTTTTTTGTTAGGGAGGCAAATTTTGTGCATGTTTCAGTGCAATCCACGTTCTCTTTAGCATCCAACGTGACTTTCTACGATGTTATCAGCAGTGTGAAAAGCTACATTCGAGCTTGCAAATCCCCCACTGAAGCCTGCCAGTTCATCTCCAGCCTGAAATCACTCCACAGAGGTAAACGGCATCTGGAGGGACTGTGGCAGGAGGGGAAAGGGATGTTTTATTTGGCTCCTTTTATAGCAGAGGGAGAACGTTTTGCCATTTGGAAAAATCCCTCTGAATCTTTTTATCTTACTTAAATGGGAGTCATCTTAAGAACCTCACAGTACAAAAAGGATGCAGATACCAAGCCTTATCTTTGCCACATGTGTGAGAAATCTGCCTCTCTGTGAACATATTGCCCAGCACAGGATTAGAGGCATTGTAGGGCAGCCTTTCATCTCTGGGATGTGACACCGGGCCCAGCCAGATCAAAAAACCATAAGTCTTAATTCCACACACACGGCCGGGAGCCAGGGAAATGGTGTGAAAGCCAAGAGACAAAACCCCGCCAGTGAACTCGATTAGAGCTGCTGGAGGCTGCGTGGCGAGCTCTGCTCTCCTGCCTGCCCAGTTTCAGCGCTGCAGGTTGTAACATGGTTCACAATTGAGACCTTTCGATTTCTGCACTGAATCCTCCACCTGCCAGAGGGGAATGTGGGTACAGCACAGAAAGATGTGGAGAAGGACACCAGCGCTGTGCATGACCTCCCCCAGGTGGTCCCTGATGCTGTGCCCTGGCATCTCCCAGTTCTCACTTCCTGAGGGAGCGAGAGCGGAGATTTAGCTGTGAGAGGTACCTCAGGGTCCTTGAAAGAGTTTCCTGCAAGGAAACTGCTGCACATGGAGTCCTGTGACTGTTGGGTTCAAGGCTTTAAGGTTTGGCCTCGAGGAGGATGTAGGGTGGCAGCGCTTAGCCTGGGTTTGGTGGGAAAGCCCTGGTATTGTTTTGGCAAAGTAAACATGCGGATGAGAAGTTTAGTGTGTGCTTTTACTGCAGTGTGCTGTCTTTTAAAGCCACACTCTGCCCATGGATTGCATTAAATTATTTGGGTAAACCTGCTCAGGTTATACCTACCCATTACCTCTGATACCATGCTCCTCTAAAGTCAACTTCTAACTTGAAATATGAAGAGTAAGAAACAAATGATATTCTTGTGTAAGTACCAAAAAAAAAAAGACGTCAGATAAAAAAAAAAAGAGATCTAGCAAGGAGAGATTTATAAAAGGAGAGTGACATATTTTCCATAAAATCCTATTTCTCACGAATATTTATTCATTGCATTTAGTCTGACCTCCCAGTAAAAAATGTAAATTTGATGTCATAGTTTCCATAATTTATCCACAGTTTTGCTGAATGCTCAATGTAACAAGTCTGACTTTCTAAACTAAAACAGTGCTTCAAAGTAATGTAAATTAAAGTACAGTTTTTTTTGTTGGAAAAATGAAAAAATCCAGTGCTTTATACTGAAATGGAAAAGAATTGGTTTGGTCTGAGCAAAATGTTTCATTTGATATAAACTTAAAAATTGATTTGTTGAACTGTGTCATGGGATGAATGTGTTTGAGCTTGAGCCAAACCAGATTTCTCTTTTCCATTTCCCTTTCTGCTTCTGAACTGAAATGTTTCTTAATAATAATATTATTAATAAACCCCCCCTCTATTTGCCTGTACAAGTGGTGGTAGATACACAAGAAATGGTGACATAGGGTAACCTTGACTCTCTCCTAACGGAACAAATATTACTAAAAAGAAAAAGAAAGCAGATCAAAGCAGCACACTGGCTGAATGGGATGCCCAGGGAAAGCAAATGTGCATGATGATGGGTTCAGAGAGAGCCATGCTGACGCTGGGCCACCTCTTTCCAATCCAACAGTTGGCAGCTTGTGCAGACAGAAAGACCCTGAATGTGACAAGGAAACTTCAGAATGCACCGACTTTGATGGAGTCGCGCTCTGCCAGTGCAAAAGCGGGTACTTCAAATACAACAAGATGGACCACTCCTGCAGAGGTATTGCCCTTCATGTGGTGTATTTTGCCTGAATTTTCCTTAAAGTTTTTGTTCCCGTGCAAATGGGTGTGTGTATGTAGCGCTGTGCATGCAAAACCCTCAATATTATGAATAAATATTAGCAGCTCAAGTTTCCTTTATTTGGTTAGGGGGCTTTTCAGCAGACACTGAAGATACAGTCTCTCTCTAGGAATAATATTATCTCTTTCTGGAGCATGCTGTGAGTCACAGTGATTGAGGAGAGGGAGAAGGGGGCCTGGCTGCTTTGGGCTCCAGTTCAGTGGCACAGAGCAGAGATGACGTATGTCTCTGCCTGTTTTGATTTTGTCTGAACTCTCAGTGAACTTAGGGGAAGTGCTTAAAACTCAAAAGCTTATATTAATACATGAGTATTTTAAAAATTTGTATCTGAAAATGATTATGAATTTATTTTTCAGCTGGGTTCCAAATAGAAATTTTAAGCTTAAAGATTGCATTATTTTTTAGCTACTCCTGAGATCAACAAATCTGTTTTTACTGCATTATAAACAAAGTCCTTGCATGCTAGTGTTCAAATTACTTCTGTAGGATCAGGGTGTCCATTCCCTAATTTGTGGTTGCTGTAGGGCTTCTTAAGAAACGCAGTTTTCTGATGGACATATCAATAACAATTGCAGTGGTGGTTATATATCGCTTCTGGCACTGCCTGCTGGGTTGCTCTTGAAATAGGAGGAGATGTTTTGTTGGTTGCAAATCTGAGAGTGAGAAAAATGTGCCTGGAAATAACTCATGTGCTACACTGGGAGGGACAGCTCGGAGGTGGGCACCTCTGCAGGCCAGGTCATGGTGCTGCCTCTCCTTCACTCTGTGGCTCCTTTGTGACAAAGCCTTTCCCTTTGTGTTTTCCTTCCTTCCCCTCATCTTGTATGTTGGAGGAAGGATTTCTTTTGGGAAATATTGAGCATCTCCACCAACCCTAGAGAGTCAGAGACGGGCTTATGTAGCGAGTGAGGAGCTGAGCTGAAACTTGGAAGGTTTTACCCAATTCTTGTTCCATCATGGACGAGTGGAGACCCAGGGAAAGTTACTCCATTTGTCTTGTTCATGTCTCTTGCCAAGTAGTGAAGATAAACACCTGAAAGGCTGTGAGGCACTTGGATGTGACAGGTGCTGAGGGCTAAGGGGTCTAAGATCTTGTACGTGTGATTACTCCATACTTATGAAACTTGTTTGCTGTGGAAAATATAAAAGCCTTGTCTGTAAACAGTGAGGCCTCAATTGCACCTTCATCTCACTGCTGTCAGTAGGAAACATTGATCAGATTGAGAGTATCTGAGGGACAGGGCTGATGTGGGATGTAGGCTGTAGTGCAGAGGCATGAGGGCAGCACTGACTGCATGGTGCCGCTCTCTGACAAGATAATGGATTTTCATTATCACTTGTGCCCATCTGGGCAACCCAGGTGGTTGGGATTTTTAAAGGCTTTTCCAAAAGCCAAGCTATGGTCCCCATTTGATATTTAGGGCTATTTTGCTGATAAATATAGCGTACAATATACCAGCCTCTTTGAAAATCTCTGCCCTCTTGGTGCCTAAACAGGAACCGAGGTCTCGTGAGCATCCGACCCTCATTGTGGGTTGAGAAAATGTGGTGTAGTAGCTCCAATTATAGTATTTGCAAAGAGGGAAATGGCTATTGTGCTGCCCTGTCCGGTCTCCCCCGTGGGAAGGCTGGGAGAATTGGCTGCCCTGATCCACAGGGTTTGTTCTGTCCTCCTTGTAGCATCTGTCCTCAGGGACACGCTTGAAAAAGCGTGGACCAGGGAAGGGCTGGGTCTCTGAGACACAGGAGTTCCAACATGTTGGCCATGGTACCTCTTGCTGTGCTATTCAGCATCTCTGGGTCGCTGCTGATTTTCAAACTTCTCAGTATCTTCAGGGCTATTTCAGTAACAGAGCAACAAACCCAATGTGCCAGCTTTTCAAGGGCATGCTATTTCTACTAGAGCACAGTGTTTCTGGAATGAAGCAATGAGCAGCAAAGCAGGTTTCCAAAGAGACCCCTGAGTGTCTTTTGGGAAGGCAAAAGCAAAGGAATCCTAGGTTGAAGAGCACAACTTGATAGCTTTGCTTGGCCCCCGACACTTAGGCCTTTTCTCTGTTCCCTGCTTGTGTTTGAAATATTGCCAAGTGAGTGTGACAGTGAGAGCTCTCCTGGGAATGTGTTCAAAGGAGCAGGAAAGATGCCAAAGGAGAAAGCAAAGTGGCAGGAAAAGACACGGTGAGGAGAGGAAAATACATAAGCACCAAGTTTTTAAGTAAGACAGAGAAATGCATATTCAGGATCTTGCTCTTCCTCTTTACTGCTCCTATATCCTCCTGACCCGAGAGCTGCGTGCCAGTGAGGTCCCAGGGCTGCTCCTGCCCATGGCACAGCTCCAGCTTTGAAACTGCTCGAGGTGTGTGTGCCCACACACATTACTGAGCTTATGGTGGGCTCCAGCACCTGCCTGCCCACTCCTGCAGCCTTCCCAACACGCAGGCGCTGGGCTGGAGCTGGGATACGCAAGGCTGCTGCACTCATTAGAGAAGGCAACGCCAGTGAGCTGTGAGGAGATGCCTCCCTGCCTCCCTTCCACTGCGCTTCTCGTTACTGCCTGATCCTGTGGTTCACTCTGGTGGAACATTCACTCCTTAATGCTTTCAGTCTGCTTTTGTTAGCAAGTGAAAGGAGCAACCCATCCAGTCTCCTTTTGCTAATGCTTCGATGAGATGAATGAGCCAGGCAAGGATCCTTTGGGATTTACTATCTTTGCCCTGGCTGTTTGTTGACTGGGGCTCTTAACTCTTTCACAGTTACCTCTGGTCTCTCTCTTTACCTCAAAAAAAAAATCGTCTTTGAGGGAGAAAAGTATATCTGGTACAAAAAGCATCACAATGAGGTGCAGCAGGGGGGCTATGTAACGAGCTTCACCCTCCTGATCCCCAGGTCTGGCAAAATAAGTGGAGTGAGGGAGGTGGTGAAGGAGTAGTGGGGCTGTGTAGGGCAGAGGAAGGTGTGCAAGACCAGGTATCGTGGACATCAGCCCCCGCCGTCATCGCTGGTGCCAGTTGCTACAGCAAGTCTGTGTCTGCAGGCACAGAAGTGATGTGAGTGCAGCACTCTTCTGCGTCCACACATCCTGAGGATGTGAGGAAGGCAGAAGATGGGAAATTTTTTTATCCCTGGGCTTGCAACATCTATTTCTGGAAACCAGAAATCAAAAGGGTCAAAGAGAACCTGTGAGCATTCAGAAAAACGCTGCAATAATTAGGGAGACTCAAAGATCTCAGTGGCCTTGGCTTTATTAAAGATAAAGGAGTGATTTGGAGGTGGTGAGGAGAAACCTGATCACATAACCTTTTCCAATCTAATAAGCAAACATCCAAAGTCTGGAATTTGACACTGGGGTAATTCAGACCAGAGAGAAGGTGAATGTTTTTAATGGCTGAGGAAAATTAACTTTCTGAGCATCTGACCCAGGGCTGTGGTTGATTGTCTGTCACTGAAAGTATTAAAATCAGTCTTGGGTGTTTCTCTAAAATGTAGTTCCAGTCCAACTATTTGATTTGAAACTGGAATTAAATTCAGGGAAATTCTGTGACAGCACATAGTGTTTGGGGGG
>VXBT01008723.1:367201-387651 GCA_013400235.1 Oriolus oriolus
GGGAAATCCATGAGCATTTTTGTTTTCATTTAACAATTCCCTGTGAAATGTGCCACAGGGGTTTCCCAGACTCTCGGGTGATGTCTTGCAGAACCCCAGGGCCGCTGCCTATGCTGGCCCTGGCTTGTCCCTCTGCCCAAAGTGACTCTGTCTGTATCACTCCTGCCCAGGTCTTTGGGTGACCACCTTCACTGCCTCTGAGGGAGGCAGCAGATCTGCAAGAGCTCTGGTGGGGCTGTTGCTGAGAAAAGCAGTGATTTTATCAGTAATTTGAACCTTATAACTGTGCGTCCAATGTATCATGCCCTTCGCTGTTCATCAGAAGGGTAGTATAATGTCCTCAGATAATTTAGGATAGCTGTCCATAAGCACGGAAATTATTTTATTTTGAAGTAATGGTTTCAGTTTTTCACCAACATTTTGCACATAGCAGTTTTCTGGATTATTTAAACCTCATAAATTCAATTTATATTGTATAGTAAAATATGATATCTCAAAATTTGATTTAGCTGCAAATTTGAAAGATCAGAAAAGAAGCTGACATGAGAAAAGAAACATTAGCACGCCACTTTGGGTTACCCTGACTGTGTTTGCATAATATTTTGTTGCAATGCCAACATTTAAAAGTAATTAACAACATGCACCAATGCTAAAGTGGCATAGTTCAAATGGGCTTTCAAAATGAACACTGGAGGCACTTGCAGATTTTTTACATTGTGTGAACCAGTACAAGTGCGCAGTGAGTTTTCATTTGGGCAAGAAGAATTACACTGCCAGCAGCCCTCCCTGTGCCAGGCTCTGGGCTGGCTCTGCCTGGAAGCCCTGAAATGGCTCCTGAAAGCCATCGGGAGGTGAATTTCGGTGCACGATGTTTTGCCTGAGCCAGAGGACATCCAGCATCCCGTCCAAGCGCGTCGCGTTCCTGCTGCGCGGCCGTGGGGCCGTGGTGGAGGTGAGGCTGCCGTGGGAAATCCCTCCCGGCTCCACTACGCGGTGCTCACGGCCCTTCTCTCTGGTTTCAGCCTGTGAAGATGGATATAAGCTGGAAAACGAGACCTGTGTGAGGTATGGTGACTGTTCTGCCCTCCTCCTACCCCACCATCCTTGCTCTGGTGACCTGTCGGCACAACTGAGCCGCTGAAACTCCCTGTTGTTCTCTGTTCCCAGCTGCCCCTTTGGCTTGGGTGGATTCAACTGTGGAAACCGTGAGTACCAAACTTCATTTCTTTTGTTTTCCACAGTGTCAGAAATGGGGCATTTGAAACAAGTAGTTGCAAGTGATTGTGTCTAAGATGCAGTAGGTACACGCTACTTTTGTCGGTGTTTTTTGTTTCTTCATTTTCTGTTGCAAGTCATTTTGTGGAACCTCTTTGACAAAATTGACTTAATGCTACCTCCTAAGGAAAGATCCTGTCCTTTCCCTATATAGCCTGTCAGGATAGCACATATACTGGGCACTCTCAAAGCAAGATAGTTGAAGGTGAATCCATGAAATACCATTTGAATCATTCTGATCTATCAGAGGAGGGAATCTATTCCTTAGGGAAACAAGAACTTGTTTCTATTTCACTTGAAAATTTAAGGCAACATTGCTTACAGAGGTGGGGAAGGTGGGAAATAAACAGTTAATCCCTTCGCCTGGGGACTGTGGATATGTTACCTTGGGGTTTCTGAGTCTCTGTCTCTCCCGTCTGTAGCGTACCAGCTCATCACGGTGGTGATTGCAGCTGCAGGAGGGGGACTGCTGCTGATCATGGGCATAGCACTGATTGTCACCTGCTGCCGGTGAGTACCACTGCCAGCTCATCCAGGGTGTCCTCCCAGCGGATTACACTGCACTCAGTGCTCCGTGTGTGAACTCTGAAGGACTAAAACATAGGCGAAAACCTAGGGTAGCTAAGGACCAAATCATAGGTGAAAATATAAGCTAAGCAAGTGGGTTAATTGGAGATGCTGAAGTATCACATTGTGCTTTCAGTTTGGGCATATCTTTTTTTTTTTCCCCCTCCAGCAGCCAGGCTTAGCAACTGAATTGGGTGTCTCTTAAAGGTACACCTGAGAATCATGTCCTCTAAGGATGGAGAGGCAAAGCAGTCCTTCCCATGCAGAGCTGTAAGGCTCTGAAGCCAGGAAGCAGACTCCAAAAGTGCAAGCTAAGTAGAAAGGAGAAGTTTAGGCAACAGGAGAGGTTACTTGCCATTGCTCAAAGTGGTGTTTGAATGTATTTAAGGCTGTTTTCAATTACCTTTATGGACAAGTCCTGCATGTGCTCTCAGTCTGTGTGTCTCTCCTCTCAGGCACACACACACACATCCATCCCTAATTCCCATACCAGCAGGTGGCTTTGGACAAGATGTGCTTGCCAAGGAAGCTGTTTTGTGATTCGTGTAATCTGAAAAGGGATGCCCTGCAGTAACACCCTCTCCCCACCATCCCAGTCCCCAAATCTAGGATTTCAAAGCTCTCTGATAAAGCTGGCAACTGGGTTTGTCAGTAATATAGACGTGGAAGTGGTTTGGTCAGCACGGTGGTGTGGCCCTGTTACCCTGTATTTTGAGCCAGGGGGTGCCAGCAAACCCCAGCCAGGGGATGAGGTGGCCAGTACAACTCCAGGCCCCACACTGCAGATCTCCACAGGGATGGACTGACGTTCTCATGAGTCCTGGCCTTTGGCAGCTTATGTGACTTCCTGGAGGATACTCTGCTTTGAACTGGAAATGTCACCAAAGTTCACTCATTTAACATTATAGTCATGGAGGGATATTTGGAGTCACTCAGGCCAGCTCCTTGCAGGTCTTCCTTCCTAGGAATTAACATAGTGCCTACAAGTGTTATAATTAATAACATGGGGGCTCCTATGCTTTTTTCCTCTCAATTTCCATGAGTTTTTGTTGACTTAGATGAACACAAATGTGTTTAAGAGACAAGGGGCATAGCTGGAACAAGCTGGAACAGGAGGAGTTCCCCATCAAACTGAATGTAGGGAAAAATCCTTTCACCTAGAGACCAGTAGGGGAGTGGAATAGGTTGCTCAGGGAGGTTGCCATCTCTGTCTATGGAGATTTCAAATCCCACCAGATAACGCCCTGAGCTGCATGACCTGATTTCATATCTGACTTGGCTTCAGAGCAGAAGATTGGACTATAGTCCTTCTGAAGTGACCTTTGTTCCCAGTCAAGATTCGTAACATCAAGTAATGATCTCTCCTGAGATCGTGTCAGAAGTGTATACAAGATAGCAGGACAAGTTGTAAGTTTTCACTTTCCCTCATTCTTTTATAAACAGGAAGAATAAAAATGACATAAGTAAACTGATTTTCAAGAGTGGGGATTTCCAGATGTCACCTTATGCTGAATACCCGAAGAATCCCCGGGCACAGGAGTGGGGCAGAGAGACCATCGAGATGCAGGAGAATGGAAGCACCAAGAACCTGTTGCAGATGACAGATGTGTATTATTCGGTATCTATCCATAGCTTAACTTTTCACCCTTTGTGCCTCATACAGGAAAGAGATATTCCTTTATTTATGGAACTGCAGATCCCTTTCCTACAAGATAAAAGGGCAAAGCAAATGTCTTCCTTAGACAGCAAGGCAGCAGGAGTCCTGTGGGCTCTAGCTATTGCCCGTGGTGAATATCACAGAGATGTCATTAGGGAGAATGCTTAGGAAATGTCTAGGAATATTTTGGTAAAAATGCCCAAAAAGCCCAATCCTGGAGTGGAGAATGACAGTTAAAGGTTTTGGACAGACTGCTAGGGTTCCCTGTAGGCAGTTTTCTCCTGTCCACCCTCACTGATGAAGTGGAAGGTTGAAACCTCTGTCTAGGGAACTTCGCCCCGAAATAGGAAGATGCTGGTCACTGAGGACCCCTCTTTTCTTCCATTCCTTCCCTCTCCAGGGTACATAAGGACCATCTCTTCAGCTCTGAGGGAATAAGGAGTAATAGACTCTGTAGGGCACAGAAAGACCCAAGCACAAGACTTTGTCATGGTTGGTACCATCTGCTAATGTCTGCACCCAGAGCTGTGGTGCTGCCGTATCATCTGTCACTCATTTTCAGCCACATGTACTTGAGGTGTGTGTGGGTTACTCATGTGAGTGAAGGTCGCAGGATTTCACCCAAATCACACATTCTGGACTCCTTGCTTTCCAGAGCAGAGAACAGAGAGCATTACTATATTCCTGGCTTATATTTTAAGTTTTCCAGTAAGCAGATTTTCTGGGTTGCACAGCATGCAGGCAAATAATCTTCCTTCATGCTTCAGCTAAGAATGAGATATTTGAAAATGAAAATGCATTTCCTAAATTTTTTTTAAGACTCTTATCATACTGGGAGCTAGAAAGGGAAACTTTTTAGCAAGCAGTAGGTGATGAGGGTTTGAATGGATCTGCTCTGTAACAGATCAGACCAAGCAGCTTCATGTTATTCACTGGGTTAAAGGACTGAACAGTCTTGATCTTAGACATCAATGTTCCTCCATCAAGTGTCCCCAGGAGATTTACTTAGTTTACAAAGGGAAGAGAAAGGAAGGTCAGATCGTTTTGTATTTGACATATAATTCAAGGGCCTGTGTTGGCAGAGGAGGTACCTACGGTAAATGGGGAGAGAAGTGTTCCCAGGTAATACTCAAAGCAGGAGACTAACTTTGATGTTCTAGAATTGTTTCCTTTAAGGATGGCTCAGGGACAATATCCTTTTCATGAGAGTTGTTTCAATAATTGAGCTCAGCAGATTTTTTTTTTTTTTAAATTAAAAATTAACTGTATACCTACACTGCACTTAGTAGAGTGAGGTAAACTCCAAGTCTGCTCATTGGCCAGCTGTTGAAATTAGATTTCACCATAATAATCCCTTCAGGCAATATGGCAAAAATCATTCCAGATTGCAGAGATCATTAGAGATCACATTGTTCCTTCTAGCTATTGAACTAACAGCAAGGAAATGTGGTAAGGCTGTGCCTGAAGGAGGATTTGAGTGTGAGAATAAGAGCCTTTTTATTTAATTTTTTATTTTGCTTATACAGCCAACTGGACTGAGAAACCCTGAACTGGAAAGAAATGGACTTTATCCTCCCTACACTGGTTTGCCTGGATCTCGACATTCATGCATCTACCCTGGACAATACAATCCATCCTTCATCAGTGATGAAACCAGAAGAAGAGACTATTTTTAGCAGAGAGTGGAGAGGGAGTGGAAGATTGACACAGTTGTGTGGCCCTTAACCCCAGGTACAATCTGTCTCCTGGGTACTTCAGGCCACATCAATCTTACTCTTCCCATTTAATAGGAAGGACTTTGAACTTCGTGCTGAGCATTGCTGCCCTGAGGGACGGTCACAGTTGCTGAGCATCAGAGAGAAGGAGGAAGAGGAGGGGATGGCTCAAGAAGCACATCACTAAAAGACCCGGAGAGAAGCTGACACATGTACTCCACATTCGTTGTTCACTCTTCGCGCTACACGGCAAGCATGGATCAGTACAGGCAGATGAACTGTGCCCAGCACTCTGCATTGAATACCACTAGGGAGTGTGTTGTTTACAGATCTCGCTCACTGTTGACTGTGCTTGTCTTCCTAGTGAGCCTTCACGCAAAGATTCACTGTGCGACTGCTTTTGGTAGGGCGAGTTTGTCCACTCCCTTTTACACCGCTGCATTGCTGTCTGCTCCGTGCACGACAGGGAAGCTGGCTTGTCTTCTGGCCCTCACCTTCTTACTGGTAAAAGTCCTCCAGATGTCTGGGTCCTTGCTGAAGCCCAGTGTCTGGCGATACTGGCTGAATTCATGGGTTGATTGTCCCCAAGGGGAGCGGGAAGGTTAGTCACACCACTGCAATTTTAACTGAAAAAAGGCACAGTTGTTCCTACGTGCTGCTTTGAAAACCTTCTGTGTATAGGGAATGTTGTTGTTTTGTCAACCAGTGTTGTTCAGAAGTGATGCCACCATGCCATCGTGGTGCTTCTGTATGGGATCCTTTGGGGCTCTGTTTCCCCGCAAGGATTTAAACGCCTGTAGGAACAGCAATACAACATTAAATAATTAATCACAGGGAAGAAAAAGATGAGCTGTGAATTCAGAATGCTCTTTATGAGGAATCTGTGAAGGAGCAATAATGCTGTAGCCTTGGCTGGGCAGAGGAACCTGAATTCTGGGCACTGAAGGTGGGACATCATGGTTTCAAACCTTCACAGTCCACCTTGAGTTCCATAGGAGCTGTGGAAGCTCTCAGTGCATTGCAAAAAGAGGGCTCACAGCAGGCAGTTGCATTTAAGGAAGAGAAAAACATGATGCTTGCAATCCTAGCATAGCAAAGATCACTCATGTTGAAGTGTTTTTCTTTCTTCCATCCCAGTTTCAAGTGATTTAGACCAGCCAAGTTTCCTCACCCAGATGTGTTCATTAATATTGGCAGAAGCTGAAGAATGTAAGTTATTGCATTTCTCGCCAAAGATCAGATGGAAACTCATGGACTGTGTTCTGACCTAAACTGGGTGTTGAAAAGAGATTTACTAATCACAGAACCCTAGAATGGGTTGGGTTGGAAGAGATCTTACAAATCATCTTGTTCCAATCCCTCTGGCATGAGCAGGGACACCTTCCACTAGACCAGGTTGTTCAAAGCCCCATCCAAGCTGGCTTTGAACACTCGCAGGGGTTGGGTAACTTCTCTAGGCAACCTGTTTCAGTGCCTCACCACTCTCATAATGAAGAATTACTTCCTTATAAGTAATCTAAATCTACCTTCTTCGCTTTAAAATCATTTTCCCTTGTCCTACCCCTACATGCCCTTGTGAAAAGTCCAGATTTCCTACAGGCCTCCTTTAGTTACTGGAAAGTGCTGTAAGGTCCCCCTGGAGCCTACTTTTCTCCAGGCTGAACAGGCCCAACTTTCTCAGACTGTCTTCACAGGAGAGGTGCTCCAGCCTCTGACCATCTTTGTGGCCTCTTCTGGGCTCGTTTCTCCTTATGCTGGGCCCGCTCAGAGCTGAACACAGCACTGCAGGTGGGGTCTCAGCAGAGCAGAGTAGAGGGAGGGAATCCCCTCCCCACACTGGTTCTGGTGCAGCCCAGGACACAAGTGGCCTTCTGGGCTGTGAGAGCACATTGCTGGGTCGTGTGGTGCTTCTTGCCAACCAACACCCTAAGACCTCCTCCTCAGGGCTACTTTCTATTCTCCTGCAAATGCAAGCCTGCATTTGTGCTTGGGATTGCCCCAGCTCGTGTGGGAAATATGATGAAATATAATGAAGTATATTTACCACTTATCTTTACTGCACTGTTAATCTGAGTCATTGAAACCCTGTTTAGATACAAGGTCCAGATGCAGTTTCTCCTCTTGAATGTGACTGTGCTTTTAATTCAAGGTGGCTGCTTGTATGAGGATAACAAATAGCACAATTCCTTAGTCACTAACCCACCATATCTGCAGTGTGTGTGTAAGCTGATATTCCCTTCTCCCCCACCATGCTTTAAAAGACACAGTGCCTACAAGTAAGTTCATTAGGTAGCTCGGCTCGCTGAAGCACTGAGGATCACGGGGTGCATCCCCAAAGTGCCTAACCCCAAGTAAGGGCAGCAGGTCGGATGCTCACTTGTTGTGTGGCTGCTCACTGGAGGCAACCCTGGGGTGATGAGGAGCCCTCCATCAAGGAGCAGGTACTTGCATCCTGCAGATGGTGTGAGTTCCCAGATCCTCTCACAGCTCTTCAAAGGCTGTTGTGCTCCCTATCAAAGGTCAGAAACAGGTACCCAGAGGAAAGGGAGATAGCAACAGGCAATTATTGCTGTGTTGGCTTAGAGGTTTCTGGTCCCTGCTCACAGTTGCTTCTGCTTTCTCAAAATTTCAAGACAGGAAAGGCGCCAGAGATGTGCTTGAGAAGACACAGTTTGGTGCACCAGCCATGGCACATGAACACAGTGTCTTTTTCATGCCTCATCTCTTGCCTACTATGTAGAAACAGCAGTGTGAGCTTGCAGAAAAACAGAGCTTTGTGGATGCCTGTGGCAGTATCCTTTGCACTTCCATGAACTTTTGGTGACAATGCACGCAGCTTCATGCCTGTCTGATCCATAATCAGCCTTGCAGCTGGTAGTACACAGCTGACCTCAGCCACAGCGGGAAAGGAATGGATGCTTATGGGAAGTACAGCTGCCTAAGGAAAAGGAAAGCTCTACTTAACGGTATCCAAAATATTATAACAGGTAAAGCACAAGAATTAGCTGTTCCCTGCTACAGTGATCAGAGTTTGCAGCCCATGAATGATGTTCTTCTCCCTTTTGTTAGCAGCTGGTCTCTTAATTGCACAGGATTCATTGGCTGATGAAAACTAAGGAATCTGCTGGGCTGTGGGATCCTTCAGACAGGAGATTGGCAGGGTCACTTCTGTGTGGGTGAGTTTCCTCTGGTTTTGAGTGACTAGGACAGAAAGGACTGCTTTTCCCATGGTACGGAGCAGAGTTGTGTCTTTGTTACAAAAGAAAAGAGGAAGCTGCAATTCATGCTAAATCTAAATCCAAAGCCTGTAGACAAGCACTGGACTTTTTCCCTTTTTAAGAAAGCAGTTTGTGATAAAGGAGGTGTTCCAGCAGTGATGAGAATCCTATGATGTACCCATGTGCCAGCATTTTGTCAGATAGGGAAGCATTTAGGGCCATGCTTATAGGCAAAAATGTTTAATTGTTTGGTTAGTTCAAAGACTAGGAGATTAACCTCTGCGTGTCAAGTACAAAGGACAAAGTATGATATACCAACTCACAACTGCAGATCAGTCCTGTACAAAGAGTAAAGGAACAAAACTTCTGGTCTGTATCTCCCAGCACATTGCGAATTGCAATTGATTTGAGTGGAATTGAGATAGGACTATTTCTAATTGAGAGCACACAGAAGTTTGCAAGTAATTAATTTTAATATCTTAACAGTCTTCAAATTCTTCTTAAAGTGTATCTGGGGAGAAAGAGTCTCAATAAATCCAGCAAGATTTTCTGAGTGAGGACTGCAAAACTTGGACTTTTCTGAAACAGAGAGTGTTATTGCACTGAAATTTTCTCTCTGCCATAGAAGGTAAACGTTGGGGCATTTCTTGTGAGGGTTTATCCATTGCAGCCTGACCTTCTATTTAGCTTGGGTGAGAAAGGAGTCACAGAGCCAATGCGCAGTCCACAGGAGGAGGAGGAAAAGGATCTCTCCTGACCTGCCACACCTTCTCTGGGTGTCCTTGGAGGCCCTGCTCAGCAGGCAAGAGAGGTTTCAGGCAGGAAGAGTCAGCATCCAGAAGAGTGCAGGTGCTTTCCCCCACAGCGATCCAGGAAGCTTTTGTAAAGGTGACAGAGGCAGCCTGGCGTGATTCAGCCCCTGGCTCTCCACCAGCCCAGCTGCAAGCTGTGCTGCAGTGCTCCTGCCTTCAGCCAGGTGCTACCCGCTCCCAGCTCTGCCAGGACAGAAGGGGTGGGTGCAGTGCACTGTGTTGTGTCACAATTTATGATGATTATTTTGCTGCAGGTGTTCACTGCCTCACCCCAGCATTAGGGACTCGCCCAGCCACAGCAGGGATGTGGCCTGTTTCAGTGCAGGTTGTCTCTGTGTACAGCTGCCACCAGGATCCTCTCTGTGTCTGCCATAAACAAAGCACCCTCTGGCAGTGCAGTGGGGCTTGTTACTCCTCTCGGGTA
This sequence comes from Oriolus oriolus, assembly GCA_013400235.1. Taxonomy (NCBI): domain Eukaryota; kingdom Metazoa; phylum Chordata; class Aves; order Passeriformes; family Corvidae; genus Oriolus; species Oriolus oriolus. Next base: position 376,870 of record VXBT01008723.1, read on the forward strand.
TAAAAAGGGTCTTTATGTGCCCTCAAGCCCACTTTCAAAATCAGATGCTTCTCTGTTCACTACCTAATTCCCTGTAGGATGTCTAAATACATGCAGCTTATTTCTCATCTTCTTTTAGATTACTTCTAGCTACCCCAAATTAAAACTTTTGAGCACACTGGATGTTTTTTCCAAGGGGAATCATTCTCCGCTATCCAAGAGGATAAGAGGGAAGTGGCATGTTTTTGGTATGGAGGATGCAAGTGGTTCAGATGCCAGATGTGGGGAAAGGAAGAAAAACTACACCAACACTGCTCATAAATCTGCTATTGCTCCTGGCTTCTGTGGAAAGTGAGGGGAGCAGTCAGCAAGAGCCCATGGGCAGTTGTGTGGGTGTATTTTTAATTAAATTAGGGAAAAAGGTGCTAATTCTGTTGCTTGACAGGAAGAGTTGTGAGAGGCATGTGTTTTCTGCTGTGGTGCTCTGCCAGTTATACTGACAAAACTCCTTACCCACACAAATACCCCTGACAGTCAGCATAGGAGAGGCAGTTCTAGTGAACTGATCAGCAAAATGCAGATTTGAGGGACTTTTCAAAAGGCAGCTCGAACATAAACATCTTCCTGTGTCCTGCTGCTTGCCCTGGCCAGTCCTTCCAGCTGCCCTGGGAAAATCAGGGTTGTTTTTTCTCACTGTTGAAACCTCACAGCACTGAATTGGGCTACAAGTGGAACAAGCAGGCTGGGTTGATGCCCTTTTCCCCCACACTGAAAGCGTTAGGTTTTATAGCAGCAATGAATGTCATTGCTCTTGTGGCATTTCCCGTAAGGCCCGCTGGCACCGTCATGTGCGGTGTTACCGCTCGTGAACAGCCTTATGAAAGTTACCTGCCTCCACACTGAAGGGCAGTAAAAGGCTTTAAAAAGAGCAATAAATGGCAGTTAGAGAGAGGTATTTGTCGTTGTGAAATTGTTTGTGCCTACACTTGTACGGGTTGTTTGCTGGGGCCTGAGTGAGCTCAGAGTGGGTTTGACACTGCTGCAGATACACCAAGTGCTTTCCTGAGACTTGTCTCTGATGCTGGTCAATGGCCACATCCATTCCAAATCCAGCTGGACTTCTCATCCCCTCATAGTAATCTTCAGCTTTCTTCCTTAAATTAACAGGAACGGATGCATTTTAGTTAAATGCTCTTCCTATGCTGAGTAATGTTTTTTCCTCTTCACACACAAAGGATGTAATCCAGCATCCATTACAGTAATTGGGGTAACTCTCCCATGGACTATAATGAAGTTTTTTTTTAGGCCTGAATTACTCCACCACCAGGGTCACCTGCATGTAGTACATACTTTCCCATGGCTCTGTGTGCCTATTTCTGTGATACTGTTCCTGCCTTTCTGTGTTGTATCTATTTTTATTTTTTTCAAAGCATGGTTATTACTGTAGCAGGACCTGTATTATGTGAGAATGAACAAAACAGCTTCAAGATCTGAAACAGCTTCCTGGGAAGAGAATGAATGTGAATTTTGTGTAGTTGTTTTACTGGTCAGCCAGCCTGTTTCCTATCATGTAATATCTAGGGATGTAGAGATGCTTCCTGCAGTCACACATATCAACTGCTCTGCAGATCACTCTTATTTGTCCCTTAGAAATGGAACAAGATGATCTAGTCTCAGAAGGGGTATGTCCTATGTGCTTGAAAGAGTTTGGGACCTTTTCAATGTGAATTTAATTCTTCATTCCCTTGAACTGTGGAAATTGAATAGCAGGAGAGAAATCCATGAAGGGGTAAGAAATACCAAAATTAAAAAAAAAAAAAAGCTTACTTATTTTTCAGAAGTGTGGCTTCAGTACTGTGAGGTCGTGTGTGGGATGACATCTCTTCTGTGTCTAGTCTGTGTTGCATAATATCCTTGTTGAGGGAACACCTAGAGAGGGTACCTGATATTCTTCCAAAGTGGTATTCAAATGCTAAATCGCTCAGTCTCTATTTCAGTGAAATGCTAGAAGGGATGGGAGTCTTACTTGGGTTAATGACTGCAACAGGCAGCCCCCAGGTCTGCAAAATCCTGCATGGAAAAGTCCTGTGGAATACAGTAAACACTGATCACTTCTCTTGAATATGGCTATAGAATTCACTGAACAGAAAAAGGCTCCAGCAAAATCTTCTAGGATGGGTTTACTTTAACGAAAAAAAAATCCAAACCAACCTCAACAGGATAAATACTTACTACCTTCCTTTTTTAAAGGAAATTCTGTTAAACTTAGTCATTTGCTTTAAACCTCATTAAATTCTACAGGACTTTCTCCTAGCAGAAGGTCAAACTTGGTGTGTAAAATCATAATGATTTATTTGAGCAGCTTTCAGGATTGCAGTAGTAAACCTCACCTTTTGTGACCTCTCTTTCAAAAGGTAAATTTCCAGCGTTTGTTTGTGCTTCTTTACAACCTGAATGTAAACCTGCTTTATGTTCTTGACATTGCTCCATTTCCTTCCCTCTGTCTCTGAATGTTTGCTTCCAAGTCTCTGGGGTTCTGAGGATGTTTTACAAACCAGTATTATTTAAAGTTGTATCATATTTTCAGCCTCCACTAATTATACAGTACTGTAGTAACAAAATATAATTTTTAAGCATTGGATTATTTTTATATCTTCATCCAATATTATTAAATCTGGCGTTCTAGTCAGTATTATAAAAGGATACAATAAAACAATGAATATTACTATGTCCCTGCTTTTTTATTGTCTTTAGTTTTGCCTGTAGAGAGAAACATATGCAATTTTTAGGTAGTTTTATATCTTATTATTAATCTAATCCAGAAGATAAGAAATGGCATAGTTGTTTTGTTCTCCTGATGGTGCTTCATGATCAAATAACTAAATTGAAAAGCAAAGAGGAAATGGGTACGTTGTGGTAGTTGTGCCAGACGAAATTCTGCTCAGCTGAAATACAAGTTGTGTTCTGATACATTTTCCTTGATGGCACCAAGCAACTCAATCTAATTTTAGTTTTTCCTCAGTTTAATTTTTGCTGGAATTGGTGAAGTTGTTTGTTTATGCGTGTGAGTGCATGTTGGAGGGGAGGAAAACCTCAGGAGAGGCGGATGCAGCAGGGCTGTTTGCAAGGGCAAAGGACTGGACCTGACCACAGTGAGGTCAGTCCTGTCCCAGTAAAAGCCACCAGGGACAGTGAAGAATACACAGCTGAGCGTTCCTCAAAGGAAGAAGGCGGTCACCTTGAATCCAGATGAACACCAAGTTCAACTCAGGCTGCTGAGAAGAGGCAGGATGTGGAAGAGCATCTGGAGCAATAGCAGGTAGGTTCATTTGAGGCATTTTTTTCCTATATTGCTCCAGAGCAGCACGACTGTGACAGCAATCAGATGGGACTAAGGTGGGATTGTGTTCTATCAAAAGTTGGGTGGCCAGTTTGAACACACCATCTGGCTGCCCCAGTAGCTGTGAAAAGAGACAAGCCTCCACAGAGGGCAGCTCACCCCACGGTAAGAGATCCCTCACCATGACTATTTCAGGTTATTCTAAAGTTATTCTACTTTCTATGTGATGTTGGTGTATTTTAGGAAACTGACAGTGTAAAAGGATGGGTCACAACATTTCCATGGGACTAAGTAAAAGGTCTTTGGACTTATGGACAAGCACATAATTTAACAGTCCTGCCCATTTCAGATTTGCATACCAGTGCCTCTGAGACCACTGAATGCATCCACAGTGTGTGCCCTCAGCTATCTCGGGAACCACCTGAAAAGATGTTAAAGAGCATCTGCTTCTTCTGATTCTATGTGAATCTGTATCTATATCTAAATATTTGATTTAGACTTTCTGAAGTTTTTTTTTTTAACTGTCAGCTAATTAAAACAAATATTTCTACTTACGTATGTCATATATAGTGGATGAACCAAATTTACATGAAATAGCAAAATGCATAGGAATCTAGTAAGGAATAGGACTGAAAAATGAGCAGGAAAAAAGCCTTGAGCTGACACACAGAAAGAGCTGTAAAAGACACTTTTTCCTACTTTAGTGTATGTCTTCTGACAGCATGATTGCCTCTTGATTACATGCAACTTACGTAATGAGGCTACACAGGACTATGCACTTTCTAATAGATAAATAAGGACCTTTAACTTTGATACTTCTTTTTCCTGCCATAAGCAAGTATCGACAACAGAGCAACTACTCTTACTAAACATAGCGTATTTTTCATTCTATAATAATTGTTTAGTGTTCTTGATTGTCATATCTGAGGTTTGACACAAAGCAGTTTGATTTTACAGCCTCTGGAAAGTTACTGAGTTATTTCTGCAAAGGAAGTTTTCTCTGTAGCTCCTTGCAGGACATCACAACTGCTGTGGCTGGGTGAGTCTGTCTGGACTAACAGTCAACTTTTTATTGCCTAAATGTGTGCTTAATGATTTAATTAGTAATTGCACCAGAGCTGCTATTTCACTGGTATCAGTTCTCCTATTGTGCTAATTCTCTGTGTCTGTGCTCCTAAACCACCATATCTCTATAACTAATTCCCCCACAAACCATCCAGCAATAGGGCACATAGAGCCTGTCACCCTCCTTCCTGGAGAGAGCCTGTTGTGAGCACCAGTGTGTCACAAAATGTACAGGGAAAGGCAAGCAGAGATGAAAAGTTCTGGTGTGTGAAGATGTAGGTTTGTTCAGTGCATTATTTCCTGGAGAAACTGGGGCCTTTTGCATTGCAAATGACTCACACTGCCAAAACCGTGATTGTAATAAACAACCAGGTAGGAATGGAAGTCAGGTTTAAAAGTATAGGTAATACACCAGCTCCTGATGTGCATTCACTGTCGAGAACAGGTCTAATGTGCAGGACTGCACAATCAACCAGTAGTCTCTAGTTTAGGCAGCAGAGCTGCACCATTTACACCTGCTGAAGACCTGGCCCTCATTTTCAATAATGCCCTGAGAAGTTTTGGTCCCACACACTTGCTTCACAGCCAACAGGGAGATTTTAAGACCTGGGTTAATCTGGCTGCATTGGGGCAGCATTGGGGAATTGGGGTGTATCATGAAGACTGAAGGGTGTAAGTCTGGGAGCTGGACATTGCCAGTGGATGGGTGACGTACAGCTCTGCAAACACCCTCCAACAGCCAGGTTTGTCCTCCTCTGCACACCCATTCTTGCCTGAAGCACCTGCTGGGGCTCACAGCACTGAAGTACATTATTCTAACGAGACCGTGGTAGTAGTGTTTGGATGTCCCCTGAAGCTGGGAGGGTGGTGGTGGCCTGAGGAGGAGGCTGGACACCAGCCAAGCAGGGAGGCACAGGGCAATGGGGAGAAACGTTTCCCAGGCACTTCCTTCTCCTACTCTGTCAGCTCCATGGCAAAGCAGTTGTAAGGAGGGCCCTGGAGGAGCTGAATGATCTGGGATGGGCAATGGGAGGATCACAGGAGGGAGAAGCAGCAGCAGGGCAGGAGGTGAATCCAGCATGGCCTGAAGGGGCAGACAGAGTGAGAGAAGGGCTGTCAGAGGGTCACTGTGGGGACTAGGGGTACTTGTGGGGAGCACGTTGCACTGGAGCGGCTTTGGGGACAGAGGGACAAAGGAAGGCACAGGCAAAACACCCCATATTTCAGGCTCAGCACCCTGAGCAGGTTTGCAGAGGGACATGGCTGTTCTTTCCCTGTGCCAGCAGAGAGGCACACAAACAGTTTGGCTGTCTGTAAGCCAGCAGCGTTTCCTGGTTCAGTGCAAGTTAAAAGTTTAGGACAACCCTAAGTTCAGGAATGAATTGAGTAATACTTCTGGTCTCTCTCACCCTCCTTCATACAAGGACAGCCACCCTCTCAATATAGGAGATTACCCAAGACTGCATTTCTTGTTCTTAAAACAGATGATCAAACAAAAGCAGATGAAGGGAGAGGCATTTAGCACACTGAACTGTTACTTGGCATTCAGGTGTGTGTTCATAACCCGCCTGTGTTGCTGGCAGTGGAGTCTGCCAGAAGACTCCAGCTCCACAGCCATTAGAAGTGGCGTTGCAGGGGATACACTGATGGATTGCTCCTCCTTCTTGTCTGTGTCTGATAATGATGGGATAACCTGTGTTTACTTAAGAGAAAGACTTCGCTGGCACTTGTGGCAGGATACAGAGCCACTCGGGCCTTCAAAATGAGAGAAATCACATCTTTGCCTGAAAAGGAGGAACTGGAAATCACTGTGGCCCAGCTGATCTCAAGCAGTGCATTTTACTGGAGCACAAAGCAGAAGGCTAGAGAATTTTGATAGGGGAGGCAGCTAAAAAAATAAGAGACTTAGGGATAAACAAATCCTGCCCACAGAGACCTTTTTTTCCTGTCTTGGTCTCTCACTGGCCATTTTCAGAAGCTTCCTCTAATGCAATATTAAAAAATATCAGTCTCCAACCTATTTTCCCTGCATCACGGTGGCATTACCTGCTTCATGGCCTACTGGGCTTTTTGTCATTTCTAGATCTGCTGCAGGCTTTGTGCTCCAGCCTGACCATCCATGGTTACAAATGTCTCCCTAGCAGGAATAGGCTTCCTCTCAAGAAAGGATAAAGACACTCGGATAAAGACAAACACCTGCTGGCCATCCTGCCTGCTCCTTCTCTTGGCCCATCGCTTTAGTGAGGCCACAACACACATAGGAGGGCAGCAAACAAAACAGCCATGGTCCCTGCCAGAAGGGCCAGCATCAGCCCCATTTCTTTGATGTCAAAGGGGCAGGTGTTTTCTGTTCCTTTTTGCCCTGTTAAGCAGTAAGAAGTGCTTTGGCATAAGATTTTGCTTATAAGGAAAACATAATTGGAGTTTGAGGAATGAAATTCACCTGTACCGGTAATTTATTGTAAGGGAAGTGAACATGTGGGTCCCAGGTACTCTTTTCCAAGTGCATAATTAGCATGCCTTGGGGATGGGGTCACCTCTTCCACTTTAAGAACAGATTATACTGCACCCTTCATTTAATCTGCACGGAAGGTGTTGGTATGGAAAGATGGCAGGGGATAGCTGGTGCGCTGTCAGTTCCCATGTCAGCTTACTTAGCAGTAACTTCCTTGTGTCAACATATCTCAAGTATTTACGACTTAAAGGAAGAACGCTGCAGGTCCAGAAATCTCCTCCCAGCCCGAGGAGGAAGAAAAACACCGCTTGAATTTATCATTTGCCCCTTGCCACCATGACGTCAGCTCAGGGCTGAGCTCTTTACCTGTGGCTGGGACCTTAAATGAGCTGACGCCAGAAGAGAAAGGCACTTTCTCTCAGGCTTAGCAGCAAGTGGCAGCAGCAACAGAAGTGGCAATGAGGCGCTCTGTGTTCCTCGCTGTGTGGCTCAGCCTGATGTTGAGCCTTTTGAAAGGTAAGAAACACTATCTTCTGTTTTGTGGTTTATCAAGGCAGCTATTGTGTGGCAGTGAATGGATTTTCTAGTACTTTCAGCAGCTGTTGAGAAGTCAGTTGTGATACACAATTCAGCATGTCTAGATTTTGATTAATTAATGATGAAAGGTGTCACTGCAGGCCAACGGCTTTCCTTGTTCACAGAACAATGGAAAATCACTGGTGCTTATGATTAACCTAATTCAGCCTATTCCAAGAGCAGTTTTCAGGACTTTCATATTAAACCCAGGTAATTCAGGCTCTGTTACAGACATAACAAAAGGTGCAACTGTTCCACCCCAATATCCTTTTGGCCAGAGGCTCCTTAACCAACCAGTTTGGAAAGCAGCTTCACCTGAGCTGGCTCACAGAGCTTTTGTTCCTTCCTGTTGAAATAAATTAATGGAAGCACCACCACCAGCTTTCAAGAGGGTTGCACCACAGTCTATTCAAACTAAAGGTGTCATTCCTTAAGCCACTGAGTACCTTTTCTGACACTGTGCCAAAGCTGGTAGTTGTGGGCCAGAGCCTATGGCCAAACTTGCCTTTCCCTGATACTCAGTGAGAGGTATGGGGTGGGGGGAAGACATTAGCAGAAGTAAAGCATCTACATGAAAAGTTTTGTGGCAACTTGAAGCTGTGAGAGGACAGGAACTCCTGGCTAATACAAAGATAAAATTGCAGAGATATCAGCCAAATTAAGACCTGTTAAGCTTGTAACTGGCGACAAATGGTTGTGGGTCTCTGCTGACTACTGTGAGTGAACATATTTTATTTCCAGCTATATCCACAGTATGCTACAGACCAATTTTCAGCTGTAAATCATAAGCATAGAAATCTTCAAGACTCGGTTGGTTGTCTGATTGGAGGCTTGTAGGTAACAGCAAGATGTGAAAAATCTTGAACCTAGAGTTACTGAAAGCAATACCGGTTTTTCACTTCACCAGACTTAGCATCAGGATAGGTCTGCCCAGAAACCTTTTTCATTCTATGCAAACACTGTAAAAGCTTTGCAGGATGTGTCCATTTGAATAGTACTGGCAAAGGCCCTGCCCTGCTCAGCAGCCAGATGTCTCTGCAATTGTACAGCCTTGGTGGTAACATCCATTTCTTTATCACCGTAGTAATGCCCAAGCCCATTAACACATCCTGTTTCCTTACACACGAGGTTAGGTCAAGGAACACAAAGCCATAAATCAGCCACCTTTGCTCAGGTTGCCTTTGTCAAGCCCATCCACAAGGTTCAATTGCAGCTCATGCACTCTGTTGTCACCACGGATGCTGTTCTTCCTGAGGCCAAAGGCTGCTCCCAGACAGCTGTCAGCCAGAGTCCCAGCTCTAGCAGCTGTAAAAAAAGCACTAGCTCTGTAACAGGTTGGTGTTCCAACACCCACTGCCTGTGCCCAGCAGAGATTCATATTACCATGGTTATGGGAAAAATATACATTTACACTGACTGGGGAACAAAAAATACTGTTTATAGAACTAAATGACCAGTGGAGGCAGGAGACCTGGCAGGTAACTAGCACAATTGCTCGTGTTTCCCCTTCACCTAGAGGAGGCTAATGGATTACTAGTCTTTTGCATGTGCCTTTTCCACGTGAGATACAATGACCATCAGGAAAAAAGTGTAGAAGATTTTGCTCACTTTGGATTTTCAAAGCCCAATAAAGCTCTGAAAAAGTGGGGTCTGTTTTTCGAATGTCTGCTGAGATGTGCAGAGTGTGAGAGTGACATGGATTTTAGCCACAAATACATTAGTCTCTTACCTGCATGCTATTAATGCTTTAGATTAAATTATGATTGCAGCAGCATTAACTCAGAGTAAATAAGTTTACTCCTAACTCATAAATTAATTAATAATTATTATAAATAATAATTAACTAATTCAGATTAAAGTTAGATTACTTGATCCAAACTGGCCATTTGTCAGTATCACACATTTATCAGCAAGGCTGGTTTATTATTTCATCTTCTTACATCTAGGAAAAATGAAACAGACAAAAACACCCTCAAACCTGAACTCAATATTCATATCAAGAGTTGAGAATGACACAGGTTAAATAAGGCAAAACCCAACAACATAAAATTAAATAACTAAAATATTTTGGAAGAGTAAATGCGATAACAAAGGCTGAAATGAAAGCGTGAGGAAGTATTTTCACCAACTGACTGGTGTCACTCTGGTTTCCGTTTATTCAGAAATTATGATGACAAAGAAGGAATAGAAAGAGAAAAAATAATGTAAACTGCCATAAATGCATAGAAGTGTAGTCCCGGGAAAGAGGGATTTGATATTGCTGATGATAATGTAGCAGGAGCAGCATTCCTGGAACTGAAATAGTCTGCTGTCAGCATCCACATCAATTTGTTACAGCACAGCAGTGTGTGTTAGCAAAGGCAGGCATTCTTCCACTGCTCTGGAAGAGTGTAGATGGAGTGTTAAATGATGCTGCAGTAGTGCTGAGCCCAGAGGCTGTGTGCTCGTGGATGGGATGCCTCAGAGCCTGCCCTGGCAGCCAGTGCTGCAGGGAGAAATGTGTGTGCCTACAACTCGGAGTAAGTCACCGGGAGGAGAAAGGCAGGGAGGGCACAAACCTGCTGCTGGTAAGGAGGAGTGCAAGAGCAGGGTGTGAGAGAAGGATTATGAGAGAAAAAAAACCACCAAAGGCACTGGGGACAGATAAAAGTATGAGGTAAAGCTGCCCAGAGCTGTGGCTGCTCAGCCACACACAGGTCCCCCCACACTTAATCTGCTCATAAATTGTCCTGTATGCAATGGGTTCTCCAGTGCTGCCATCTCTCTTCTTTTCCCTTCATCAGAAACCACCGCTTCTGACCCACAACCTAATCCTGATGAGAAACCAACGACGACAACAACCCCCACAACTACAGGTAAGGAGCAGAGCCCTCAGGCAGCCCCTTCTGTGGACAGCTTGGAGTAACCAAGTCCCAGGGAGCAGTGCAGATACCCAAGCACGGAGGAGTTCCCCTGCCAGGGTTTCCCTGAGTTCTTCTGCCATGGGAGACAAAGGTGCCCAGATCATGGCTATGAATGACTTCCACTCTTCCCTCTTCCCCTGCTGCTCTTTGCTGCAAGGAGGAAGCATTGGGGAAGAGTTGAAGGGGTTGCTCTTTTCATGCTCGGTGCCTTTATCCTCCTGCATCAGGCCTGGATAGAAGGGGATCCCTGCAGAGATGCCCAGGGCAATCCTGTGACCAGATCCTGCAGGGAGCTGTGCCTGACGCTGGTTGCTGCTGGATGTGACAGCTGTGGCTGAGACAGCTGTGCTCATAAAGCACAGATAAGCTGGGGACATTACAGTGTGTGTGAGGTCCATATGTTCAAGCCCTGCCATCGGGTGCCAAGGGGTCACGGACACGTCAGGTGACACAGGCATCTCAGC
>VXBT01008724.1:4833-15652 GCA_013400235.1 Oriolus oriolus
TTTCCTTTTCCTTTTCCTTTTCCTTTTCCTTCTCTTTTTCCTTCTCCTTCTCCTTTTTTCCTTTTCTTTTCCTTTTTTCCTTTTCTTTCCCTTTTTTTGTCCCTTATTTTGTTCCTCTTTTACCTTTTCTCTTCCCTTTCTTATCCATTTTTCCTTTTTCTGTTTTTCCTCTTGCCTTCTCCCTCCTTCTCCTCTTCCCCCTTCCCCTTTCCCCTTTCCCCTTTCCCCTTCCCTTCCCTTCTGTTTTCCTCCCTCTCTCAGGGACTGTTCCCACGCCAGCGGCNCTCAGGGACTGTTCCAACGCCAGCGGCGCTTCCAGCGGGATTTATCCCACAGGGATCCATCCCACCACTTCCAAGCTCCTCAGCCACCTCTCCTTGTCCCCAGGATCCCCTGTGCCGGCAGGACCCCGTGTCCCCCGTGTCCCCCGTGTCCCCCGTGTCCCCCGGCAGTGCCACCATGCGCCTGCCCCGCTGCCTCGTGCTCCTGGCCAGCCTTGTCCCACCAGGTACGGGGACAATGACACCCTTGGGATTGTCCCTTGCGGGGCTCGAGGCCGGGATTGGCCCCGGGATGGGCGGGACTGGGAGCCGGACACGGTGCCCAAGGGATGGGCAGGAATTTAGGGGATTCCACTCCTGGCAAGGCAGGTGTGGGATTTTCCAGCCCATTCCATGATCCCACGCCTGTCCCCTCCTCCTGGCGGGCAGGGATGGGGTGACAAGGGGACAGCCAGGCTATGGGAGCAAGGACAAGGAGCCAGGCTGAGGAAATAAATTTGGGAGGCCAGGAGGTCGCTTCCCCCTTTTTCCTCATTATTTAAACCCCAAAGATCCAGCTTTTCCCGGTTATCTCCCCCTTCTCCACGCCAAAACCTCCTCTCAGGGAAGGATTCACCCCAAATCCCACCTCCTGTCCCACCTTCCCTGGCGAGCAGAGGTGACATGTCCCCCAGCGTGTCCTGGGGGCCAGCGGGGACACTTCTGGCTGCCTGATCCCAATTTTCCCGGGCACAGCCCTCAGCTCCTGGGGGGTCTCCTACCCCGAGTCCCTGCAGGCCATTGGGGGGTCCTGCCTGGTTGTCCCCTGCACCTTCAGCTACCCCGCGGACGTGACGACCGCCGACGGCATCGTGGCCATCTGGTACAAGGACTACGATGGCCAGCGGACCCTGGTGTTCCACTCCACCGCCCCCCAGGATGTGGACCCCCATTTCGGGGGTCGCGCACAGCTCCTGGGGGACCCCATGGCCCGGAACTGCACCCTGCTGCTGCGGGGGGTGACAGCGGGTGACAGCGGGCCCTACAGGTTCCGCTTCGAGATCGTCAACGGCGACCGCTGGTCGGCGGCGCGGGATGTGAGGCTGAGCGTTTCGGGTGGGTGAAAACACCGGAACGCCCAAAAAAATTCCCTTCTCGCCCATTCCATGTGGTCACCCCACCCCTCTGCTCTCCACCCCAGAGGATCTGGAGCGTCCCAGTGTCACCGGCAGCAAGGAGCAGACCGAGGGACAAAGGTCCACCTTGGAGTGCTCCTCGCCCTACGTTTGTCCCTGGGGTGACATCGTCCTGCACTGGGAGGGTTACGACCCCCGGGTGTCCGAGATGTCCAGCCGCACCCAGCTGGACACCAGCGGCATCGGCCACCAGGTGAACCTGACCAGCACCTTCTCCTGGAAGGATCATTCCAAGAAGCTGCTCTGTGAGGTTTCCCACGGATCCAGGAAGGCCGGCACGGAGGTGGTGCTGCGGGTCAGGCGTACGTGGAATGGGGACAGCGGCCACCGCTGCCACCGCGGCCAGGACCCCCTCCTGCCACCCCCTCCTTCCCTGCAGCATTTTCCTCCTGCTCCTCCCTCCCTTTCCCGCTCCCTGCCCGCCAGGTGCCACCTTAGGTGCCACCCCCTGTCACCCACCTCCCCTTTTCCCCGCCCCAAGGTGGTGGTGGCACCCAGTGCCCACCGCATCCCTCTGTCCCCACCCCGCAGACGCCCCCAAGGACACCCAGGTGTCGCTGAGCCCTTCGTCGGGGAACATCGGCGTGGGGGACGCGGTGACCCTGAGCTGCGAGGTTGGCAGCAGCCACCCGCCGGTGGCAGGGTACCGCTGGTACAAGGACGGGATGGCCGTGGGCACCGAGCGGGTGCTGGCCCTGCGGGGGGTTCGCCGCGAGGACCACGGGCGGTACCACTGTGAGGCCCAGAACGCCCTCGGCACCGGGGTGTCGCCCGCCGTCGCCCTCCGCGTGTTCTGTGAGTGCCACGCGGGCTCTGCCGGGCTGGGACGTGGCTGAGGGTCCCAGGTTGGGGTGGCGCGAGTGGGATGGAGGTGGCCGGTGCTGGTGGAGGGCAGGGGATTGGGGTGTCCGTGCGGAGGAGGAGGAGGAGGGTGGTGGCCCCGTTGTGCCCCAGCTGTGTCCATCATCTTTGCAATCCCAGAAATCCCGGGGAGGGATTTCCAGGCGAGGACAGGGAGCGGAGCGGGGAAGGGGTTGGGAGCTCGTGGAGATCCAGAGCCACGGTGGGAAGGGATCTTATGGATCGTTCCCACCCCTGCCGTGGGCAGGGACATCTTCCATCATCCCAGGTGGATCCAAGTCCATCCAACCTGGCCTTGGACACTTCCAGGAATCCAGGGGCAGCCACGGCATCTCTGGGAATTCCATCCCAGGGCCTCCCCACCCTCACAGAGAAGGGAAGAGGCTCCTCCTCCCACCAGATCCCGCAGCAGAGAGGATCCCAAAGACAAATCCCAGCCTTCCCTGCCGGTGCTGGAATCCCACAGGGAGCATTTCCCCCCAAGATGGGTCCCTCTGCTCCCCCCAAAACCCACCCTGAGGGGTGACGGACTCCTCACCACCCACCACGAGTTTGGCCCCCAGGTCTTTCCTCTAAAGCCAGTTGACAAACCCAAATGTTCCCCCAGCTCTGTTGTCACCACTGAGGGGCTCCCATCTTCTCCCAGACTCCAGGACGAGGGATTTGGGGTGGGGGGGTCCTGTTTTCCTGCCTCCAGCACCATCCTGACCGTGTCCCTTCTCCGTCAGCCGCGGAGATCTCGGCCAGCCCCGCCGCTGAGGTGCGCGAGGGGACGGCCGCCACCTTGTCCTGCGACGTCCCCGGGCGGGAGGGACACCCCGAGGAGCTGACCTACACCTGGTACAAGAACGGCGCGTGGCTCAAGGAGGGCCCGGCCCACACCCTCGTCTTCCCCGCGGTGACCGCCGGTGACGCCGGCTACTACTCCTGCCAAGTGACCAACAGCCAGGGCAGTGACACGGCCCAGGCCATCGGCCTCAGCGTGACATGTGAGTGCCACCAGCTCCCGCCACGCGGGGCTGTGCAAACCCCCAAAATCCAGGAAATCCGCCCCAAAAAATTCACGGCGGAGCCTCTTCCCGAGCGCCCCGGGAGCGGATGGGAGGGGATTTCAGCCCTGCTGGTTGAATTTTCTGGGAATACGACGGATTTTGGCCGTGAGCCGGGTGTGAAGGTGGCGTAAGGTGACATTTGTGCACCTGTCCTGCCACAGCATTTCCCACTAATCCCCTCCGTTCCATAAGATTTGGGGAAGTTCCTCATGGAGAATCCAGCAGGATAAGAACAGCTCAGGAGGTTTTTCCAGGGAAAACAACCCAGCCCTGAGTTGGTTGTGACAATTTTGGGGTAAATCTGACCCGGTGACACACGGGACAAGCAGATTGTGACATCCGAGGGCAAGTGAGGGGACAATTCCCATCCCTGGAAGTGGCCAAGGCCAGGTTGGACAGGGCTTGGAGCCACCTGGGGTAGTGGAAGGTGTCCCTGCCCAAGGGACCGGGTGGGATTTAATGTCCCCTCCAACCCAAACCACTCTGGGATCTTCCCTGTGGCCACACCTCGGGGACATCCCAACCTCAATGTCCTCTCCCATCCCACAGATCCACCCCGAATTCCCACCCTCACGCTCTTCCAGGAGACCCAGGGTGGCCGGCTGGTCATTGTCCGCTGCAGCGTGGACAGCCACCCCCCGGCCACCCTGGCCATTGACCACGACGGCACCGTGCTGGCCACCAGCGGGGCACAGGTGGCCCTGCGCCAGCGGCTCGGTGTCACCGCCTCCCGCAATTCCCTGCGGCTGGAAATCCGGGATGCAGGGCCACGGGATAGCGGGAAGTACGGCTGCACCGCCAGCAACGTCCACGGCAACGCCAGCGCCACCAAGGTCCTCGTGACCCGCGGTGAGTCCCGCGGTGACGCGGCTGCTCCTGGGTTTGGGGTCACAATGAGCCCGCAAAACGGGGGAGGGACATGCAGCCCAGAGAGCTGGAGGGACCCCTGTGGTGGCACTTGGGGACATCGGTGTCCTGGGGGGGTGTGCGGTGCCCCCTCCTCGGTGGGGTCAGAGCCTCTTTTGGAGCTGGAGATGCTCCCGGGTTTTGTTTTCCAAAATGCCAAAAAATCGGGAGAAAATTTATCCAAACTTTTCTGCCCCATCTATCCCCACCTGTTCCCGGTAGAGACCTGTCTTGTCCCCTGACCCCACAAATCTGGATAATTCGGGGTGACAGAGGCAGCAGAAGGAGAGAAAACTCCCCCAAATCCACCTCCAAGAGGAATATCCTTTAGGATGACCAAAAAAAAACCCCAAAAGAGACCTCAAGGTCCAATTCCAGAGAAACCAAACCTGGATTTGGGCGTCCCAGTGGGGAACTGGAAGTCGGACAAGGCCCAACCAGTGGGAAGAGGGGACGGGGTCTGTCTTGGGAAAAACACACCTGGATCAACCCGGCACTTGGAAAAAGTGGGAGAGGGTCGGGAAAGACCCTGTTTTCCTGTGCGGTGTCCCCAGGGAATGTCACCCACAAAGACCCACAGACCCCATGGGCTCCGGCAAGGGAGGGGACTCAGGGAAGCCGAACAGGGAATTTCAGCTGGATGGAGCCACGGGAAGGATTTCCTTCCTTCCCTGATATCCCTCTCCCACCCCTCCTCCAGCCGCAGAGCTCCTGATCCAACCCTCGGCGGAGGTGTCGGAGGGGACCGCGGTCACCCTGACCTGCGTGGGGACAGGGGACGCGGAGGAGGAGCCGCTCTACACCTGGTACAGGAACGGCCGGAGGCTCCAGGAGAGCTCATTCCCGACGCTGGAATTCCCGTCCGTCCGCGGGGACGACGCCGGCGCCTTCCAGTGCCAAGTCCGGAGCAGGAACGGCAGCGACACGTCGGAGGCTGTCCCGCTCCGAGTGCTCTGTGAGTGTCCTGTGGGAATTCCGGAGGGTTCCGGGGCTGGGCTGAGGGTGCTCCCACCCCGAGGTTTCTCCTATCACCATCACCAATGGCCAAGGAGCTCTTGGGTGGGAATGTGGGGAGGGTGGAAAATTCCCTTTGGCGGGTAAATCTGGGAGCTTGGAGGAGGAGGAATTTGGAGAATTCCCACCTCGCCAAGAATCGAAGAGTTTTAATAACAACAAGTGTTTAGAAATAATAAATTGTTGTAGGACCACGGATGGTTTGGATTGGGAAGGACCTCAAAGCCCTTCTCATTCCAATCCCTCTTCCCTGGACAGGGACAACTCCCGCTATCCCAGGTTCCTCCAAATCCCATCCAACCTGGATGTCCAAGAGCTGCTCAGGCGGCTCTGGGAAGCACCAATCCCTTGGATTCCAGGAGTTTTCCCAACCTCATGGATCCAATTTGACTCCAAATTGTTTGGGTGTTTGGGTTGGGAGGGACCTCAAAGCCCTTCTCGTTCCAACCCCTCTGCCGTGGGGGGGTTCCCACTATCCCAGTTCATTCCCAACCCCATCCAACGCTGGAAGCACCAATCCCTTGGATTCCAGGAGTTTTCCCAACCTCACAGATCCAGTTTTCCCTCACAGACCCCCCGAGGCAGCCGGTGCTGAGCTCGTTCCTGCAGAGCCGGGGCGGGCGCCTGGGCATCATCCAGTGCTCCGTGGAGAGCGATCCCGAGTCCGACCTCACCCTCCGGAGAGGGGACGATGTCACCGCCTGCACCCGGGGCTGTCCCCAAGCCACCAACCCCAGGGTCCGCGTCACCAGGTCCTACAACAGCCTGAAGGTGGAAATCTGGGATGTGGTGGTGGAGGATGAGGGGATTTACGTGTGCCAGGCTGGGAATTCCCAAGGGAGCGCCAGCGCCACCGTGGATTTCCAGGCTGACAGTGAGTGGGGAGAGGGGACAGGGGACAGGGTTGTGGTGTCTGGGAATGGTCTGGGAGAGGGGAGCGTGGGAAGGGAATGCTGGGGAAGGGGGACAAGCCCGGGAGATGGCGGCAGGAGGAGCAGAAATGTCACGTGGAAATGCCACACGTCCATGAAATCCAGATGTGGAAGGGCCTCCGTGACATTTCAACCCCTGGCGAGGATTCCCTGGCTGCGTGTGTGACAGGGACACCGAGCAAAACGTGGCCAAGGGATGTCCCCCTGGGCTGGTGGCACTGCCAGCCTCAGAGCTGTCCCCAGCACGGCACTGCGGGATCAGCTGGAATTTGCCCTCTGGAGTAGCCACGCTGCCCTTTGGTGGCTTTGGCGGTCGTCACCCAAACCTTGACACCAGATCCCGTTTCCCAGCTGCCAATGTCACCGTGTCCCCGTCCCCCCGCGTGCTGGAGGGTGACAACGCCACCCTCACCTGTCACCTGAGCAGCAGGTCCCCGGCTGTCCCCAACGTCACCTGGTACCACAACGGGCAGCAGATCGCCGAGGGCTCGGCCACCTCGCTGGCGCTGCGGCCGCTGGCCAGCAGGGACGCCGGGCTCTACCGGTGCCAGGCCAGCACCGCGGGCGGCAGCCGGAGCTCTCCCGACGTCCTCCTGGATGTGCTGTGTGCGTACCTTTCCCATTTCCCTTCTCTTCCCCTTTTCCCCTTTTTCCTTTCCCTTTCCCTTTCCCATTTCCCTTTCTTTTCCTTTTCGTTTTCCATTTTCCCTTTCCCTTCTTTCCCTTTCCCCCTTTTTCCCTTTTCCTTTTCCCCTTTTCCTTTTCCTTCCTTTTCCATTTTATTTTCTCCTTTTCCCTTTCCCCTTTTCCTTCTTTTCCTTTTCCTTTTCCTTTTCCTTTTCCTTTTCCTTTTCCTTTTCCTTTTCCTNGTGTGATGTCAGGAGAATATGAGCTCTGACTCCAAGAATTTCCAGCTTTTAAAGAGCTGCATGGCCCTGCACAGTGTGTGCAGGAGAACAGGAACTCTCTGGACAGGCGTCTGACTGGGACTCCCCCCAGCTGACTAGTTTGCTTCAACTTTTTACTCCTGGCTTTAGGCTGACTCTGGAATTCTCTCCAGATCAGAACAAGTTTTCACAGAATAGGAAGTATTTTGTGGAAAGCCCTTCATAACTGCATTGCTATTCAAGGAGTTTTTCTCTCCATACAGAATCTGTGCTGGTCCTTCGCCCCTGAGCCGAGCCTTTCCCTTTCCCTTTCCCTTTCCCTTTCCCTTTCCCTTTCCCTTTCCCTTTCCCTTCTCTCTCCCCTTTCCCCTTTTCTCTCTTCCCTTTCCCTTCCCTCTCATCCCCTCCCAGAACCCCAGAGCAGTGACCACTCCCCAGGACCCCTCTCCCACTGGGATTCCTGCCCTCTCACCCCATTCCATCCCCTCAGACCCCCCTCGGGACCCTCTCCTGACGGCTTTCCTGGAGGCCGAGCGGGGCTCCCTGGCCATCTTCCAGTGCTCCGTGGCCAGCAACCCCCCAGCCCGGCTGGCCCTGCTCCGGGACCAGGAGCTGGTGGCCACCAGCGCCGGTGGGAGCAGCCCACGGGTCACTGTCACCGCTGTCCCCAACTCGCTGCGGGTGGAGATCCGGGAGGTGACGCCGGCGGACGACGGCAGCTACCGGTGCACGGCCACCAACGCGCACGGCTCCGCGGAGCGGCGGCTGTACCTCCGCGTGCAAGGTCGGGAGCGCGGGATTCGGGGATCGGAGCGGCCCATCCCGTGGGAATGACCACGTGTCCCCACTCCCAGTGCCACCAGGTCCCACCCAGGGACCAGAGTGGCCCATCCCGTGGGAATGACCACGTGTCCCCACTCCCAGTGCCACCAGGTCCCACCCAGGGACCAGAGTGGCCCATCCCGTGGGAATGACCACGTGTCCCCACTCCCAGTGCCACCAGGTCCCACCCAGGGACCAGAGTGGCCCATCCCGTGGGAATGACCACGTGTCCCCACTCCCAGTGCCACCAGGTCCCACCCAGGGACCAGAGTGGCCCATCCCGTGGGAATGACCACGTGTCCCCACTCCCAGTGCCACCAGGTCCCACCCAGGGACCAGAGTGGCCCATCCCGTGGGAATGACCACGTGTCCCCACTCCCAGTGCCACCAGGTCCCACCCAGGGACCAGAGTGGCCCATCCCGTGGGAATGACCACGTGTCCCCACTCCCAGTGCCACCAGGTCCCACCCAGGGACCAGAGTGGCCCATCCCGTGGGAATGACCACGTGTCCCCACTCCCAGTGCCACCAGGTCCCACCCAGGGACCAGAGTGGCCCATCCCGTGGGAATGACCACGTGTCCCCACTCCCAGTGCCACCAGGTCCCACCCAGGGACCAGAGTGGCCCATCCCATGGGAATGACCACGTGTCCGCACTCCCGGTGCCACCAGGTCCCACCCAGGGACCAGAGTGGCCCATCCCGTGGGAATGACCACGTGTCCCCACTCCCGGTGCCACCAGGTCCCACCCAGGGACCAGAGTGGCCCATCCCATGGGAATGACCACGTGTCCGCACTCCCGGTGCCACCAGGTCCCACCCAGGGACCAGAGTGGCCCATCCCATGGGAATGACCATGTGTCCCCACTCCCAGTGCCACCAGGTCCCTCCCAGTGCCACCAGGTCCCTCCCAGGGACCAGAGTGGCCCATCCCATGGGAATGACCACGTGTCTGCACTCCCAGTGCCACCAAATCCCTCCCAGTGCCACCAGGTCCCCCCCAGTGCCACCAGGTCCCACCCAGGGATCCGAGTGGCCCATCCCATGGGAATCACCATGTGTCTGCACTCCCAGTGCCACCAGATTGCATCCAGGGATTGGAGCTTCCCATCCCATGGGAATGATCTCATGTCCGCACTCCCAGTGTCACCAGATCCCTCCCAGTGCCACCTCCTGCCCATATTCCAACACCTCAGCCCTGGGCATCTCCAGAAGCAGTTGGGGACACTCCAAGGGGGACAGGGAGCACCGGTGTCACCTCAGGGCTGTCTCAAATCCTTGGCCAGAGCAGGACTATCCCACCCCCGGGTTACGGAAGTGACGAGGGGACACCGGCAGCGCCGAGCTGTGCCCAGTCCCCACTGAGCTGGCGCTGTCCCTGCTCCAGCCACCCGAGTCCTGATCTCGCCGTCCTCGGAGGTGCTGGAAGGTGACAGCGTGTCCCTGACGTGCCAGGTGGCCGGAGGGCCACCACCAGATACTGTCTACTCCTGGTACAAGGACAGCAAGTGGCTCCAGGAGGGTCCTGACGGTGTCCTCGTGCTGGCCAGTGTCACCAGTGCCGCCACCGGGATCTACCACTGCCGGACCCGGGGCCCCGCGGGGACCAGCGCGTCCCCCGCTGTCACCCTGCGAGTCTGCTGTGAGTGGGGGGGTCCCGGAGGGGGAACTGGGTGGGGTGGGGTGGGATGGGAATGGTGAGACGGTGCCAGTGAGATGTTGCCAGGGGTGGGATGATTCCAATGGGATGGTGCCTGTGGGATGGTGCAGGGATGGAATGGTGCCAACGGGATGGTACCACTGGAATGGTGCCGATGGGATGGTGCAGGGATGGAATGGTGCCAACGGGATGGTACCACTGGAATGGTGCCGATGGGATGGTGCAGNTGGTACCGCTGGAATGGTGCCGATGGGATGGTGCCAGTGGGATGGTGCTGATGGGATGGCACCATTGGGATGGTGCAGGGATGGAATAGTGCTGGGATGGGATGGCACCAATGGGATGGTGCTGATGGGATGATACCACTGGAATGGCACCACTGGAATGGTGCCAATGGGATGGTGCTGATGGGGTGGCACCATTGGGATGGTGCCAATGGAATGGTGCCAATGGGAAGGTGCCAACGGGGTGGTACCACTGGAATGGCACCAGTGGAATGGTGCTGGGATGGGATGGTGCCAATGGGATGGTGCTGATGGGATGATACCACTGGAATGGTGCCAATGGGATGGTGCTGATGGGGTGGTGCCAGTGGGATGGTGCAGGGATGGAATGGTGCTGGGATGGGATGGTACCAACGGGATGGTGCTGATGGGATGGCACCATTGGGATGGTGCTGGGATGGAATGGTGCTGGGATGCGACAGCATGAATGGGATGGTGCCAATGGGATGTTACCACTGGAATGGTGCCAATGGAACAGTGCCAATGGGAAGGTGCCAATGGGATGGCACTGAGCTGGATGCTGGCACCTCGCTGGTCTCTGGGCGCAGCCAGATGGGGTCTCTGGGTGCAGCCTCTGGTCTCTCCCACCCTCCCGGGCAGACCCGCCCAGGGCGCCGGTGCTCAGCACCTTCCTGGAGCCTCCATCGGGACAGCGCGGCATCCTGGAGTGCTCCGTGGACAGCTCCCCGCCGGCACAGCTGGCCCTCTTCAAGGACGGGGCCCTGGTGGCCTCCACGGCGCTGTCACCGCCCGTCCCCCGGCCACGCCTCAGTGTCACCTCAGCCACCAATGCCCTGCGGGTCCGTGTCGAGCCAGTGCTGCTGCAGGACGAGGGCGAGTACCGGTGTGTGGCCACCAACCCCCACGGCAATGCCAGCGCCGCCGGGAACTTCTCCGGAGGCGGTGAGTCACTGGGAATGGGAATGGGAATGGGAATGGGAATGGGA